>NBIV01000122.1:0-228522 GCA_003194525.1 Gracilariopsis chorda
CGGTATGGGGTTAACTGGCGCGGGGGCAGGGGCTCTATTGCCCGACTGTGGGCAAGACGTGACTCGAGTTAAGCCCTCTCCGTCAGCAAAGGTTAGATTTACGGTGCAGCTGGAGTGAAAGTTGAAGGTGTCTGTGTGTAAGGAAACGAAAAAAAGAATATCTTATTTGTCAGCAGCTGGCAAAAGAGAGGTAGAAGGGGGTGGGGCGGAGGGATTGGTGAGCCATTGAACGCACTACAAGTTTGAAAATAAGGCTGCACGACCGTTACGTGAAGCTGAACAGGCTGGTGCTGAGCAGACTGGTGCTTAGGATGGTCATTTTGAGAGAACGAAGAAAAGAAAACCTTTTGGTCAGCAACTAGCAAAAGAGAGGTAGAAAGGGGGTGGGGCGGAGGGATTGGTGAGCCATTGAACGTACAACAGTTTTGAACATAAGGCTGCACGACCGTTACGTGAAGCTGAACAGGCCTGGTGCTGAGCAGACTGGTACTGGAAATGGTCATTTTGAGCAAACGAAGAAAAGAAAAACCTTTTGGTCAGCAACTAGCAAAGAGAGGTAGAAAGGGAGTTGTGGGGAGGGATTGGTGAGCCATTGAACGTACAACAGTTTTTGAAAATAAGGCTGCACGACCGTTACGTGAAGCTGAACAGGCTGGTGCTGAGCAGACTGGTACTGGAAATGGTCATTTGAGAGAACGAAGAAAAGAAAAACCTTTTGGTCAGCAACTAGCAAAAGAGAGGTAGAAAGGGAGTTGGGCGGAGGGATTGGTGAGCCATTGAACGTACAACAGTTTTGAAAATAAGTCTGCACGACCGTTACGTGAAGCTGAAACAGGCTGGTGCTGAGCAGACTGGTACTGGAAATGGTCATTTTGAGCAAACGAAGAAAAGAAAACCTTTTGGTCAGCAACTAGCAAAAGAGAGGTAGAAAGGGAGTTGGGCGGAGGGATTGGTGAGCCATTGAACGTACAACAGTTTTTGAAAATAAGTCTGCACGACCGTTACGTGAAGCTGAACAGGCTGGTGCTGAGCAGACTGGTGCTGGAAATGGTCATTTTGAGAGAACGAAGAAAAGAAAACCTTTTGGTCAGCAACTAGCAAAAGAGAGGTAGAAAGGGAGTTGTGGGGAGGGATTGGTGAGCCATTGAACGTACAACAGTTTTGAAAATAAGGCTGCACGACCGTTACGTGAAGTTGAACAGGCTGGTGCTGAGCAGACTGGTGCTGGGGATGGTCATTTTGAGAGAACATGGGCGGCAGAATGCTTGGGTCTGGCGCTGTGTGGTAACGTCCGGTGCTGCGGAGGGCGCCGCGGCGGGTGTTGCTGAGGGTGCTGCGGAGTGTACTTCGGAGAAGGCTGATGACCACGTGAGCCCTCGGGGCCGGGGGCACACGTTCATTTGTGCGAGCCAGAGATTGAGCCGGTATTGCTGTTGTTGCAGCGATGGAGGTGCAAGCGGAGTTGGTGATGGGAAGGGTCACAGGTTCTGCCTTCCTTCGTTTTCGAAGAGAGGTGGGGCGGCGAAGCAGAGCGGTGCCGGCGCGCGCTCTTTTAAGTACGGAAGCTGGTGGTGCGAAGGTACGTGCGTTTCGCGTGCGGATGCTGTTTTTCGCGTTAGTTTGGGTGCGGTACCGGAGCACGTGGCGGGGGGGTGCGCTGTTCGTGGCGCGTTGTGCCACGTCCAGAGAGCGTGCGTACAACGCGTGCGAACGGCTCGCTGGATGGAGGGAGGGGGGGGGAGAGTGTCGGTGACGGGCTGTAACTTTTTGAATGGACGGGTGGGCTTGCTCCTCCTCCAACACTTATTTCTGCTGCGTATGTGACAGCGTCGGTTTCGTACCGGCACTGTCCTTGGCGCGGCTGCCCTAAGGCGTCGTTTTGACCGCTTTTCAAGCCGGCTGAAAAAGGAAAATGTGATCGCCGCCCGCTGGCGAGAGAGAGTGACGGCTATTGACATGCCAAGCGGCACTGCGTTCGAGTTCACCTGTGTGTCAGCACTTTCGGTCGCGTATTGCTGATTATCGACTACGAATGTTACCGCACCGATGGCGCCTGTTTCGGTGCATTCTCCCGGAAACATGTAGATACCACAGCTTTTGCGCTGTCGGCAATCTCTCTCCGGCAGCCTTGCTTCAGCCGTACCGCGCTTGTGATGCACCTACGTAGAGATTACAAGACGCGTTGTCTCAAGATTCACGTGACACCCCGCGGTCGGTCTCTCAACTCACTACGTGCCAGGTGGTGGGTTGAGAGTTAGTACCTTGCCACGCACCAACATCACACCCGTCGCATTGCCCAACGCCTCTGCTCTGACCCTAAGTGTAATGCTCACGTGACCGATATTTACCCTGGCCATCATTGGTAACATGCCGAACGCTCCAGCTCAACGCGCTCACGTGCAATCCGTTTCCGCACCAAACGTACTCCGAAAATGGTAACGCTTTCTACTTAAATGCAGACACGAGTCCTTCAAGAACGTATCGCTCCTTCTCAACTTTCTCTCGCATTCAAGCCTCGTTTGGTGATCAAGCCCTCATATCATATCATCTGTTTTTTCGAGTTTTACAACATCATGAATCCTGGCCATGCAGCGTGAAGCTGCCTGGTAAAGAGTCGCTCTCGGCCCAGTGGTAGTTCTAGTTTGACAGTGTCACTCTCATCCTGAGATTGTATTCGTCAGAAAAACTCGAGATCTTCCGCTGCCTAGGTCTGGCTCCACGACGCCCGTTCTTACACTTCAGGACTAGCATAGCATCTCGACGCTCCCAAATTCATTCTTTTCATCACCAATGCCGAGAGTTTTGCAGATAGCTCTGTACTCAGAAATGCCGCTGCGTTTTTTCGGATTCTGCTTTACTATTATATCTAGAAATGGCAGGCTCGTGGTGGAAATGAAGTGCAGCCCGGAGGGCTGCAGTTCACTCCCACCTCCAAGAAACCGTTTTTCGTCACCAGGAGACTGTGTTATAGTGATGGGAGTCACTTTAGTTAGTGACTCGTTTTGAATGCGGTCTCGTCTCGAAACATTCGTAGAGCTCGTTTCAGGACTTGTGTGTCTTCTTTTCGCGCAAACGATACATCCTCAAACGCGCCAGCTTTGTGCCCTAAGTTCCTGCTGACTGTCACCCACTTGTTCTCCGCTAAGCCATGCCAAGTGGTGAGGATTGTTCTAGACTAGTAGGTGATTCCTATTGTGACGGATAAAATAATATCTATGACTTTGTTCTATAGAAGATTCTAGACCATTCTGGAACAAAACAGTTTCTAGTTGTATCTTCGCATCTTCTAGATTCTTCTACAACACCCTTACCACAACATTATCCAGCGCAAAGCAATTTAGCATCGTGATTCCAGATGGGCGATGACAACTTTGACGTCCATGACTTGGTAGATGCTGAGATATTGGAGGATTAGCAAAGGACTTAATGATCAATTATGTTCGAAGTAGACGGTACTTACCATTCATGCTGCTTCTTGCATCTCGGGAGGAGGAAAGTAGTAAGAAGAAACGCTACGGAGGTTTCAACGACGAGCGGCTGCTGGCAGTATTCAAATGTAACAGAGTAGCGTCAACGAAAGAGTTCGAAGTGCTCGTGAAGTCGATCTGGCCGAGCTCTTGCCAGCTCCAGGTCTATCAGCCTTTATGTAGTGCTAGCTCTTCTACATAAAAGTAATGTTCTATAACAAAATACTAACGAACGAAATGGAACTACAACGATAACGAAGTAAAGTGCAACAGTTAGGAGTATAAGTAACATTCTGTAACATTCCGTTACACTCACCCCGTCATGGAATAAGTCAATGACCCATTGGCTTCTGTTTCCTATTAAAATCTTTGACATCGTCCTTGCAGTTCTCAAGTGAGGTTGCAGGTAGCCCGACTGCATCGTACTTAGTGTCGTTTGTAAAAACGAGATAGTATACGGGACCATTTTGCTTTGCTATTCGTCTTTTGGATACCAGTCCACTGTGGGACGGCCCGCAATGAACTTATTGACAGTCTGGCAAACCATGGGCTTAGGCTGTCACTGCAAGAAAACTTACGAGTCCCGATTGATATACTAGACGTTGGAGCGGCTCTGTCATTGTCTATTAGAGGAAAAAGGCTTCTTCAACATCAACCTACGTTGGTCGTAGTTGGGATGGATGCGCGAAAGGCCGAAGTAACGCTCGCATGATTCTACACCAAACAAGTTCCTACCTTGCATCCTGTGGAGACATTTCTTATTAAAAAAAACGCTCAGATGTGACTGTGGAACGAGCAAGAAGAAAGGCGTTGAGCATGTCGTTTATCGATGCCCTCGGACAAATGTGTCCGTAGAGAGTTGTTAGCTGGTCTCCCAAGGAAATGTTAGGAAAATATACAGCAGTTAGTCCGACTTGAACCATAGAAGTTCTTGGCCTTCCTGCAAAGAGAAAGCTTTTAATAAAATCTCTCCTTCAGTTTAGTAATAGAAAGCTGTTGTCCATAACAAAGAACAGAAGAAGAAGTACAAGCACATGCACCGAGAACGACCTGGAGCTGCAGAGAATCTTGTCTTTGAAACAATTGCAGCGCTGGACGAGCGTAGCGCTTCTAGCATAGTTACGGACGATGATCAGTGTAAAGAGCTTATCGAAAAGCTTTTGCGCAAACTAGAACCAGCCGAACTCTGGAAAATTGCAAGCGACCATATGCGTCTTTGGAAAAAAGAGCAGAAAGAAGACCTCAGGTATTCCACGAACACAATTTCTACATTGGCAGCGCAATCAAACACTGTACAGAGTGGAAAGTTGAAGCAAAAGCGTCGACACACGCATATGCGTGACTCTGGAGGACACGATGCAAAAACCGAAGAGCCCGAGCGGATGAAACTGCGAAGAGACTCGCGGGCGAGAAAACATGGAAACAGCATCTACAGAGCTGTCGAAAAGAAACCGACTGAGAAGTTTGAAGCAGAAGAATGGGATAAACCGTGCATGAACACTGAAGAATGTTCAGGAATACACCCATTCAGCAAGTGCCCCATCACCACGAAGGAGAAAAGGCGCGAGCTCCTCGACGAGCATTTTGGAAGAAAGAAGGGAAACAAGAATACGAAAGCCGCGGTACTGCGTTCACCATCCGAGCTGACACCGAACACAGAGAAAGGAAGGTACAGGATTCTCCTGCACGACACCGAGGCAGTAGGTTTGGGAGATTCCGGTGCAGACTACTCCAAGATTCCCTCCGATACCTTTGAGAAAATCTCGGCAAAGGACCCTGGGCTCTCAAGAAAGCTAGACAAGGTTCATACGACTCTCGAAACCGCACTGACTGCAGAAAACTGGCAACTGTCGGTAACCGCGTCGAGAAGAGTGAGCCTGGACCTCACAATAGTACTTCCGCAGACAAGGCTACCAGTACGTATCAGGGGATTAAAGTTTCTGATTGGAGACACGGAGATGCCAGAGATCCTCTAGGATGCTCTCATCTATATGCCATGAGTTGCGAATTCAACGAACATGTGCACTGCGTAGCACAACACATCTACGAAGAATCAGAAGAAGAGTTGCAGGAAAGTAAGTGAACACTTGCCTAATAACCTATCGTGGAGTTAGATACACAGACCTTGGAGAGGACCCGATCAAACTACCGGAGTGCCTCTAACCAAAATTCGGGACCGACACGGTTGCCGAGATTGACAAAGCAATTGAATCCGCAGTAAATGATGCCGTGAAGAATGGTTTGTCCGCAGCCGGCACTAAGAAACGTCAAAGACTTCTAGGAAAGAACCACCGTTGTCTCGGGATCAAGTTGATATCGCAGCCACCTGCGGACATACGCCCCCTCATGGTCAAACTTGTACCAAACGCCAAGCATTACCACACACCACAATGGCAATACTCACCGGCTTAGAGAGCGTTCATAAATCACACCATCAAACAAATAGAAAAATTTGGAGTCGTGTACAAGAACTATCAAGCAAGGTGAGCGTCCCCTGTATTGGGTGTCCGGAGACCCGGTACCGACAAACTACGTTTTACTGTCGATTTGCGCGGAAGCAATGCAAGAACCCTGCCCCACCAGTGTGCAATGTCACACTTGGAATCAATGCTGCAGTATTGCGGAGGAAGTTACTATGTCGCCAACATCGACGTTACGCACGGGTACTGGCAGCTACCTTTCGACAGGGCATCTCCGGAGGTAATGTCCGTACAAACACCGCTGGGGATACATTCTCCAACTAAGACTATCCAGGGCGGTACGGAATCTGGGAAACCCTTTTAATATGTGACGGGAGGAAAATTCGAAGGTACGGTGCAACGAATGCTACAATGGCTAGAAGATTTTCTCATGCACGCCAAAAATCAAGACGACCTGTTAGCCAATCTCGCATCATTTCTAAAAGTTTTGCTGCGAATTTAGATTCAACTTGAACCACAGAAGTCCCGTTTCTTCACAACAGAAGCCAGGTCCTGTGGCAGAATAATATCATCCAAAGAAGTTTTGTAGCGCATTGCGCTACTCGGGAGACTAGCCACTATCAGTGGAGCTAGGAGCAGCAGAGAATGTCAGGAGGAGTCTAGCTGTCCAAAAATTGTTCGAATCGCGAGCTCGATTCCATGTTTCCAGAGAAAGTACGACTACTTAGCGATGTTCATGTTGTGTAATCTGCTGCGGCTGTCGCGTCGCACAAGATTTGGGCGCAAATGCACAAGTATAATTAGGCGACAAATGCGTCTGAATTTCTTACGTCATTATCTTGCGCACGTCAACTCAGTACTGTAACTACTCTAGCTTAATAGTACTGATAGATTGCGCAATAGTCTATTCTTGTCATCTCGGCAGACAACTGAGATGGCATGGGGCGCCTATAAAAACCTCCGACTCGCTTCGGAGGTATCCACGAGAGGAAAAAAAGCCGCGTTGGTGTGCCCATTCTTTCTCTGTCTAGCTCCTATCCCTTCCCTTCCCTTCCTGACAGCACGCCGTAACGTAGACGCCGCCAGCCAACACTCAACATCAAAGCGCTTTGTTTTCGAAAGAGTAAGAGTGTTTCAACTGGTTCACACTGATCATCCTGGTCATGGCAGCTTCGAACTATGGCGTGGGGTCTGTCATACAGCCGCCCATGCTGAAAGCAGTAGATCAACCGTCCTTGATCAAATTCGAGACTGCTTACGCCGCGTACAAGGCGAAAGTGGACGATGTCAACAAGGACCGTGATGACAACTCCAAACTTTCTGTCGCATCTATCAAAGACTGCATGGAGTCGTCCACACTGCACGCTCTTTGTCTCATTGGAGAAATTGGAGAGGCATCTACTGTGGAGGAAGCCACCTCGGACATGGTTAACAATTGGTTCGAAAACGCCTCCACGTCGACCCCAAAGGACCTTTTTGAGCGTATTGACGCATCCTTGCGCAGCATCACGTTCAAGCCAAACAAGGAGGACCCCGGAGGTGGTGTGGCGAACTTCATCATTCAAGTGATCACTGCCTTAGATCAGAACAATGCGTCAGAGGTTCTCAAAGACAGTGACATGGCTAAGAAGTTTCTGGATCGCCTAGTTAGCAAATTCCAACCAGACGTTTTGCAAGAGAGGATTAAGATGCTGCGGCGTGGTTGGACGAGGAGTCAATTGGCTGATATCAAGCTGTTCAAAGACGAAGTGGCCAAAATCGCGTTGGAAATCTCTCTGACGGAGACCGCTCTGTCTCGAGTTAATCCACATAAGTCTAAGCAACTGCGTGAACGAGCACGCAAGCATGACTCCTCTACGAGGACAGCTGCGCCAAGTAAAAAGTCCAAAGAATCTGGGAAAGAATTTCGACGCTCAGGAAAACGTAAGGACACTGAATGGTCTGAACCATGTCTTAACGACAAGTGCAATGGCGTGCACCGCCTGAAGGACTGTCCGAACACATCAACTGAACGAAGGAAGGAATTGTTTGAGCAGCATTACGGTAAGAAGGATGCGAAGAGAGCTAAAACTCTCAAGGAATCGTGTACTGGTAAGGCCATGGCGCTTGATGGCAATGCCGGTCGTTTTCGAGTCGCATTGGAAGATACAATCTTCGATGTATCATTAGGCGACTCTGGGGCAGACTTCAGCGCCATCGATGAGGTGGTCTACAGTAAGCTGCTCAGTGCAGTACCCGATCTTCCGGTGAAGAACTTTGAAAAGCCGTTACCACTTGCTGGTGCTTTCAAGACGGAAGGTGACCCAAATGTTCACGCCTCTCGCTCCGTTTCTCTCACTGTTACCATCTTTCTCCCAGGCTCGAACATCCCTGTCAGGGTACGTGGTGTGGAATTCTTCGTGGTCGAGCAGCCAATGGACGAGATTCTTCTCGGTCGCCCTTTTCTCAACTCAATTGGATTTAACCTTAACGAACATCTCGTTCGTGTCAGGAACGAGATACATGACAAGCATGTGGACGAACTGGACGAAGAGCGCGTCAAGCTTGCCACTGCCAAGTATCAAGGTTTGTCCTACATGAGTGCTGACGATGACCCCATTGATTTGCCGGAATGTCTGGCGGCTGGTATTGGCAAGGACGACAAGCAGTCTATTGACAAGGCATTTGAGAAATTCTCGCCGATGCCCACGGTCAAGGCATATCGTCCAACGGTATGAAGAAGATCACAGCAATGCTAGAGCGCTATCGAGATGTGTTTCGTATCAAACTGGGCGCAGATCCACCTGCCGACGTTCCGCCCCTGACGATCACTCCTGTTGAGAACGCAAACCCTTACAGATCTCCACAGAGACGCTATGCGCCTCAGCAGAGAGACTTCATCGTGCAGACGATTCGCGAACTGGAGACCGTAGGAGCCATCTACAAGAATCCATCGGCCAGGTGGGCTTCGCCTGCGCTCGCTGTAGCAAAACCTGGTTCGACCAAACTACGGTTCACAGTTGACCTCCGCGGCCCCAATGCGCGTACTGTACCAATACAATCCGCCATGCCACACCTGGAATCGAAGTTCCAGGACGTCACCGGAAGCACGTGCTTTGCCAATATCGACCTGGCTCACGGCTATTGGCAAGTACATCTTTCGGCAGAATCACAGGAATTGATGTCCATCCAGACTCCAATTGGAGTGTACTTCTCTAAACGTCTCCTACAAGGCGGCAGTGACTCTGGTAATCACTTCCAGGCCGTGCTGGCCGACAAATTTCAGGGACGAGTAGAAAAGATGCTGCAGTGGATTGATGATTTCTTGTTCTACGCCAAGAATGAGCAAGAGCTGTTATCCAATCTCGAAGCGTTTTTCCTCGTATGCGAAGATATCGGGCTGAAGATTCATGCGGAGAAGACCACTCTATTTGCGCGCCAAGTGCAATTTTGTGGACGTATAATCTCCGCAGATGGAGTACAATACCATCCACGTCACTACGAGGCCCTAGTTCAGATGAAGAAGCCGACTATGGCATGCGAGCTTCAGCAGTTTGTGTGCGCCACAAACTGGATGCGAAATTCGATTCCATCTTACTCTGAGCGCATCGCTCCTCTCCATCAATTACTCGAACGCTGCTACTCGCAGGTTGGAAAGAGAACCAAACGTGCCCTGCGCAACCTCTCCGTCACCGACTCATGGGGCGCTGAACACGATGCAGCTTTCGCTGACATCAAACGCCAACTGACCGCTGCCGTCAAACTTGCTCATCCTAAGAAGAACCATCAGCTGTGCCTTTTTCCGGACGCATCTTATTCACACTGGGCCGCTATTCTCACTCAAGTGCCAATCGAAGAGCGACGCAAGCCCATTGAAGAGCAGCACCATGAACCCTTATGCTTCCTCTCTGGTTCGTTTTCAGGATCAGCTGTCAACTGGTCCGTACCGGAGAAGGAAGGGTTTGCAATAGTAGAGTCCATGTGCCGTTTGGATTATTTGGTAACCGGACATGAAGTGAACATCTTCACGGATCACGCCAACCTTGTATACCTGTACGATCCTTATGGTAGAAACCCAGGCATTGCTCGACAGACTGCAAGCAAATTGATGCGCTGGGCCATCAAACTCAGTGCGTTTCGGTATGTCGTAGAGCACCTGCCCGGGGATCACAACGTGTGGGCCGACATGCTCACCCGCTGGGCTGTCAACCCAAGGCGAACAGTAAGGGCAGTCAATGTTCTACGTGTTAAAGCTCTCATGGTGGCACCAATTAATCCTGGCACAGACCCCAAGTTAGACTGGCCTGATCTCAATGACATCAAGCAGGCACAGTCATCGAGCAAGGAAGTGCCGCCGAAGGGGTTCAGGAAGTCAGAAGGCGTCATGCGAAGCGATAAGGACATTCTGTGGATCCCATCGCACTGCAAACTTCTCAAGCTGCGCGTAGCGATCGCAGCACACACCGGACCTGGCGGGCATAGGAGCTCCAATGTCACCATAGCAATCACGAAGGCTTATTTCTCCTGGAAGGGAATGGATGAAGATCTTAAGTCATTTGTGAAGACATGTCTCCATTGCCTTTGCACAGAACCAGCCAAGACTATTCCTCGCCCGTTGGGACATGCTCTTCACGCTAATCAGCCGAACGAACTGCTGCATTTCGATTTTTGCTACATGTCCCCTGCAGAGAATGACTTTCTTTATGTCCTCGTGCTCAAAGACGACCACAGTGGCTACGTTTGGCTCGTGCCTACAACGGAGACTACAGCCGAAGTGGTCGCCGATGAATTGATCAGGTGGTTTGCAGCATTTGGAGTCGTGCAACAATGGGTTTCCGATAGAGGCTCCCACTTCAAGAATGAAGTTGTACGTCATCTTAAGGACAGAACAAAGTCTTCGCATCATTTCACTCTAGCGTATTGCCCCTGGTCGAATGGCACTGTCGAAGTGGTGTGTCGCGAGCTGCTACGAGCATGTCGAGCTTTACTTTCTGAGTACCAGCTTCCGCAGAACTGCTGGCCGAGTATCCTTCCGGTGGTACAATCCGCGCTGAATAGCTCCATCCTTGAACGCCTCGGTAATCGCTGTCCTCTTACAGTATTCACTGGGCACAAGCAAGATACTCCGCTTTCAGCAATTACGCGCAAAGAAAACGGGAAGTGCCGCATTATCTCCCTGGACAATATTCGCCTCCGTCAAGTACATAACATTGACGCTACTCTACAGGCCTTCTCGGATATGCACAAGGACGTGGCAGCACGATCCACTGAGAAACGAAGAAAGGCTGTAGAATCACACAACAGAAAGACGAGTGTTCGTGCTGTCAATTTCTCAGAAGGCGACTTTGTTTTACGTGGTGTACTGCAGAGAGAATGCACTTGAAAGCCATCTCTCAAATGGATGGGGCCCTACCGTGTGGCGGAATGTCGTTCTGAGTACATTTTCGTTGTAGAGTCGCTACTGGATGGGACGAAGCAAGAGGTGCACGGAAGATGCCTGAAGTTTTTTCGGAACAAGGAGTTTGAAGTGACCGAAGAACTTCGGGACTACCTGTCCTACCAACAAGGGGAACTTCTGGTGGTCGATTGCTTTCAGGACATCAGAAGAAAGCAAGGTACCGTTGAGTTGTTGGTAAAGTGGCGGGGGTTTTCGGCTGAAGAGACGGATTGGGTCACAATCGTATCCCTGCGGGATGATGTTCCTGTACTGGTTAGGGAATATCTGGCAGAATTGTCTCGGATTGGTACGAAGCGGCAACGCAACTTAGCCGCTGAAGTCATGTAAGAATCTTCAGTTCTCACTTCAGAACTTACGGGGCGCTGTTGTGTAATCTGCTGCGGCTGTCGCGTCGCACAAGATTTGGGCGCAAATGCACAAGTATAATTAGGCGACAAATGTGTCTGAATTTCTTACGTCATTATCTTGCGCACGTCAACTCAGTACTGTAACTACTCTAGCTTAATAGTACTGATAGATTGCGCAATAGTCTATTCTTGTCATCTCGGCAGACAACTGAGATGGCATGGGGCGCCTATAAAAACCTCCGACTCGCTTCGGAGGTATCCACGAGAGGAAAAAAGCGGCGTGGGTGTGCCCATTCTTTCTCTGTCTAGCTCCTATCCCTTCCCTTCCCTTCCTGACAGCACGCCGTAACGTAGACGCCGCCAGCCAACACTCAACATCAGTTCACTTCTCCCACAGAGACAAGCATTTAATAGGCGTATACCCACCGTTTCAGGCTCGACCTAAGACCTATTGGTGGACGGGGAACATTGCGTGGTCACGTAGAACGTGGGTAAGGTGGGATATTGGACCAGTGCCCTGACGAAGGTTTACGCTAGAGTCTTGTACGACGCTTCGACCGATCACCCAACGAGTGGCAACAGAAGAGTAGGGTATCTCTGAGATTGCGCCAGAGCCCAGACGTGTACGGTGTACGTCTGGTACGGGTGCGCGTTCTGGGACTCAAAATGAGCGATGCTCACAAACCGGGGTTTGCCTCCCCACTCAAGTATCGGGGTAGACCCAAGAAATTGGCTGTCTACTTAGAAGGCAGGGTCGCCAGTAGCCCAACGGGCTAATCAAAAGCACAGCGCGCACGACCAGCGGCCGAAGACCGTGTTGATGATCTAAGCAATTCTCCGAGATGCATTCTTACGTTCCGATAAGAGGAACGTGATTCAAGGTGAATCGCAGCGTATTGCATGGCAAGTCGCGCAGCGCACACGCAACCCGCGGAACAGGACTGAAGTTGATTCGCATAGAATTGCGCGGCACACCGCGCAATGTACACGCAATGCCGAAAACGTTCAAGCCTCCCAGCATAGGAGAGAGCACATTAGAAATAGAATATAAAAGCCGACTCTTAGAGGAAGAACTCTAAGGGAAGGAGGCAGCCTCAGTAGGACTTCTGAGGTCTTTGTGCCTGTCAACTTTGCCCGACAAGCCTACGCACCGTCGGCTCTCTCTTCGTAGCGTATCCGATCAACAAAGCGCTTTGAGACGTCAAATCGTACCGAGACGTTACAAGGAGAGCATGTCGAACTACGGATTAGTGAACACGATCCAACCGCCATCCCTGGCAAAAGCAACCCAACCGGAGTTAATTCGATTTGAGACTAACTACTCTGCATATGTTCAACGTGTGGAAGAAATCAACGCCATTAGACCGGCTAATCAACGAATCAAGGCAGCTACGATTCGCCAGTGCATCACGCCAAAACTAGTGCACAGCTTGTGTATCCTAGGAAGAATAGAAGGGGCCTGCAAAGCGGAGGAGGCGACAGATGAAGCGGTGAAAAGTTGGTTTGAATCACGTCTGGCCCACAGCTCAAGAGACTTGAACGATCGCGTCGAAGAAGCCATATCGAGGGTCACGTATACGCTCACGCCTAGAGACCCAGCTGGGACAGCAGAACAGTTCGTATTGGACGTGATCACCGCACTAGACGAACATAACGCTTCGGAAGTGATAACCGAAACAGATCGTTGTAAGCAACTTGTGACGAAACTGGTTTACAAAGTGGAGCCCCCTGAGCTAAAGCAGCTATTGAAAGACCAAATGGGTATGTGGACCGCCGAGCAGAAGGGCAATCTGACTTTCTTCGCAAACACACTATCCACACTTGCAGATCAAGTGCACGCCGTCCAGACAGCGACCTTCAAGCTCAAGCGAAAGCAAAGCAGTAGCCAGCATAGAAATGCGAACAACAAGTCAAACCAGGAGCCGCCAACAAAGGCCGCGAAAACCGGTCGCACCGTGCGCGAACGCCTTGGAAGACGGGAAGAGGAACCAAGCGACGCCAAGAGAGGCGAGAAATGGAACAAAACTTGTTTGAACAAAGAAGAATGCGACGGAATCCACCCTATCAGTAAGTGCCCTGTGACTTCTAAGGAGAAAAGGCGAGAACTTTTGGACGAACTGTTCGGGAACAAGAAGCAGCGCGGGAAGAGCGCAAAGATCTCGTCCGTTCGTTCGACACCGCGAACGATTCCGAACGAAGAAGAAGGGCGATACGCAATTATGCTCAATGGAATCGAGGAAGTCGGACTAGGAGATTCAGGTGCAGACTTCTCGACGATTTCATCGAATGTCCTCGCCGCAATCCGGGAGAAGCATCCCGAAACTCCATACCAGCGACTCGCATCTCCAATGGTCTTAGAACCTGCTGTAAAAGGAAATAACGAAACTTGTACCTCGACGGCTATCGCAAAGACCCAGCTGTGCCTGACGATCAACCTCCCAAACACCGGGCTCCCTGTACGCATCCGAGATGTCGAGTTCCTAGTCGCAGACGAAGACATGGCCGAAGTGCTGCTGGGAAGACCACTCCTCAAGGCAATAGGATTCGATTTCGGGAAACATCTGCAGCAGGTAGACGCAACAATCAGCGGTATGTCGGAAAAAGAACTTATGGAGAAGACCGCGCAGCTATCTGCAACTGCGTTTAGAGGCCTAAGCTACCAGGAAGCCGATGACGATCCAGTAGAGCTCCCGGAATGTCTGCATGCAGGTTTCGGGATCGACTCCGACGAATCCATCCAGAAAGCGATCGACCAGGCGGTCAAGGAAGCCGCAAGCAACGGAATGTCTCGAGAAGGAGTGCAGTCCCTCAGGAAGCTGTTACAGGAACATCGGGATTGTCTTGGCATCAAACTCGGAGTACATCCACCGGCAAAGGTACGACCACTGTCAGTGAAGCTCAAGCCCAACGCAAAGCCTTTCCGATGCGCACAGCGTCGATACGCACCCAACCAGAGGAAGTTCATCCGACACACGGTGCAACAGCTGGAAAAGATAGGAGCAGTATACAAGAACCCTACTGCGCGTTGGGCCAGCCCAGCACTGGCCGTCCCAAAACCAGGATCGGAAAAGCTCCGCTTCACAGTGGACCTGCGAGGAACTAACGCACGAACGCTCCCGCTCCAATCAGCCATGCCGCACTTGGAATCTCTCTTGCAGAACTGCAGCGAAAGCGAGTGCTTCGCAAACATCGACTTCACCCATGGCTACTGGCAAATACCCCTTGACCAGGCCTCACAGGAGATAATGTCCATACAGACGCCAGACGGAGTGTACTCACCGACAAGAATGCTGCAAGGCGGGACGGATTCTGGAAACCACTTTCAATCTGTCACAAGCGAACACTTCGCACAGAAGGTGAAACGCATGCTACAGTGGCTCGACGATTTCCTGATGTACGCTAAGACCGAGAAGGAACTGCTATCGGACATAGAAATGTTCTTGATTGTGTGCAAAAACATTGGTTTCAAAGTCAACCCTGCGAAATCTTGTTTCTTTTGTAACGAAGTGAAGTTTTGCGGAAGGATCATATCTCGGGAAGGAGTTCGATTCCACCCACGCAACCTCGAAGCACTATTGACAATGCGAATGCCGCAGATGGGCGGCGAGTTGCAACAGCTAATGTGTGCCACCAACTGGATGCGCACCTCTATCCCCAACTACTCTCAGACAGTACAACCTCTGCACGATCTACTAGAACTCGCGTACAAGAAGGCTGGGAAACGAACGAAGAAAAGCGTGGAGAAGGTTCGTGTAAGCGACTCTTGGGGGACGACACACACAGATGCTTTTAACAGAATAATATCCCAGCTGGCGGCCGCGACGAAGCTCTCCCTCCCAAAAGAAGGGTACCGAACGTGCCTCTTTACGGACGCTTCTGACGAGCACTGGGCCGCCATTCTGACGCAGTCACCCGAAGCTGAAGATCACATACCAGTTCACACTCAAACACACGAGCCGCTGTGCTTCCTATCCGGCGCGTTCAGGGGTTCAGCTGAGAGATGGAGCGTCCCATAAAAGGAAGGATACGCCATCGTAGAAGCAATGTGCAGGATGGACTACCTTACCGCTGGAAGGGAAACCTCGATCTATACGGACCACACCAACCTCGTGTACATCTATGATCCCTACGGGCAGAATCCTGGAGTCGCTCGTCATACCGCGAATAAACTCATGCGATGGGCTCTAAAACTGAGTGCATTCCGCTACGTCATCGAACATGTTCCCGGAGAAAAGAACGTCTGGGCCGACATGCTGACTAGATGGGCTGTTGAGCCGAAGAAGACCGTCCACCCATCCAATGTGGGAAGAATAAGCGCACTTATGGTAGCACCAATCAACCCTGGTCTCAACGAAGCCTTTGACTGGCCTTCAAGGCAGGAAATCTCGGTATCACAGCACAACCACGCCGCCGAAGCTCCGAGATCACTCTCCAAGAAAAAAAAGCCGTGGGAACTGAAGTCTGGTCAAGTATGGATACCCCAATCAGATAATCAGCTACGCCTCAGACTGCTTATCGCAGCACATACTGGAAGGGGAGGCCATAGAGCTTCTCAGACCACGCTGGAATCATTACTTGAACACTTCTGGTGGAAGGATCTTCGACAAGACACCCAACAGTTCGTACGGTCCTGTTTTCATTGCATCGCAACCGAGCCCGGTTGCACCGTGCCAAGGCCTTTGGGACACACAATGCACGCAAGCAAACCGAACGAAATAATTCACTTCGACTACTGCTACATGAAGAAAGGCGAAGGGGATTTGGTTTACGTATTGATCGTCAAGGACGACCTCTCGGGCTATGTTTGGCTGAAACCTACAGCCGAAGCCGACGCAGAAGCAACAGCAACAATCCTACTGAACTGGTTTGCCTCATTCGGAGTGTCAAAATGTTGGATATCGGACAAAGGCAGCCACTTCAAGAACAAGCTGGTCGAACGTATCTCCGACACATTGAAGGCCAAGCACCATTTCACGCTCCCGTACTGCCCGTGGAGCAACGGTTCGGTGGAAGTTGTATGCCGGGAACTTCTCAGAATGTCTAGAGCAATACTCTCCGAGTTCCAGCTACCGCAAACCGCCTGGCCGTCTGTTATCACACTCATTCAGTCCGCCCTCAACAACTCAACAACACGCAGACTAAACGGGAAATGCCCTCTAACGGTATTCACAGGCCTTCCAAGAGATTCGCCACTTTCTGCCATCATTAAGAACCACAACTTCAGAAAGGTAGAGTGCGTTAAGACGGAAACGGTAATAGCACTAGGAAACATCGAGAAGTTTCACGATTCACTTTCAAAGATACACCGTGAGTGTGCTGATCGTTCAAAGAGGCAGCGAAAAAACGCCGTCGACTCACACAATCGCCGAACCGGAGTACGTCCAATTAACTTCTGCGAAGGGGATTACGTTCTTCGAGGCGTACTGCAGAAGCACGCTGGATCTAAAATGAATCTAAAATGGTTGGGACCATCTAGAGTAACGAATTGCAGAGATAACTACGTCTTCGAAGTAGAGAATCTGCTAAACGGAAACAAAGAATGGGTACACGGTCGTCGTTTAAAGTTTTTCCGTAACAAGGACTTTGAAGTTACGCAAGAAATCAAAGATCATCTAGCCTACCAAGCGAACGAACTGCTGACGATCGAGGAGTTTAGGGATATCAGAAGACTTTCAGGCAGGATACAACTACTCGTCAAATGGAACGGATTCAGTGACGAAGAAACCGACTGGGTATCTTTTGATTCTCTCGAACAGGACGTGCCTGTACTACTGAAAGAATACATCGAAGATCTGCGAACGTCAGGAACACAGCGCCAGCGCCGAATTGCTCGTGACATCGATCTGCAATAACCAAACTATCGCTTGATTATGGGGGACTGTTGATGATCTAAGCAATTCTCCGAGATGCATTCTTACGTTCCGATAAGAGGAACGCGATTCAAGGTGAATCGCAGCGTATTGCATGGCAAGTCGCGCAGCGCACACGCAACCCGCGGAACAGGACTGAAGTTGATTCGCATAGAATTGCGCGGCACACCGCGCAATGTACACGCAATGCCGAAAACGTTCAAGCCTCCCAGCATAGGAGAGAGCACATTAGAAATAGAATATAAAAGCCGACTCTTAGAGGAAGAACTCTAAGGGAAGGAGGCAGCCTCAGTAGGACTTCTGAGGTCTTTGTGCCTGTCAACTTTGCCCGACAAGCCTACGCACCGTCGGCTCTCTCTTCGTAGCGTATCCGATCAACAGACCGGTAACGACGAGGACTGAACGGGTTATACCCGGCAAGTGCGGGACACGAGGTAGACCTCGATTATAGGTGCGCAGGCTATAGCCTGTATTGTCGGCGTCGGTACAGAAGTACGTTTGGGAAGACTTGTGCTGCAATACCAGAACTGGATATATGAAGTTACCAAAAGTCGGGCGGACTTTACTTGCAACCTGGAGCGTGAGCTCGGCAGATTAATATCGCCGGTCGCTCTAACAGCTTTTCTATAGTTAGTCTACTGAAAAAAGTGCGTAACTGTACAAGTGTACACGCGCCCTCCTTTTGCAGTTGGCCAAGGGATAGTGCCATACGTGGACACGCCACGACCGGTTGGCGCCTAGTGCAGGGTGGCAGTGCCGCCAAATACTAAAAACGTCAGGGTATCGCGCTCTGAGGTAACAGGGAGCTGCATCTTTAAGGCTAGGCCCCTGGTCTGTGTGTTAGAGCAAGGCCCACTGCTCTACAAGTTCAGATCGACTCGAGGAACTTAGAGGTACTATTGGCAACGAAAGCACCGCAAACCAGAGACCAGCTGCCGCAACTGTTGTGCGTAGCAAATTGGATGAGAACATCTATTCCGGACTACGCGTGTCTTATACAATCACTGCATAAAAGTCTGGAGGAATCATGCAAAAAATCTGGGAAACAGACCGAGAGATCATTAAAGAAAGTGTAACTCGATTGGAATGCTGAGCACTCTGAAGCATTCCATCCGGCTGAAAAGCAACTGACAGCAGCAACGACAGTCCTGCAACCTAAAGAAGGATATAGAGACTGTCGGTTTACCGATTCCTTAAAAAATTCACTGGGCGGGCATCTTAACCCAATCCTCAGGGAGTGATGCGGACAAGGATCCCGAGGACAAGATACACGATTTACGGTGGTTCTTGCGCGGCGCTTCCAGTTTATCATCCGAAAGGTGGAGTGTCCCGGAAAATGAAGGATTCGCAATCGTGGAGTCCATTTGCAGACTGGAATATCCTACTATCGAAAGAACTGTTTACATTTACACTGCAAATGCCAAATTTGTGTATATCTACGACCCATGTGGTCTTAGTACTGGCGTAGAGCGGCATACAGCGAATAAGCTTCCCCGATGGGCCTTGAACCTGAATGGCTTCCGCTTATAGTAGAGCAGGTGCTCGGAACGGTACTCTTTAGGCATATATGCTTACAAGGTGGGCAGCACACACTCAGAAGACTGTAAAAAACGTAAGTAGGACAACTTCGCGTACTGATGGCAGCACTTATCAGCCCGGTAACCAATAAGGATCACAACAGGCCATCTATGAAATGCATTGCTGCATCACAACGAAGCAGCAGATCTTTGCCTCTGATCTAATACAAAAAGGCAAGCGACGAAATCCGAAGGACGGAAGGACAGATCTGGATACCAGACGGAAACAAAGAGCTACAACTGAGAATACTAATCGCTGCCCACCCTGGAAAAGGATAGCGCAGAGCGACAGATCCCACGTTCGCGACAGTGGCGACCCACACTTTTGGTGGAAGTACATGAAGAAACACACCATTGAGTTTACGCGTTCTTGCGTCCACTGTATCCCCATAGAGTCTGGAAAAGTCTTCCTACGACCGCTTGGTCATACAATACATGCCAGCAAGCCAGACGAGCTGCTGCATATTGACTAAAACTATACGAGGAATGAAAAAATGGTAATCTATACGCGCTGATTGTTAAAAATGACCTATCCGGCTATATCTGGTTCCCAAGCGCACAGGAAGCAGACGCGGAAACGACAGCCGAAACACTCGAAGACTGCTTCCCTTCATTTGGAGTTTCGATGTTCTGGGCAACAGATCAAGGCAGCCATTTCAAAAACCAGCTGGCAAAGCAACTCGCACAGAAGCTCAAATCACACCACCACTTGATGCTACCGTAGTATCTGTCGAGCAACGATTCAGCCGAAGTGGTTAGAAGTAAACTTTTGGCAACATACCGAACACTACTTTCGGAGCTCCAACTGCCACACTTTGTATGGCATACATTCTTACCACTCATCCAGTCCAGTCAGTTCAGCACCGCCTAACGCAGAAGCTAGGAAGAAGTATCCACCGTTCATGACATCGACCAGTCACCCATGGAGGATATTGTAGACTTCGAGAAGCTACAACTTGTGCTTGAGGACATTCAGTGCAACTGCGCAGAACGAGTAAGAAAGCAGCAGAAGCCATCCATCGATGCTCATAACTGCCGAACCGGTATCGGAAAAATTGACTTCACGAAAGGCGACTACGTTCTCGAAGCCTTGCTGCAGAAAAGCGTTCCTGCGAGGACAAGATTGGAGCCACAGGGACCATCTCACATTACGGAATGCCAGGACGATTAAGTTTTCGAGGTCGCACAGTTGTGCACGGGAATGAAGGAGTTGTTCACGGGAAACGGCTGATGTTTTTTCGCAATAAAGACTACAAATAATCAGGAGAGCTAAACAAACATTAAGTTTATCAGAAAAACGGGGTGCTTGTGGTCAAGGAGTTTGAAGACATTCCTCGTCGACAAGGCCGGATAGAAATGCTATTGAAGTGGATTGGTTTCAAAAACGGCGAAGCAGACGGGGTAGACATCGAATCATTGATACATGATGTTCCCGATTTATTAGAAGAGTATCTAGAGGAAATTAAAAAAGAAGGCATCAGAAGGCAGTGGAACGCAACCGCTATCGACCGCATTGACCACAAATAACCAACTACAGAGGTTGAATATAAGGGACTGTTGATCGCCAGGCAAATACGCCCGTGTGCTCTACATACAGTTGTTGCTTGAACTTCTGACATGTGGTCGATGTTCATTGTCGTAAACGCAGTGTGAGAACGTTCAACTATGCTTAAACCACAAATGCGGCACAAGTCCGCCGGGAGCTTCTCTTAGCTCCGGTAGATTGGTGGGTTTATATAAGGTTACCTACGCGACCTTTGGGCTACTTGGGGCTTCACGTCCCGGACTCTGGTCCTTCGTTATTGTACGTGTTTAGCTGACAATATACGTGTTCCGGCTTTTGGAACTACGGAAAGAGTACGTAACCGACACACCCCCCGTCGCGCTAGTATCCTTAGTGTAAACGTATCCACCTCAACAAACAGAACAGTGTAGAGAGTGTCTGGCAGCACAGGTCTCCGGTGATTAATGCCAAAGTTTAGTGTCGTGGCTTATTCCTCGGCAGAGATCGACATTCCATATGCCGTGTTCGAACATGCGATTGAGGTTATTCCCGTGTGTGACGCTGCGCTTAGTTAATGCATCGGCTAGATTCGCGCTTCCTGGGATCCAAGTGATCTGGTCAAGGTCCCCTGATTCAAATTCGTCTCTAATCATGGTAACCGTTTTGTGCAACCTGTATTCACGACATTCGTGTAGTGTCGTTATAGTATCAAACAGGGCTTTAGAATCCACCAACACAGGATGCTTGATTTCGACGTTTGGGAAGATGCTACGATAAGAGGCTTTCATATCGTATTCTATGTCCTCTGCTTCAGAATAAGCTACAATCCCCGCCCCAAAAGACGAGTAAGTCACGCGTTTCTGCTTAGAACTAACCGAGTACAAGGGGTGGAAAACATCTTTTTCTCCGAACATTTTCGTAAGCTACATTCCACAGACGATCCCTGTTTGGCCATAAGGGTTGTCGTTTCGACTGTGAGATGCGTCTGAAAGGCTGATGAGTGTGGCTCTCTGGATCCCGGTTGGTCTGATTAATTTTATCACTGGCTTCAGGGTTTGCAGTTCGCGAAGCATGGCGTTGGCATCTGCCAAGTGCTTCACGCGTAGATTCCCTAGTTCTTGTTGCATCATCGAGGTAACCATAGATGCATGAGGCAGAACCGTGGATCCAAGGTACATCAGCGTACTCCCTAAAGACCGGTATTGTTGTACCTCTTCGTCTCTTGCTCTGTCTTCAAGCTCTCTTCGTCGTTTCTTTGTCAAATCGACAGCGCAAATCCTTTCATTGTAGGATAACATAGACAGAAGCACGTTCGATTCCGCATCTAGAGAAATGTCGCATCCTGCAAAGGAAGGCTTTTTCCAGATCCTGACCTTTCCTATAACGAACTCGTGTTCAAGCTCCGACATGAATGTCTCGATGTTTTGCCTTAGTCCTGCTACTAGGAGGTCGTCCACGAGTTTTGCCATAATCAGCACTATGTTTCCATCTTGATCACGTTTGATGAATAGCTGGTTCACTCTAAATACCCTTTCGAGCCTTCCGTTGCACATCATCCATGATTCAATCCTCTGAGACCATTGCCCTCCGGCCTCCACGATACCATATGGCAACTTAGTAAGCTTCCACAGGACTCCTTTCTTCTTCCTGAATTCTGGAGCTGGGCGTACATATATTTCGCGCGTGATTGGACCGCTCTGCAAGTAAGCTCCCTTCACATCGGTGACGCCGAATACGAATCCAAGACATAGTGCTATGCTGATGAGCATTCGCACAAGGGTCATGTCTGCGTTTGAACAGTCTTTCCTAATATCGTCTTTGAAATTGTCCCGGTTGCCATGAGTGACCAATCTTGCCTTGAGTGTTCGGTGCTGTTCTTCGTCTTCCTTCACTTTAAATACCGTGTGCCAAGATATGACATTCGCATCTTTTGGTACGTCTGACTCATTGACCTCTATGTATGCGTGAGACCAGTTGTCTCGATGCTCCTTTTCGATGGCATCCATGAGTATCCATGCTGGAGCGAACTGTACTTCGCGCGCGTTTACTTGTCGGGATCCCACTACTTCTTTCATATGTTCCAAGACTCTTTGCTTATCTGATCCGAGGGGGCCTTGTGCTTCTTCTTGCGGTTCTGCAGTAAGGCATTCGCACACTCCCCTATATCCTTGTGGGCTTTATCTGCCTCCCTGGCAGGCTCCGGTCGTTCTGAAGTAAATAAGGATTCCACCTGCGGCTCTTCAACTTCATTCGGAGAATCACATGGGGAAAGTGTTAAATCGATATAGTCCTCCATCACGCCTTCACTCAAATCTCGTGCTAGATATGACTTGGGCCGCAGCCTTACGTCCTCGTATGCAACCTTAGATATGGGAGCATTTGGTTTTGTTCGTACTTCGACGTAGTGTCTCTGCGGCTGTACAACTTTGGCTGGCTTCCACTCGTCTCCTTGGTTGTGCGCGGTGGTCCGGTAGTAGAACAAGATTTCGTCCCCGGGTTTTATAGATTCCTTCGGGAGTCTGGAGTTGTCCCTGGATCTAAGCAGGCGTTGTGATGCCCGTGTTGCGGACTGTTCCATGTACGAATTAAGCAACTCTTCGCTTACCAGCTGGCGTGGAGCGCCAAGTATTGCAGGTTTGTATCCGTGTGCTAGTTCGAAGCTACTCATGACCTTTGACCCGGTGAATAGATTCGATAAAAATACTGCTCTAGACAGTAAGACCTTTTCGTTACCGGAGGTCTCGTCCAATTGGAGTTTTCCAGTATTCTCTTGAGTACCCCGTTCTTTCTCTCTACGATCCCTGTCTTGTTGTGTCTTCGAACTAGACGGGGTTTGAACCTGATATTCTGTCTCGAGAGGAACTTGCTTACAGCTTTGGAATTGAGTTCGTCGTCTGCTGATAAAGAGTCGGGTCTCCCATGCTTATGTATCCATTTGCATTCTACCACGAATATGATAGTCCTCGCGTTTCTCTCTTGTGTGATTGTAGCTTCGGAGTATCCAGTACCTGCGTATACCATGTGCAAGACAATATACTTCGTGTCTCGGATGGTGCAGAACGTGAAGTCCACCTGTATCTCAACGTTAAATGCCTCGTTGACGTGTGAGATTGATACCTTCTTGGATGGAATTGGCGGTCCTGCGCTGGAACATACGATGCAATTTGAAGTAATCTTTCTTACTTCTTCTTCGAGTTCCTTTGTTGCTTTTCCAGCTCTGCGACATAAGTTTATGATTTCGTCGGGTGGTGCGTGTGTCAACCTATGCAAACGCTTGGCTAACGTTTTAGGTCTGAACTTTCTGGTGTTTGTACTCATCATCGCTCTTACTGAGGGGACGATCATCAACCTCGAACGCTTTTCCGTCAATTGCGTTCCTGTCAGGTATATTTCAAACACACTCTCACTCGTGTCTGAAGGTCTTTTGATGGTTAATGTCGGTGGAGTTTGGTGAAACTCTGTGATGCTGTACTGCTTAACGTCTAATCCAATCGTCAGAGGAGAGTCATCGTCGATCAAGTCAAAAGTGAGATCTGTGGGTCTATCATTCGTGTCTTGGGTGGATAGGGTCCATGAGCATACAACCGGTTTCGCCTCAACGCATTCGTGACCCCATCCTCTCTGATATACCTTTCTCGGTTTATACGGTTCGAAGTTTATACCCAGCACTTCACAAAGCCACATTGCGGACGATAGGCCACCCGATGAAGTTGGGTTACCTTCGTCCAGTATGGGATTCGGATCCTTACAAGTCACCGAATCTCTTACTGAAAAAACCGTGTAGTGGGCTTCTTTTCGTTCTTTTCGTGACTTTGGGAGCGATATTTTTTCTGTGAAAAAGATCCACTGTGCTGGTCATTCTTATCCTTGCTGTCATCGCTCAAATTTTTGGTTTCCCATGTGCTTCGGGCGCGGTTGGATGTCTTCGTTTTCGTGGAAATCTCGTTTGCGTCTATGGTTCTTTCTGTAAGGGCGAGTAGAGTTCATAAGAGCCCTAGAATCTTCACCTTTGACTTTCGCTGCTGGTCTATTATCGAGGTCTTCATCCTCTATTTGAGCCTCACTGAGAGCATTCACCACATCTTCAAGTCCTATCCACATAACTTTCCTGTCTTCATCATGATTACGATAATATTATTCGATGATGGCTTGGACAACTTCCAAACAGGAATTGAATTTTTGGTGACTGGTCTCCTTCGGAAAGTTATCTTTAAGATCTCTGAGTATTTGGTCGATTGCTTCTAGGCGGTGCAGATTGATGGAAACAATGGCCTCAGGGTCCTTTGCCTTATTCTTGCAGGCCGTCACTACGTTGTTCATAATATTTGCGAACGTCTGGAACGTTAGTCCTGCATTTGAGAGGCAGGATTTAGCTTGATTCTGACTTTCGCTTGAGTCTTGGTCCGATCTTGTTAGGTCAAGATATGACATAGCGGGTCCCGTAAAACGGTCTAAGTACTCAGGGATGGACTCCGATACCTTTCTTTTGCAGCGTAGCTTGTTTGTGAACCCTGACCATTCTGAGCAGACGGTCTGTGGTTGAATCCTTTGCCACCAAGTTGACAATTTTTCTGACAACTTCTGATTGACACACATCTTCGTGGCTTTTGAAATTCAATCTTAGTTCCCCTTTTCTTACTGCTTTGTTAATGATCTCCTTCTTTCCAAATTCTAGCGATCGGTAGAGAGTCATAGCAAGTGTCCCGGCTTCTGTTTTTGCGCGGCTGTCGCCGAAGCTAGCACGTGCTTCTAGGTTTTCTGCCCACTCTAAGACAGCCTCTCGCCAAAGTAGCTTGTCAGTACCATGTCGGAATCTCGGTGGACTTAGAATGTTGTGCCCGTTGTGATCGTTTTCTGGGCCAATAACTGTGGCTTGAACTTCTGACATTTGGTCGATGTTCATTGTCGTAAACGCAGTGTGAGAACGTTCAACTATGCTTAAACAACAAATGCGGCACACGTCTGCCGGGAGCTTCTCTTAGCTCCGGTAGATTAGTGGGTTTATAAAAGGTTACCTACGCGACCTTTGGGCTACTTGGGGCTTCACGTCCCGGACTCTGGTCCTTCGTTATTGTACGTGTTTAGCTGACAATATACGTGTTCCGGCTTTTGGAACTACGGAAAGACTACGTAACCGACAACAGTATACCCGAAGGCTTGATGTTGAGTGGGTGGTTGACTCGGCTCCAGAGAGAGCGAGTCTGCTCAGATATTTCTATGCACCTATGCAAAACCCTGCTATAATCTAATGTGCTAGTTACTTCAGTGGTTACAGTGCAGGGGAACACTCAATACGGATATCATATCAAGATAGTGGTGTCAGTCTTCTTCCGTGATAACGGATGAAACTATGGTGCTCATCTCTGCCGTTCACTTCTGACCTCTAACGAGAGGTATTGACGTCTCTCACTGCAAGGATATGTCTTTTACACCACTCATCTCTCTCGTTCACGTCTCACCTCTAACGCGAGGTATTGACGTATCTCATGGCAAAGATATGTCTCTTACATCATCCCCCATGCCATGCCTACCTTCCCATAAGACTAGGAGACCTCGTAAGATCTTGTAACGCGCGCTGGAAACCGTTTTGTAAAAACATCAGCAATCATGTCACCTGAGCTGCAATGATGTAGTCTAGTAGATCCAGACTTCATTTCTTCCTGAACAAAATGATACCTACGTTCGACATGTTTTGTTCTACGACCACCTGATGCCCATTCCCAAACGCCAGTTTTATCTTCGTACAAAGTTGTTGGTTCTAAATTCTCTACAAGTCCTAGTTCTCCAAGAATATTACGCGTCCATTTAACCCGCGTCAAGCATTCCGAAAGCACGATATACTCCAATTCGGTAGTAGATGTTGCAACCTGTGTCTGTTTAAGCGTGCGGCAAGCTACCAGATTTCCGAGTAAATACAAACAGAATCCACTAGTAGACTTCCTTTTATTCGAATCACCAGCCCAATCTGCATCTGCGTAGGTACTGAGCACACCTCTGCCGATGTTTCAAGCAGAGATCATAAGTCCATATCTCTGAGTGCCATTCAGATGTCGTAGCACCCTCTTGACCACATTCCAATGTGCGGTTGTGGGGTTCGCCTCGGCACGAGAATGTTGACCGCGTTACATATGTCAGGCCTCGTGCGGGTCGAGAGATAGAGAAGTGACCCAATTGCCTCCTGATAAGTGGTCTTGGATGGAAAAATTCTGCACTGAGCGCTTCAGATATTCTATATCCATTGCACATGGACGTTGCAACGGGATTAGACCGTTCCATTCTGAAACGAGTAAAAATTTTCTCCATACATGGCTGCTAGTGCAACATCAATCTGCCTTTTTCTCGTTGAATGTATACCCCCAAGAACCTGTCTGCCTTCCTACATTCCTTCATTTCAAATTCTGAGCCCAGCAAGCTCTTCATCTCGGCTATGAGATCTTTGTCCTTTCCCATGAGGAGGAGGTCATCAACATAGAGTAAAAGCCATAGTCTATGCTCTTTGCGACCCGGGTCTGTCAAACAGTGTGTAAATCCGGCATTCAGAAGGCATTCAGTAAACAATCGGCTCCAGATCGAGTTTGACTGCTTCAGACCATAGATGGATCTATTCAGCTTGAGCACCTGATCATCTTGCAAACCAATGTCCAGTCCTTCTGGAGCTGTCATGTAAATCGGTTCATCCTTATCAATGTGATCATTTAGAAATGCACACTTCTCATCAAGCTGATGTTTTTCAAGGCCAAGGAAGCAGGCAAGTGTTAGTGCCATACGGACTGTCCCAAAGCCAATTACAGATGAGTATACTTGGGATAAATGTCTTTGTTGGCATCCCTTTGCGACTATGCTAGCCTTTAATCTTGTGACCGAATCGTCATCATTCTTTTTTGTGGCGAAGAAGATCTCGGAGCCAATGACGTTGGATCCGGTGGGTCTACGAAACACCTCCCATGTCTCCATTTTCTTCAAAGATGCCAATTTTTCCTCAATTGCGTTCTTTCAGCTTCTCCAATCAGAAGATAGCTTTGCTTCTTGCGAATTCCCAGGGTTGTAACTATCACTGATTTCCCGTGTGATGAGGGAACTTTGATGAATGTCAGAGATCCCGGCTGGGTGTTGAAGATTACGTTCTGTATAGAGTCGTGCAGGGTAATGGGTCAAGAATTCTTAGATTCTGGATGTCATCACGAAGTCCTCGCTTGACTCAATATTTCCTGATTATTGTCCGGCTTCATGTTCTGTCCCATCTGATTCTTCATGCCAATCTTCATTTCCAAGGTTCTGATAGCCGTTATCTTCATTCCCCATATCCGCGGAGTCCACTTCTGAACTTCTCTCGTCCACATCACCTACAGGTATTTCGACATGCAATTCGTCATCTTGCAGGTTAGGTGATGGAGTTTCTTGGTGAGCTACATCCTCCTGGACAACGGATACGTTTTTAGCGCTATTCCTGAACAATTAAATCCCTGGGAATACCGTTTCATTGACGGTAATATGCCTTGGGAACGTAATAGAACCTCTTTCATTATCGTATAAACGGGAGTTGAGATGAGCTAAGCAACTAAGGAGAATGCTACGGCGAGTTATGCTCTCCCGTTTCTTCCCCTTAGCAACATGAACCCATACTTCGCAACCAAAGGTCCTCATTCATCGAGCTGATGTTCGGAGCATTCCCAGTCAACATTTCGTGAGGCGTTTTTCCACCCGTTGCATTGTTGCGTGGGGTGTTCAAAATATTTGTTGCAGTAACTACTGCTTCTCCCCAGAAGCGTGGGGGCAATCCTGCATGTCTTAGCATTGCCCTGACAATCTCCATCGCCCATCGATTGAAGCGTTTGGCCACACCATTCTGCTGCAGTGTGTACGGTGCGCTGTTTTTCCAGTCAATTTCTTCAGTGGAGAGGTACTTGCGTAGTCCCATATAGTCTGGTGCGTTGTCCGAATATACAATTTTGATCTCTTTCTCTCTTTGTCTCTCAATCTTTAGTTGGAAGCACCTGAAGTGACTTGTCATTTCCTCCAGCTCTGACATTAGGTGTACATCTTTGTACCTGGATTTCTTATCGCTGTATGATACAAAGTACTTTCTGTTCCCAATGCTAGGGGTACTGAGCGGCCCACATATGTCGGTGAATATTACATCTCCAATGTGTCGAATGTCTGTGCTTCTTCCAGCCAGTCTCAGTCTGGTCTTCTTTCCTTCAATACACGGAACACAGTCTACACCTTGCTGAGGCCTCTCCTCTAGGTTCAGCCCCAACACAGACTTTCTGCTACCCATATGACGGACTCGCTGCTTTCCAATATGACCAAGCCTCTCATATCATAGTCATAAACCTTTGGGATCCTTAGCTACTATAGCTCTATGGCCAGCTTCCTTACCCACGGTATACAATCCTTCAAATTGCTGCAATTTGATTGTTTTGCCGTCCTTGGTAATGGTGCAGCCGGGTCCGTCCAACCACACCATGTAATCATTCTCGATCAGTCGTAGGCACGATGCCAAGTTGCAGTTCTTGCCCTTGGCAAAGATTATCTCCGTCAATTCCAGGTCTGATGTGTCCCATTGAAAAAAAAATTAACGGTAACGCTCCACCTTTTGCTGCTTGTGCACGAATTCCATCGCCAAGGGCAATGGTCCTAGGTTGTACAGGTGTGAAGTGCTCTGCTAGGGAGTTGTCACCAACAATGTGGGATTTAGCTCCGGAATCACAAAGCTGTGTTATTTCTGGTGCGCAATGAGGGCCTGAAATCTCCCAGCTCTTTAATAATTCTCACCCTCCTTATGAACTTTCAATCGACAATCTCGCTTATAGTGGCCTCTCAGTCCGCATTTGAAGCAATTGCCTTTCACTTGGGCCTTCAAGGAAGGTTCCGCTCCTACTGCATTGGGTGCTGTGATTGTAGTGCAATACCCCGAGATGGGAGCAGAAACAAAAGAGTGTTCGACGTCCTCCTCTGTGAGGGTAGCGCAGCGGCAAAACCACCTGTGGTGAGCACACGAAGCCGGGTGTAAGACTGGGACTCTCCGTCACGACTAGCATACAGGTATAGAATCCAAGACAGACCACGAAGTGGGAAAGCGGAAAATGCAGCGACACACGAGTGGTGGGCGACCCGCAAGAGCGCAGCGTTGCGGTGTCCACACGAGTGGGGCGGTGGTAGCGGAGCAACGGTAATCACCGGTAGTCGCAGAAACAATGACACCTGTATACGGGACAAAAAAACAATAACTGCTGTAAAAGCGTGCACAGAAACAAACACAGTAGTGGTAAAAATGTGCTGAAGCTCTACGAGGTGGGTAACTAGGCCTTCACAGGATGGAGTCTCTCCAGATGGAGGTGGACACTCACCAGGGAACCTGAGATAGAGCCAGACACTCGCTTGTTGCGTTTATTTTGACCCGGGCAGCCGGAGCTCCCTCATATAAGTAGTGGTGGCCCGCGCCCTCACAGTACAGTAGTAATTAACTAATAATATCCCTAAGGGGGTGCGAAACTCTACACAGGTGTGCCACAAGGCAGCAAATCTGTGCACTACACTTGTCAACCAAATTGGGACCCTTCAAACGGAAACAACATACCGGTGTAACAGTCATACTCCATGGTAGAGAGGTTAGCATCGCCAACGCGGAATATGACTGCACCACGTGCTGATACCGCTATTAGCGTTGCACTTCAGTGATTGCTGAAATTTCCTTATCGGTGGTCGCCCTGGTGTCATACTCCTGCAGTAGCCGCGCCTTGACCTTATCTCAAGAAAGGTCTTCATCCGGCAACAATGTCTGAAATGCAGATATGAATCATCCGTAAACACTGTCTTCTGTGCTGAAGAAACTTAAAAAGACTACGGCAATCTGCATGATCTCTTCAATTAGGCTTTCTATTGCTTCCAGCCTCAACAAAATCGATTCCAATTCATCTAAGTAGTCAGCCAACACAATTCCTTCCGTGAATCGAGTCTCATGAAGCCTTGTTTGTAGCTGTACTACAGTGAGTGCATTCTCTGCGGTATAACGTTCCTTCAGCTTTCAATACATGACAAAAGGATTTCCTCGTTCCGATGCAATAGCACGCAGCGGTTTGTCACCCAAAGATTGAACCAAGTACATGCCCCTTTTGAATATTTTGAGCTTCATCTCTTCCAAAAGTGCGTCCATGCTTCCCACATCAGATGGATGCTCCAAAATGACTTTTAGAAGGTCCTCCGATTCTAAAATTGCTTCAATCCTCATTTTCCACAGCCTAAAATCTTCATGGCGGCTAGCCATAAATCTTGGCACCTTCTTCATAGAATCTTCTTCCATTGCGATTGTACCTTTACCTGAACAGAGAGGTGTGGTGAAGCACGAGTGACAGAATCAAAGCAATTAGAGGTGCACCCACTTTTGTCAGCGATGCTAGAACTGTTGAGTGGGTGGTTGACTCGGCTCCAGAGAGAGCGATTCTGCTTAGATCTTTATATGCACCTATAGAAAACCCTGCTAAAATCTAAGGTGCTAAGTATTTCAGTGGCGACCGTACAGAAAACCACTCAATACGGATATCATATCAAGGTAGTTGTATTGCAATACCCCTGTGGGGAGAGCACAACGAAAACGTCCGAATCTTCCTCTCACGAAGTAGGCACTGCGTTAGAGCCCTTCCAAGGATCAGTGCAACAAGCCTGGGTGTAAATCGAGACTGACCCTTCCCGACTTGCGCAGTCAGCTTGACTAAACAACGATCAGTATCCTCCAAAGAGGCAGTACACCCACGTGAGTGGCAGTTACACCGTTAGATGGGACGCAATGAGTAGCACGGGTTGTAATTTAAAGGGGGCGAGACATGAGCAAAGTAAAATGGGTGTGGTGGTGCTCCAACAGCGAGTCACGCGAGTGGCTCGACAAAGATCAGCACTGCCAACAAGAGCAAAGGAAATTGAACCGCAGAGCAGGAAATAACCAACATAGTGGATGGGAAATCCAGATAATGGTTTGGGCGTTAAACATAACAGGAAGTAGAACCAGCAGGCGTTAATGCCTGTTAGTTCACAACGGAAATTTGCGTGGTCAGATAAGCACTCGGAAAAGTGCAAACCCTCACAGATAAGACAATCCGAGTGTTCACATATTCTCTTTCGCCAGTGGATGCGTTACAAGGAAAATTGCGGTCACAGTGTACTTCGCTTCAACGTTAGCACTTGAATTTGACCGACTGAGTAACTCATGCAACGCATAGTTCTTTGGGTACCCAGCCACTGCGGACTTGATCGAAACGAACGTGTAGATAAGCTTGCGAAGTCTGTACTGTGCATTCTGTTGAACGAAAACCTACTGGTACCTGTTCATTGATTGGACATCCAGGATCAACTGAAGCTCAAATCAAAGAGTAACAACGCGTTTTGTATCACCCAAGAGGTTGGCGGGGAGACGAAAGAAACGAGGTATGCGGGTGTGGCGGTGTCGCAGTTTGCGGCCTCTCATGTACTATTACACCTTGTGGGATCGTATGTGAAGAACAAAACTGTTCGAGCGAGTGCGACAGACCGGCGAAAAGAGATGTTCACCACGTCTTGTTTCAATGCCCGCTGACCGATGCCTCTCGGTGAGATGACTTACCTACATCGCGAGAAAGAAGGGATCAATCTGTTAGAGTCGATTAGAAGATTACCGTTAAAGTCTTTGACATTTCTCAGGAGAGAGAACTTTTTGTAGGATAGCCTTCCTGGTGTAACATAATTGGTTGCATCAGATCACATTAAAGAAGAAGAAGAAGGGGATGATTAATATGGTTGCTCTCGTGGTAATCGAGTTCGGATAGCCAGATGGACGGCGCCCATTTGATACGAGTGTAGCTCCATATGGCAATCAAACAGAAGAGTTTTGAGGTGAATAGGACATTTGAAACCCCTTCGAGCAATGAACGATATGGTTTCTCATGACAGGACTCACGCACGATTTGTTGTGACTCGGGGTTGACTTAACCGCCGGCGGCAGCTCAAAATTTTCTGTAAATGAAGCCTTCGCCATCCACCGAGTTGCAGCATCGAAATGTCGGTTAGCAGCTGGTCACAAGTGATATTCTCGAGTTTGGACTTTGGACGGCATTTCGTAGTTTAGAAACATCTGATGGTCGCTGATTAGGTTATGTACAGAAAGTCTCGTAACTGGCTGAGGATATTAGAGAACTGTTCGGTGAGGCGCAGGTAAAGAATTTATAGAAGAGCTGGGAGCGATGCGATAGAAGCGGATCCGACGAAACTAATCACATTATTCAAGTATATGAAACGCGGATCGGACGGAACCGACGATGTAACATGGAAAAGGCAAGATCAGTGGAGGAAGAGAATGTCAGCGTGATCGGAGAGGGATATAGAAAAGAGCACCTTGTTGCGAGTGCAAAAGATCGACGGGACGGGAAAGAGATAGATAGATAGATACGGCGATGTTTTCATGCGTGAGCGCCGTCACCAGTTCATCAAGAACGGTTGTTGTGACACTGATTTGCAAGCGCAGCACCAAGTTGCTGATCAATAAACGGTTGTCATGACATTGAAATGCGTGGATCGCTTTACGAAGATACTAAAAAGAAAACGAAGAAGGCAGACCAGGTGAGCGTCTGTGCCCTCGGCGCCATTTTGAGACGTCAAACTCCCAAGTTTAATGTCAAGAACCAGCAGGCCACGTTGAAACTCGCAAGGAAGCGAAAACAAACAGATTGCTCGGTTTCAGAGAACACCTGTGGTAGATCGGCCTTGGAAAACTTGCCGTCGGACCAAAACATCTCTTAGCTCTCCACCCACGTAGCAAAGCTCAAATTATACTACTTTTGCGGTTTCCTGGAAGATCCGTTAGCCCATGACGAAAGGTTTCGATTGTTCAAGCTCGTTGTATTAAACATATAGTTGTTCAATTGTAAATGTTTGAGTATTGTCCGTGGAATATTGCAATAAGGACCAAAGTATCTCTTTCTTTACTACGTGAACCGAAGCCATGAAGAAAGATGATAAGCGAAGAACTAAGAAGAAGATGGTCGACTGCGAAAGATGGGCTTTATCGCATAGAAATTAATACAAAAACTCGATTACGTTCCAATCGTGGGTCCGAATCCTGAAATCTAGAAAACCCGTATTGCCTTCTATATTTCTTCAACAGCTTGCCCCATATTTCCCTAGCATCAGTCTGAAGGAACATCTTCTTTCCATGCCTGTGGAAACGACGAAAATCAGACCTAGATGGGCGCAATCCCAGGGATCAGTCAACAAAGAGAACATCCAGCGATCAGTAGCGTAATATTAGCACAGGAGGGGAACCCGAGGACCGCCATGAAAGAGATCCTACGGAAGTGAGATCCACTTCCGATGGTGCTGTAGACGGTGGACTAATCCTGCATCGACAGGGAAGGACATCCCTTGAAAACAGCTTTACAGAAACTGCTCTCATTATGTACCTGGCGGTGCACCGGCGGTGGCAGCGGTTGTGCCGCACTTCACGCTTGATTTCTTGTATTCTGTTCTTCAGAAAAGAGAACATGTTGGACAATGTCAAAAGGCGTGAAGGTAGCTGAAAAAGGTATTGGTCGGTTAGGTAGGTATCTGGGGCGGTTCACGTTGTCCGATCAGCTGGGCAGCGAAGAGTTGAGAGCTTTCCTTTTATAGTGTCGCCGGTGCCCTTTACAACGTATTAGGGGGAAATCAATTATTGATCCCCAAGCTGTGCTTGATTGAAAACCAATTGGGGGCTGACAAGTGGGAATGGTGTCATTCATTAGCCTGCCACGCTGGCAGCAAAAGTAACGCTGTTAACCGAAACATCCTCTGTCGATATCGAATGCAACAAATAATCTATTCCATTGAACAGATTCAAGGAGGTTCTTGGAAGCAGACAGTGTTTAAGCATTCATTTGCTAAGACAATATAAACTGTGTACATTATTTTAAATAGGTTAAACAAGCCATTGGCTCTACTCTACGTCTATTTCTGTTCTGGCAGAGTACGAAGGCAGAATAATTGACATTTCTTCACCCCAGATTCGGCGATATTGCTAGCGCTGCTCATAGGGCAGCAGAAAGATTGGCTTTCTTACCACGACAAACAGGTTAGCGACGAATTCACCGCTGAAGAGGTGAAAAAGTTCTGCCTAACTGACAGTAGAAGAGTAGCCAGCGGCCAAATCTCTCGTGTTTCAGTAGTCTGGCACTGAAACCATGATCGTTCACTAGAATCTCGCATACGCGCGGATGCGGATGCTTGAGCAACCATACTATGCTTTTCATACAAATGTTTCTATGGAGAACACAGCCGGCAAACCGGTTTCGAGCTCTGCTCACTGAGAAAACAGCGCACCCATAGATGAAATATCTGCCCGGAATCTGCTGTAGCTGTTCGTTAGACACAGAAGCACCCACTTGAAAGGGGAAGATAGAGCATCTGACTCACGGAACAATCGGTTTCTCTGACTCAGTCCAGGCTTTCACAGAGCTTACGAGGCGTAAGTTACGAAGGAAATTTGCAAACTTTCCCTTAGCACCGTGACAGTCGTGACTACCATTCCACACAGCAAGCAGCGAGAGAGACAAAAGCAAAATCAAAGCTCAAATGGCGCAAATGCGTTTATCCTGGCTGTGGCGTATTTGTAAGAGACGTTCGGCGGAAGGTCGTGATCGTGGCGCGTCCCTCTTGGAGATCTGCCGGACGACTTGTTAAATTGTAACACTGTCCGTCAGGGCAGATATCGCCTGAGAACAGAGACACATGTACGTGGCTGGGAGCAGAGACACATCTACGTGTCTGCTGGGAACGAAGACACGTCTACGTGTCTAAATCTATGTACTATTACAGTATTACTCTCAATAGAATTCTATTCGAGCTAAAACTACCAGTCCGCAGTGGTGCGGTAAAGGTTATGGAACCATTGGTACCGCAGTTACCACACCACTGCTATGGTGTTGACATGGCGAACCATTGAAGCGCCGTGAAAGCTGGCAAGCTCTGTCTGCCCTTGTTCAGGACAGCCTGGCCTATGGCCTAATCAACTCAGCATAAAAAGAACCGGTTTCATCCTGACACCTTCCAGCTCTTCACTGCATGGCTGCACGGCCGCCGCAAGGGCCACCGCGGTCCTTCCCTTAGGACCCACCCCTCCTCCGTCATACTTGGATGAGGCCGATTCAGTCGTAACTGCTTCCCCCCAACCACAGGTTCTGGATCAAGAGAGGGGATTGTTCTCTTTCGAAGGGGCTTTTTCCCTTCTAGGCGCGGGAAGACCAAGCACTTGCTTCTGGTTGAGATTCATGTGTGCCCACGTCTTTGGAGGACTCTCCGTGTTAGAATGTTAGCTTGTGTTGCCGAGAGTGTGATAAGTTTTGCTGCAGCGACGATTAGCGCGGCATCCAACGAGTAACCTGCTTGGCTATAATGGATTGTGTTTTCTACCCACACAAACTTCTCGTCTCCTCTAAATCCCAGGAATGGCGACGTTCCCACTTTTCAAAGACCCAAATGGTTTTCAAACAGCGAGACCGGTGAGTCAATATTTGAAAATTTCGCCTAATGGCCTGTTGAAATGGCAGCAGCGGCGTTTCACAAGGAAAGCTCTCAATTCTTCACCCCCAGCTAACCGGACACCTTGAACCGTCTCCGATACCTATCCCACTGATCAGCACCCCCATTTCCAGCTCACTTCGTGCTTTGTGACGCATTGCTCAACATGATCTCTTTCCTAAAGAAGCGAATATACGAAACCAAGAGTGAACTGCGACGCAACTGCTGCCACCGCCGGTGCGCAGCATGGTGTATTTTGAGGGCCGCTTCCTTAAATCTCTATTCAAAGGAAATTCTTCCGTGCCGAAGCCGCACTAATCTGCCTTATACGGTGCAATCGGAATTGGATCTCACTTCCTTGGGACCACTTTCATGCCGATCCTCTGGTTCCCATCCTGTTTTAAATATTGTGCTATTGATCGCTGGTTCTTCGCTTGGGTTGCTGATCCCTGAAATCCCAAGCATTTAGATCTGATTGTCGTCGTTATCACAAGCATGAGAAAAAGATCTTTCTTCGGACTAAGGCTAAGGAAATGAAGTAGTTATGTTGATTTTTGTCCACAGAACAGCACTTGGGATAACGTTTTTCTCGGTTGACTGACTTACAGTTTTTGTCGGGTTCAACGTGGGTTCTATTATTCTATACTACTGCAGATTGGTTCTGTGGTGTTCAGATTCATAGCTTGCTTTTACTTCTATGCAATAAGTCTCCTACGGAAAGGTTTCTATAGAAGCTTCTAGACGCTTCCACATTAATCTACATAAAACAGTTTGTAGTTGCTTTTCTTAAGGACCATTCTAGAGTTCTCACAACATCGCTACCGTGGGTATTCTTTTGGAGAAGCTCGGCAAGGGATAGCATTGCGCTCACATGGCCGATTTGTTTGATGGCTCGCTCGTAGCCGCGCATGAGCTTCTGCAGGGAGCGACAGAGCTCACTGTGCGAAAGTGACGGGAGCTCGCCTTTGGTGAAGTTGGCTTTGAATTACCACACCCGTTGCCATTCATGAGCTTCCGCATCGTGCTTACAACTTTTGTCGACCAGCGCACGCACCATTTGGTACCGTTAGTAGTGTCCACATGTAAGACGCATGCACGCGCATTGGAAATTCTTCTGATACGCGGACTGCGGCGCTGGGCTCGCTAATCGATATGTTATATCACGTGGAGCTCCGTCACAACCGTAACGGTGAATATTATTTTGCAGGTACCGTCGGTACCGGCTCGTGAGCGTTCCTGCGTGAAATACCAAGTGATGACACCAAAACTTAAGAAGAGATCCCAAGAAAGTACATGTCATTCTTTCCTTTTTTTTGACTGAGTCATTTGAAACACATTCGAGACGGCGTCCAGATACCGATGCGTGACGCACACGCGACGCACTAAGAATTCAATGGTCAGCAAGGAACACCGTGCCGGCGTGTGGTCGCGTCTGTTCTCTCTCCGAATATAGCGCCCAGCAGCAAAAAAAGGCCCCTCCTCCTCACTGGTATGCAAGATAGGTGGACTGTGTCTCTCTTTGTGCGTCGTTGTACTGTAATTGCCTTTTTGCACTGTCGGTTATGTGTCGGGAGACAAACGACAGTCAAGTATCTGCATCAAAATGGTTAAGCTAGAGTACGTACCGTTGGTACGCTTGGTACGGCATGCTACCTATGGTATTACAAGGGTACTATTCTCGATTGAAATGTTATCACGAGCTGGAAGGAGCCGCAGTTGCCTGCAACAGCGTTGCGCCTTACACCATGCATGTCCAACAGTAGACGCACGGCCCTGCGCAACCGTCCTTAGTAGTGCCACAGTATTGTGAATGCAATGCTGTTCTTGCCCGACATTATCGGTAGCGCATGGCCACGTAAGACCCTCCCAAAAGACCACCGACCTCTCCTGTAATCTAGTCTGTTTCTAAACTCTTGGGAGGTCAGTATCTTACAGGAATACGACTACACATCGTCAGGAAGTTGTGCTCCGTTTCTATGGGAATGTAAATTCCAGATTTTCCTGATGGCAACTACTCGCTCCACAATTCCGAAGACCCAGTAGCCGTCAGAAAACATTTCGGTCCCGCCGTTACATGGATGGAAGTTGCTAGTGACTAGCGCATCAGCAAGATCGGGCCAAACGCTCACCGAGACGCAGCTGCTGGTGCGCCCCTGTCACAACGAAATCAAAAGAATAACTGGACGCTGTGCTAGCGCTTCAGACTTGATCCAGGAAGAAGCGCTAAAAAGTATATTCAGACCAGATCCGAGCGCAACATCAAAGTCCGTAGCGCTAGCACGGTGTCCAATTCCTTCTTATGGTTTCGGTCTGATATCTGCGCCCTGGCAGCTGTGACTGCGTGATTACTTCACTCGGATCGGTTTTCTCTAGCCACACAGACATGTAGACATGTCTTCTTCTCTGGACCCCGCCCAATATTTCAAGCTATCTTAACTTTCATCAAGATATAACGGTGGCCATTGCGTCCCCTAATCTCTGTGCAGCATCTCACGCTGGTGAACATGGATCTACTCAACACAGGCTTTCTTGCAATACCCTGGCTTGAATCTATACAACGCCCGATGATGCACTACTCTCATGGAACCCCGAAAATCCGAACTCTCTGCAAGCCATTCCGCCCTTCTTCCTTTGCTTCTCAAACGAAGACTCAACTGGATGTTGTGCAGGAACTTTAGGAGATTGCGCCCTCCACTCTTGATTCCACACGCGTACTGCAACATGAAGCGCACCTACTCGCGCCCCCCGAAAATGTGTGATTGACTGCGCCCGCCGGCTCTGTTTTTCAACGATCTGACTCATATTTTCACTGTCGCTTCAGCACAGTTCGCACACGAGTGATGTGCGATCGTACGATAGAATTGTACGATTTCATTGAAAGAGAGATGGATGGTGATAGTTGTAAACCTCACACAGGTATCTAATATTTAAGCACGGCGAGAATATGCTTCAAAAGTTGGTTTGTTCAGGAGAGAGCAAATTATTGACGGAAATTAATCCTAGAAAGCAGGCGTCAGAGAGCACAAGACTACAGAATAAATAATGTCAAACTCTAAGTTTATTGATTAGTCGGTACGCCGTTGGATCCGTCTTGTCCTGCATGATTCGTACGAAGAAACCTTTCATCAATCTAGACCACGGATTTTGGATGGTTGTTTGTTGCAACTTGGACTTTTATGCCTTGCTCTCGTAACAACTCAAACGAAATGGATGCGCGGCTGCGGTTGACTATCCCTATTTTCTACTACCTCTAGGGAATATTCACGGGCGTATTCGTGACTGACTATTTTGACAAAAACTGGCGTTTGACTAACTACCTGGATAAAAAATAGTCACCAACCTATTTCTTAACAAACTTTGAAGGACATTGACTTCAGCTCTCTAGAAAAGCGGTGACTATGACCAAGTGGCAAAATAGTGCATCACAAATACGCTCCTGGGCATTTTAGGTGCAGAAGTAGGCCGACATTTTGCCCTCAGAAAGGGATACAAGCGATAGTGTGGTGACATGTGCACAAGAAGGTAAGGGTGACCGTAGCACAAGTGGGACACAAGCACAGGTCCGTGAAGATGCAGCACTTAAACGGACGCTGAAGGTGCTAAAGTGCACCTGTATAAGCCTTCAAAGATGGCCTCCGTACTTGCTTTGGTGCATAGCATTTGCTGGACAGCTGACGTTCCCCCAGTTGAGTAGAGCTCTCATCGACTCAGAAGCGATTTGATTCTCCTTCAAACAGATTTGTCGCGTACCCCCATATTTAAATCCCTGTGTCACTACCAACAAATTTCATTTTATATTGTCTTAGCAAAGGAGAGCTTAAACACTGTCTGCTTCCAAGAACCTCCTTGAATCTGTTCAATGGAATAGATTATTTGTTGCATTCGATATCGACAGAGGATGTTTCGGTTAACAGCGTTACTTTTGCTGCCAGCGTGGCAGGCTAATGAATGACACCATTCCCACTTGTCAGCCCCCAATTGGTTTTCAATCAAGCACAGCTTGGGGATCAATAATTGATTTCCCCCTAATACGTTGTAAAGGGCACCGGCGACACTATAAAAGGAAAGCTCTCAACTCTTCGCTGCCCAGCTGATCGGACAACGTGAGCCGCCCCAGATACCTACCTCACCGACCAATACCTTTTTCAGCTACCTTCACGCCTTTTGACATTGTCCAACATGTTCTCTTTTCTGAAGAACAGAATACAAGAAATCAAGCGTGAAGTGCGGCACAACCGCTGCCACCGCCGGTGCACCGCCAGGTACATAATGAGAGCAGTTTCTCTAAAGCTGTTTTCAAGGGATGTCCTTCCCTGTCGATGCACGATTAGTCCACCGTCTACAGCACCATCGGAAGTGGATCTCACTTCCGTAGGATCTCTTTCATAGCGGTCCTCGGGTTCCCCTCCTGTGCTAATATTACGCTACTGATCGCTGGATGTTCTCTTTGTTGACTGATCCCTGGGATTGCGCCCATCTAGGTCTGATTTTCGTCGTTTCCACAGGCATGGAAAGAAGATGTTCCTTCAGACTGATGCTATGGAAATATGGGGCAAGCTGTTGAAGAAATATAGAAGGCAATACGGGTTTTCTAGAGTTCAGGATTCGGACCCACGATTGGAACGCAATCGAGTTTTTGTATTCCTTTCTTTGCGATAAAGCCCATCTTTCGCAGTCGACCTTCTTCTTCTTAGTTCTTCGCTTATCATCTTTCTTCATGGCTTCGGTTCACGTAGTAAAGAAAGAGATACTTTGGTCCTTATGCAATATTCCACGGACAATACTCAAACATTTACAATTGAACAACTATATGTTTAATACAACGAGCTTGAACAATCGAAACCTTTCGTCATGGGCTAACGGATCTTCCAGGAAACCGCAAAAGTAGTATAATTTGAGCTTTGCTACGTGGGTGGAGAGCTAAGAGATGTTTTGGTCCGACGGCAAGTTTTCCAAGGCCGATCTACCACAGGTGTTCTCTGAAACCGAGCAATCTGTTTGTTTTCGCTTCCTTGCGAGTTTCAACGTGGCCTGCTGGTTCTTGACATTAAACTTGGGAGTTTGACGTCTCAAAATGGCGCCGAGGGCACAGACGCTCACCTGGTCTGCCTTCTTCGTTTTCTTTTTAGTATCTTCGTAAAGCGATCCACGCATTTCAATGTCATGACAACCGTTTATTGATCAGCAACTTGGTGCTGCGCTTGCAAATCAGTGTCACAACAACCGTTCTTGATGAACTGGTGACGGCGCTCACGCATGAAAACATCGCCGTATCTATCTATCTATCTCTTTCCCGTCCCGTCGATCTTTTGCACTCGCAACAAGGTGCTCTTTTCTATATCCCTCTCCGATCACGCTGACATTCTCTTCCTCCACTGATCTTGCCTTTTCCATGTTACATCGTCGGTTCCGTCCGATCCGCGTTTCATATACTTGAATAATGTGATTAGTTTCGTCGGATCCGCTTCTATCGCATCGCTCCCAGCTCTTCTATAAATTCTTTACCTGCGCCTCACCGAACAGTTCTCTAATATCCTCAGCCAGTTACGAGACTTTCTGTACATAACCTAATCAGCGACCATCAGATGTTTCTAAACTACGAAATGCCGTCCAAAGTCCAAACTCGAGAATATCACTTGTGACCAGCTGCTAACCGACATTTCGATGCTGCAACTCGGTGGATGGCGAAGGCTTCATTTACAGAAAATTTTGAGCTGCCGCCGGCGGTTAAGTCAACCCCGAGTCACAACAAATCGTGCGTGAGTCCTGTCATGAGAAACCATATCGTTCATTGCTGGAAGGGGTTTCAAATGTCCTATTCACCTCAAAACTCTTCTGTTTGATTGCCATATGGAGCTACACTCGTATCAAATGGGCGCCGTCCATCTGGCTATCCGAACTCGATTACCACGAGAGCAACCATATTAATCATCTCCTGCTTCTTCTTCTTTAATGTGATCTGATGCAACCAATTATGTTACACCAGGAAGGCTATCCTACAAAAAGTTCTCTCTCCTGAGAAATGTCAAAGACTTTAACGGTAATCTTCTAATCGACTCTAACAGATTGATCCCTTCTTTCTCGCGATGTAGGTAAGTCATCTCACCGAGAGGCATCGGTCAGCGGGCATTGAAACAAGACGTGGTGAACATCTCTTTTCGCCGGTCTGTCGCACTCGCTCGAACAGTTTTGTTCTTCATATACGATCCCACAATGTGTAATGGTACATGAGAGGCCGCAAAATGCGACAACGCCACACCCGCATACCTCGTTTCTTTCGTCTCCCCGCCAACCTCTTGGGTGATACAAAACGCGTTGTTACTCTTTGATTTGAGCTTCAGTTGATCCTGGATGTCCAATCAATGAACAGGTACCAGTAGTTTTTCGTTCAACAGAATGCACAGTACAGACTTTGCAAGCTTATCTACACGTTCTTTTCGATCAAGTCCGCAGTGGCTGGGTACCCAAACAACTATGCGATGCATGAGTTACTCAGTCGGTCAAATTCAAGTGCTAACGTTGAAGCGAAGTACACTGTGACCGCAATTTTCCTTTTAACGCATCCACTGGCGAAAGAGAATATGTGAACACTCGGATTGTCTTATCTGTGAGGTTTTGCACTTTTCTGAATGCGTGTCTGACCGCACCGATTTCCGTCGTGAACGAACAGGCATTAACTCCTGCTGGTTCTACTCCCTGTTATGTTTCTCCCATGAGTTCCACCACATCTTGTACGAGCTGGTGCCCACTTTTCCTTATGTGTCCGTCGGCGTCCGTGATAGCATCGGCAGTACTATTGTTCTATGCAATTTTGTAGCCATCATCGCATTGGGTCCACGTAGATGGTTCCATATTCCGCTTCGTTCGGAAAACGTGGATGCACTCGTCGTCCTGAGTTAGATCGGGTGTGGGATAACGAGTGCCAGCACACCAGCCGTCATCCCAACTTACAGCTACACCTAATCATTGTTGCACCATATATCACAGACTCCGCTCGGAAGATCGCTTATCAGATAGCGCGCTTCATTGATTTGTACGTGTGGGGTGTCTTCTTTGCAGCTACTAAAGGATACTATCTGGATGTTGGACATATCAATCTGGTATAATTCTCTTTCCCTTTCTGTGTTTCCCGTTCAAAGCATCCATTTAACTCTTTCCACTACCCAGGTATATGAAAGCACATCGCAGCACCTCAAAAAGGCTCAATCTCAAACTGACTTTGAACGAATAACTGCTCGAGACGTCCTTCAACCCAATTATGCACTCATGCTTCAGCAAGATCTTTTCATCTATATACAAATCTCACCTTATCCCAAATCATACGAGCCGCCCAAAACCCAAAACGACACAACTTGTATTCAAAGTGTGTCCTGAACTGCTACAGAATGACTACATCTTGTTTCATCGTGATTCTAAAACTGATTCATTGGATGACCTTTTGTGCATGCCTCGTCCTACTACGGGCCCTGAAATCGTAAACGGCGCTCATAAACGTGTATGAAGATCCGTTCCACAGCATTCGCACCTGTGTTTTGGCGTTGCGCTAAATCAAATGAGCCGGCTTGGATCTACGTTCTATCAGAAACCGCCTAAACGCATCATTTTTCTTTCATGACATGTTACAAGAAGGTATGCATGCTAACTTGAGTCAATTGCTCAATGCGTTTCGGATCGAGTGGCTTTGATGTGCAACTGTTTTCTACGAAGGAGCTGCGAAAAGAGAACAGCTTGTACGCGCGCTTTTGGGAGCGAGTGTTTTGACCACGCCTCATTTCATCGAAGGCTATGGGTCAGATTTATGTTTCCAGGAGAGAAAGTCCGCGATTCAGTCGCTTTGAGTTTTGCATCTAGTTCAAGAGCTTCGGTCTGGTCTTCTAGATCAGGTCCTGTACTATTTACTCATGGATCATTGGGCTTTTCCAACGAGTTGTTCTGAAGATCATGGAGAGTTTGCAGTAATCAGGCGTTACGAAAATGGTTAGGTCAAAGATGGTAGTTTATTGGAGCTGCAGCGGTAGCGTGACGTGTTTTCCAACCTGCATTACCCCAGCGTCGCCGCTCGAGATCGCTGTAATTCGTCTGTTCCTCACCTTTCCGTGCGTATTTTCTTGCGGAGGGGCCAGTGCTTTCGGCTGGAACAATTGAAACCGCAAATGACAAGCGCTTGTTCCTTAGGTGATATCCAAACTTGTGGCATACTGCTATCCGTCCGGAATCCCCATCGCAGCATCTGCAGCTTCTTTTTCATGACGTATTCGTTCCAAAGGATTGACTCTCGCACGAAGCGTTTATGCCTGCCAATGGAAACTTCGACGCAGCAGTTACGAGCCGCGTTGTGGTCCTACTTATATGAATACCGCCATCTGAATGGTGGCCAAAAGTGTCGTTTTTCTGGCGATACACGTCTTAGCCGTTCTTGTACACCGGCCCCCGCCTGCTGGTGGGCATATGCTGTTTTTGTCATAAATGCAAGAGACCTATACGGCAGCACTCAAAGCATTCTGCCGTCCTTGTAAAATGCTACTCTCGTTCCAGAACTCTGTAAAATCGATATCCCGCTGCCCATCGCCAATGATACGCGAATTTGTGCAACAGGATCCTCATGCCTGGCGCTCTGACCTACTAATGATCAAAACTGTACGTCCCTTAACCATGGAAACTTTTATGGTTTTGCACACACTTTTCTTTTTGTCAACTGGTGTCAAGTAATCTGTGTTGATATGTCTATCTTCGCTTGCACGGCAATCTTTCCTTGCAGTGCCAATTCGAGAGCGACGGCCATGATTCAGAATCAGTTATAAGCCCAAAGAGATATACAAGCAAGAGAGGAAGCGGAACTGCGAAACAATCCCAACAACATATGTGATTCCGCTGACGATCGCTGCCAGAAACTAAAGAATTTATAGAGATTTTACTGAACCACAACGGCATGCAAGCCAATGTTTCGGAAGTGTGGCTCCTTGCCGACAATTTCTTTCGCAATCGAAAGAGGGAAGGAGCAAGTGGTCATTCTCAACAAGCGATGCCATGCTCTCTGCTCTTTCGTATACCCATGCGAAATGTTGCTTCCAGGAACTGAACAGATCGAGAATAGAGCTGGGTGACCCCAACCAACGTCAGATTTGCCATCCAATTCGAACTGTTTTTCTTGTACTTTGAGCAAAATAGTTGGCATGCCCTTGAGATGCCTGTACAGTGCGTGGATCTGTTGAGAGGATATTTTCGTGACAAACTGACCAAAATCTCGATCGAGCAAGAAGTGCTGAGTTTTGATTCTAAGAGAAACGCTAAATAAAGAGAACAGAGTCACATCCAGTTTCAGAAGATGTTTACCTCAGTATCTCGTGCCTCCATCGGAGTTTGTACATTCTTATGTGGTTCTCAAGAGACTGTAGAGACAGCGAAAGGCTGCAATTAACGCCAAGAACATCCTCAATGTCAAATAGAACAACTGCACAGAGCATCAAGATCTGATACCATCAAAGTAAACTCTGAACGTGCATTGGAGCCTATCAACAACATATTACATATGAAAGCGATTAAAATGCTGGTAAAGAAACACTTCCATGGGCATTGTATAGCCACAAATGCAAACAATATGATAGGATCATTCCATTTCGCTTGGAAACGAAATAACCTTGATGTAGTAATAGATCACCTAGAATACGAACGTGGCCAAGGATTTTGATCTTACTCATCGTCAAAGTCATCTCCGCCAAGATGGGGGCACAACGGCACAAATCCATTCACAGAGGGAGCAAAAGGATTCTTGACGTCCACTTTGTCATCAGCTTTTTGCGCAGATACTCGTTTACCGCCTTGATTGGAGTTCACGCTCACATTGAAGTTCTCTTCCACCGGATCAGCAAGCAAACAGTCGGGGTCTGTCGACGGCGAACCAATCTTCTGCGTTATACGCTTTCGTTTGGATACTGAGGTCCAACAGAACGGAATGGCACTCATATTGGGAGAGAGAGGCATTGTGAGAGACTTATCTGAGGATAGATTGTCGGGTTCGGAAGAATCACCAGTGACGGAGGGGTCGGAATCCCTGGTCGTGGCGTAAGCAGGATTGGGCCGGATTGGAGTGATCAGACTTTCATCTTCATAGGCTGGCATAGCCAAAGCGGTTTCTCCTAGATCACTTGTATTTGACATCGTAATGTACGTCCTGGTTGCTGAGGCGACATGTTGTGTACGATCTCAAAGATAGAGTAGTGAAGCGGGCCTCTGAGTAGTATACGAAATTCTTATCAACCTCGAAGCACAATTGTGATACAAGAGCACCAGTGTTTGTGATGAGCCAAGAATCCAAGAACAAGATACCTGAATGATGAGGGAATGCTAGAGCGACCCAACATAGGGGGATATGCTCAAGTATCGGGAAAGACCGCCGTCCGCTTTCGACGATGTACAAGTGCACACCTGTACAGCTTCGAAGCATATATGAGCAGCAGAGGAATTTGAAGTATTGTAGGAGGAAACCTGTTGCACTGGAGGTTGCGGGATGAACGGTCTCAGGGCCAACTGCTGACTTGATAATTCATCGCATAAACAGCACAAGACAAGGAGTTGTTGACAAAGCACTTGCGCTTCGTTTCATCACGCGACTGACGCGGCACATCACCGCTTTTGTGCGCGTACCACGTCCCATACGTGGAACTGAGGAGGCGAAAAAAGGTCTACGCTCGGCCGGTGGGTGTATATCCTGGGTCCCATCGGGGTACAGTTGTCGCGTGGGCTTCTGACATATGCGAGAAGTTCATGTTTTGCGCAGTACAGGGGACCTCGTCCACAAGCAAACACAGTCGGCACCGAAATCTGCCGGGAGACCGTTTGGGTCTCCTGGAAGATGAGACTTTACTTAATAGGGATACTACGCGACCATTGGGATACTAAAGTCTGTCAGTGGCGGACGTGGCGTTCAGATGTTGTACGTCATTACTTCTCTCCAAGTCACGGACGTGTACGTGTTCTCACATACCCCTCTTTCGCGTTAGTTTCCCATAAGCACGTTTTCTTTTCCTTTCCAAGTTCTAGAATAGTGCATCATACCTTTAGAGGTGTCAATGCTCCAATGTCCATCTGTGAACCTTTCATTGGTTTTCCTGGAATGACTGACGCCGCGTTTGGTCAAGGCATCGGCGGTGTTTAGAGTCCCCGGTATCCAAGTCACCGTATCAAGTTCTCTGGATTGAAAAGAGTCCCTTATCATGGTTATGGTTTTGCGTAGGCGAAATTCTCCACATTCATGAAGCGTTGTTATGGTGTCAAACAACGCTTTTGAGTCTACCAAACTGTGGTGTGGATTGTCTGGGTGTGGTAAAATGTTGCCTAGCGTGGTTTTCATGTCAAAGCCCTTCAATTTCGCTTCACAACCGGCCAAAATCTCTGCTCCGAAAGAGGAATACGTGACACGGCGCTACGTGGTGCTTGTTCTGTAAGGGGAATAGATGATTGGCTCTTTGTCGAAGGATGTTCTCATTCGTATTCTAGATATCACGCCTGTCTGGCCGTACGCGTTTGCGTTACTTCCATGAGATGCATCCGACAAGCGTATCAGTTCAGCAGCTTCTGCTCAGAGAGAAGATATATACCTGATCTTTGGTTGCAAGTTGCATACTTTGGAGAGCATAGAGTTGGAATTTACTACGTGTTTCACCCTAAGGTCTTCTAGTTCTTGCTGCATGCGCGAAGTAATAAATGATGCTTGAGGTAACACTGCAGCTCCAAGGTACATGATCGTCCCGGCGAGAGAGCGTAATTGCTTCGTTTCGTCTTCTTTGGCTTGGTGCTCCCTTTCCTGGCGTCTTGCGTGGAAATCTCGATTGGCTGTAGTCGATGTATGTAAGAGGTCATTGAAAGTGTGAAAAATCTGTCTTCGTCTTGTTCAATGTCGCATCCTGCGAAGGAGAGTGTTTTTACGACACGAATTTTTCCGATTTCGAATTCTTCCTGCAGAGATTGCATGAACAAGTTTATCGCGTGCTCCGATCCAGAGACTAGTAGGTCATCTAAGATTTTAGTGATTATCATGGTGATTTTCCCAGACCTATCTCGTTCCTAGAAGAGTCGATTTACGCCAAAACCCGTTTCAGTCCTGCGGATCCGAGCATCCAGGCTTCAATTCTCTTTTCCCATTGTCTGACTGATTCGGTTATCCCATATGGTAGCTTCCTGAGCTTCCATAGGAAACCTTTCTTCCTACGAAATTCAAGCGCTGGTCTCACGAATATATCCCTTAGGGTAGGGCGGCTCTGGAGGAGAACGCCCTTGACGTCTGTCACCCCGAACTGAGACCCGAGTGTAATAAAGTGATGGTGAATAAGGTCTGGCCTTCTCCCAATGAAGGGGAAGGTCAGTTGACGCTCATTTTATACAGGTCTTGTAGCAGTCTGGAGACTTCTATGACTACGCTACAAACTAGATACTGTCTGTGACCATGACAGCTACAAGCTAGCTACTGTCTGTGAACATGACAGCTACAAGCTAGCTACTGTCTGTGAACATGACAGCTACAAGCCGATCACGGTGTTCAGGCGTGACTTGGCTTGTAGGCTGTCTTCTGTGTTACACTCACCCCGTTTTGGGCTGAAGCTGTCCCAGCGAAGTCTTAGAGTTTTGAAAAGATGCCAACAGTTCCTTGCAATTCGAAAGCGAAGTTCGAGGAAGCCAAACCGCGTCTTCACGAGCTTCTCCAACAAAGTGGACCAGGTAAAAAACTTTGCGATTGAACTTTTTCTTATCCAATATGGCGCAAGCTTTTTGTTCAACCGTTCCATCGTTGCTAATGACAATATCCAGCGGGCCCTGCTGGTTAGTGTGAAATAGCTTCAGTCTCGAAACATGAAAAACATCATGAGCTCGGCGCATGGTGGCAGGTAGTTCAATGCGGTAGGTAACTGGCGACAAGACTTCACGAATGCGGAATGGGCCAATGAAACGTGGTTGCCACTTCTTTGGGAGACTTGAGCGTCTTGTAAGAGAAAGATTGTCTGCACGGAGGAGAACCAAGTTTCCTACTACAAACGAGACGTCTGCACGAGTCCTGTCAGCGTAAAACTTTTGCTTCCACACTGCGGTAGCCAAATTATCTCTGGCCATTGCAACAAATGCCTTGCGACGATCAATGTAGTTGAGAGCTTCTTCGGAGAGTTCCGTGCAGTGCTGAAGAGACCTTGTGACCGACGTATGGGGGACGTACCCTAGAATGACTTCGAATGGCGCTCGTCGTGTGCTGCCATGGCGGGAAGCGTTGTATTCGAATTCGAGAGTCGGCAAAAGGCGGTTCCAGTCGGACGGGGAAGATTGAATGGAGGTACGGAGCATGGAAGAGAGGGTACGAATCATGTTCTCCGATTGTCCGTCCGTCTGCGGGTGGTCAGCAGAAGAAATATTGCACCTCACATTGAGAAGTTGCATAAGAGATCGCCAAAATCGAGACCTGACCTTGGGATCGCGATCAGAAACGAGAGTGTGAGGTACACCGTACTTCGAAAAAAGATGTGCGTCGAACAAAGCCATAGTGTCCTTCGCCGTTGCATCCTTCGTGGTTGGAACGAAAATAGTATACTTAGAAAGCTTCTCGACGAAGACGAGGATGGCATCGTGTCCGGAGTCCGAAAGGGGAAGTTCAGTCAGAAAGTCGAATGTGACTATCTCCCAACAACGATTCGGGATCGGTAGGGGCATCAGTAAGCCCTTCGGGCAAGTCATGGACGACTTGTTAGACTGACAATGGCGACAATTGCGCACAAAGCGAAGTATATCTCCATACATCTGCAGCCAGTAGACGCTTCGCACAGCCGAGCAGTAGGTCTTATCAGCACCCAGGTGTCCCACTCCGTGAAAGTAATCCATTAACTCAGATCGCAAGTTTGATTTAGGGATGTACAACCTCAAAGAGGAGGTCCCCTTCCAGTACAAGAGATCATCGATGAGCTTGAAGTTGGTTATTGAGCGGAGTAGACGGGCGGGAGTGGACTGCGAACTGTCTCTGAGATGCGAAAGCAATTCAGTGGCCAAGGTATCCGCGGCGTAGGTCGCACGAATGCGATCGTGCAACCCCGGCATGCATGCGGAAAGCGAGTGGAGCTGCGGGGGAGTGTGGTCGGGTCTGCGGCTGAGTGCGTCAGGTACAACGTTCTTCTTTCCGGCAATATGCCTGACGTCGAAGCTGTATTCTTGGATTTCGTCGAGCCAACGACACTGCCTCCCGGTCAGCTTACTCTTTGACTGAAGGAACCTGATTGGGTCGTGATCAGTGAGAAGAGTAAAATATCTTCCACGAAGATAGGGGCCCCAAGTTCGTAAAGCAATCATCACAGCCAGCAATTCCTGATCGCCGGTATCCCAGTTCGATTCTGTTGCTGACAAGCGGTGCGACATGAATGCGATTGGGTGTCCGTCTTGAGAAAGCGTTGCTCCAACAGCGTACTTCGATGCATCCGTGGCGAGAACAAAGCGCTTATCCGGATCGGCGTGAGCCAAAACGGGTGCAGTGGTCAACGCAGTTTTGATCTCGGCGAAAGCTCGGTCTTGCTCTGTAGACCACTCGAACGCGTGTTTGCGGATGACATCGGTGATAGGCTGTAGTTTAGAAGCATAGCCTTTGACGAAACGACGATAGAAATTAGCGAGGCCAACAAACTGCTGAACATGGCGGAGTGTGGTAGGTGTAGGCCATTCTCGGATAGATGTAATTAGACGTTCCTGAGTAGAAACACCCTTGTCCGAAACATGAAAGCCCAAGAAATCCACTTCTGTTACACCAAACGCACACTTGCTGAGCTTAGCGTATAGTTGGTGTTTCTTTAGAGCGGCAAAAACCTCTCGGAGGTGATCTTTGTGCTCCTCTATTGTTCTGCTGTACACCAAAATATCGTCGAGATACAGGACGAGGCAGCGACCATTGAGGTGTTTCAGAACGGAGGCGATTAGGCGAGAGAAGGCGGCCGGGGCGTTGCAAAGCCCAAAGCAGAGCAATCGCCATTCAAAAGAGCCGAAGCGAGTGCGAATGGCAGTTTTGTGGCAGTCCTCTTCCTTAATTCGCATCTGATGATAGGCCCCCACGAGGTCTATCTGGGTAAGTATCTTCGCTCCAGCAACATGGTCTAGTGCTTCGTCAATGAGAGGGAGAGGCGTGGCGTCCGGAATGGTGATTCGGTTGAGACCTCTATAGTCACAGACCATGCGTAGCTGTCCCGACTTCTTCTTCACGAAGAAAACTGGTGCTCCAAATGGAGAAGAAGATGGGCGGATGAGTCCTTTGCTGAGGAGCTCTTCCAATGTGTTGCGGAGAAGATTGAGCTCTTCGTTTGAGAGCCGAATGACCGGCCGTACGGGAGGTGGCTGGTCGTGTTTCAGGTTGATCTCGAAGTCCTGTTCCCGCTGAGGAGGGAGATCATACGGTAGTTCCTCTTTAAAGACGTCTCGGAACTCGTTGACTATGGAGGCCAATTCAGGGTGGCAGTCGACGGAAGAAGACGGGCGTAAGCGCAAAGCATACAGTTCGCATCCCTTCTTCTTTGCCATTCGACGAAGGCGTTTGTAGGACACAGTTGGGATAGTGGGATTCTTCACGCGGGCCTGGGAGGGCGTCAGTTGCCGAGGAAGAACATTGAACCTTGAACCGTTTGTGCGCTGTACGGTAAGGTTGTAGGTCTTCCAGTCGACGTGCGGGCGAGCAGAACGAAGCCATTCTCGACCTACAGTTACCAATGGTAGACCGTTATCCTTGTCATTCATCTCGATAACGTAAACCGACACTGGAATAGACAAGTCGCCGAGGGAGATGTGCGTTTGTGTCTCGAAGAAGATAGGAACTGTTGAATTGTTGCCAAGTTCAGTAAAGGGGAATGCGGAAGCGCGGAGAGAAAGCTGGCAGAGACGAGCCGAGTTCAGTGACATGAAAGCGTAGGAGGCTCCAGGATCGAGGTGGAAGGCAACCTTATGGCCATTTAAGGCACCTTCGTAGATCATTTCGCCCTTCGGAGCAGTGTCGATGGCTGAGAGCTTCGGTGGAGCCGTCGAACTGCTTGGATTCGCACTTGTGTGCGAAGTTCCTAGTTTTTTGCCCTGTGATTCGGTGAGCGCTGGGCTGCGGAATCAGCTGCAATGTTGCGGCAAGGGTGACGAGGGTCGCTCCAAGGCTTCTTGCCACATTTCATGCAGCGATCGTTGGCGCGATACACACCATTCTCGACAGCGTTTCGTACGTCGGCGGGTCCCCAAGAAACAGCATCGGGATCCTTACCGATCAGACTCGGATCTGGATGCTTTGAACTTGCGTTTTTCTGCCACGGTTCCTTGTTCTTTTGAGAACGTTTGGATTGAATGGGTTGGAAAGAGCTCGCATTGTTCCACTTCTCCGAGATATAGATCGTCCGGACATAATTGTAAACCTCAGACATCGATATAGGATTACCGTCTGGAAAGCGTTCGGATAACTTCTTACGGAAAAGCAGAGGTAGCGAGAGCTGCATAAACGTAAAAGCCTCAGACACAGGGGTGTGACAGATGTCGACCAGTTCTCTAAAGCTCGCGATATGTCTCTCTATGGAACCATTGAGTCGCAGTTGGATCAAAGCAACACGAGCCATTGCACGTTCGTTTGCAGGCACAAACTCGGCTAGCATAGCCTCTTGCAGAACTGAGAGGTTCGGGAACGAAATGCCATCGCGAGTTGCGCGAGCGTACCACAGATCTGCGTGGTCACGTAATAAACAGACGGCAATGTCAACTTCTTGAGCGTCAGAAATGCTAGAGCACAAGTTTGTCACTTTTCTGATACCTGAGATAAAGGAACGAACTTTGACCGAAGTCCGTTCAGATTCCTTCCCATGATAAGTGGCAAAGTTTGACGATTTCAACACGTTCAAAAGAAGGGGTGGTCTTCCGGGTTGGTGCTGGGATGGTGGGTCCACCGGAGTAGTGTCCAAAGGGCGGGTGGGTGTGGCAAGAACTGTAGTCCCGGATGCGGGAGAAACAGCTGCGACCGTCTGGGTCAGGGAGCTCACTTGGGCGGCTAACGCATCCAATGAAGCTTGCTGCTGCTGGATCATTTCGAGAAGGGATGTTGGAAGTATTCCTTGTGGTCTCGGAGATGATGAACGGGAGGTAGCTGCGTCATCCGGATGCGGCAATTCGGCGGTCGGCTGGTGTAGTGGGGACAGAGCGGCAGGTGGCTGATGTCCGGTTGCACCGTTTTGAGCCGACGGATTTGCTGTACGGGAAGTTGAGCTGGCTGTCTGTGCTCTGAGGCGTGCTCTGGAGCGGGTCTCGCTTGCGGGGGGCATCGTGGTCGTAGCAGGACTGTAAAATGCGCACGAGAGGGGATCGAAATGCGATGCTACCAAATGTAATAAAGTGATGGTGAATAAGGTCTGGCCTTCTCCCAATGAAGGGGAAGGTCAGTTGACGCTCATTTTATACAGGTCTTGTAGCAGTCTGGAGACTTCTATGACTACGCTACAAACTAGATACTGTCTGTGAACATAACAGCTACAAGCCGATCACGGTGTTCAGGCGTGACTTGGCTTGTAGGCTGTCTTCTGTGTTACACCGAGTCATAGCGCTAAACCAATCAAGAGACGGATGATGATCATGTCTGCATTGGAGCAGTCCTTGCGTATCTCATCCTTCATATGGTCTCTTTTGCCATGAGTGACTAGCCTAGCTTTCAACTTTCGTACGCGTTCCTCGACCTCCTTCACATTGTATACCGTATTTGAAGAGACAATATTGGCATTTGGAGGAACAGAGCCTTCTGGTACCTCTTCATATGCATGGACCCAATTACCATTGTGTTCTTTTTCTGTGGCTTTCCTCAGTATCCAAGGTGGTGCGAATGGTAATTATGCGGCGCAGACTTGTCGGGACCCGACTACCCCTTGTATCTCTTTCAGTATCGATTGCTCGTTGGACTCTAATACATGTGTATTATTAAACTCCTGATTTATCATCAGATCTTCGGTGTATTTGCCCACATCCCTGTGTACGGCTCCTCGATTTTACATGTAGCTGTTCATGTAGTGCTATGCCCGGAGGCGAGAGTGCACCGAAAGAAGTTCGTGATCTTTCCTCGTTAGAGGTGAGCCCAGTGGGGTAGAGCCCTCCCAGGAGTGACACGACTATGTCGGGTTGTACGGTCGAGGCCACCCATCTCGACTTGCGCAGGGAGGTCGAGACAAGAATCAGTTATCCGCAGGAGCGGTGTGCGTGGAGGTGGTAGTCCTGTAGATAGGTGAGGTCTCCACGTTAGTGGCACGTGCAAACAAGAGCCGTGGGTAGCGGGAAAGCCATCCTGTATCCTGTAAAGGGAAAAGAAAGGGGAAGCTGAGTCACGACTGTCGTGACGAAGACTAACGGCAGTGCCGGTAAATAAAACTTTTACAAAGCTAACACGAGGACAGTTAAAATAGCAATCCGAATACTCGAGTCCTTTAGATAGGCAAGGGGTTTAGAATTTCCGTATGCTACGGTGCTTCCCTCTAAGTAGGAGTGGAGAAAACACGAAGGCGGTGAGGTCTAGAGTCAATTTCTCAGGTTCAGGGTCCCTTGTTGGGGATGGTTTACTGTTGCGACGGCAACTCGCCGGCGCACTAAGTACTAAGTATCTCAGAAATGGGTGTAAAAATAATAAATAGAAATACTAAATTACTCCACTTTGGTGGTTCATGCCCATTACTGTAGCCAACTGCCAATTGACTCTTCCGTGTCCCACGTGTCTAATCACCTTTTAGTGGTCGTAGTTCATCCAATGACTAAACTACCCATACATTCGGGAAATCAACCAAGTACCAAGAATCCCTCCCTGAGGGCATTGCACTTAATATCTTCCTCCTTAGTCGGGAAAGCAACCGCGAAAGCGGGGGAATCCCAGCAGAAAATGGGTGATAAAAGTCCAAACCTCTGCCTCAGAGAAACAACCTCCTGCAAAAGCAGCGAACCCGATTCTCACAAGTGCAAGCTCCACTTCTTCCTACTCAACTCAGTCAGATCACACCCTTTCGAAAAAGAAATATGAACAACAACAACCAGCCTCCAAGACCGACTCCAGTCGGGAACTTCACAACTGGTTTCCGGTCGGTACCCCTGCCACAAGGGAGGCGAGCTCCGGCACAGCCAGCCAACATTGGTACAGCGTTCCAGCATGGGTTCCAACTTCCATCAGCGGTGGCTCCTTCCAAACTGATCCCAGCGGCGACTTAGCCTTCTTATAATGCCCTCGTATGGTTAGATCCGATGAATCGGAGTCACGCCTCTCGGCTACGGCTTGCCCCGTGGTTCCATGCCATCGCTGCCCTCGACGAGGATTTGCTTACGGCCTACGCGGATGGTTCCGGTACTTTGCCCGGTGATCTACCTAGCCTCGTCACCTCTTCGTGGGACTGGCGGCATCGAATCGCCATCCCGGTGCACCATATCCGAAGAACCTCGGGAGAATCCGCGGCTGCGGCTCATGAAGCGCTAGTGCGGATCGCATATCAACCTTCCAATTTCCCGGTGCCTACCGGCTTTGGCTTCGACGTCAGCCTATTCCGCACGCGCGGTGAAATCGGTTACGACGAACCCCTGGCCAGCCTCGAAACACTCGCGTGGATGGGCTTTCCCGCTGGACGGCAGGAAGCACTGTGCTCGGAGCGACCGATACTTTGGGCTGAATTCCGGTACCTTCCCCGGCACTCCCGGTTCAAATTCCTCCAAAACTTCATCCGTTATGAACGGCGCCGGCGATCCCGTCAGGTACTTTGTCCCGTATTAAGATGTAGAGATTGAGCGAATTGCTCCGCCTCACCAACAGGATCGGTACGCCGCACTCCCCGAGTGGTGGAGGTTCTATGAGGCCTGCTGGGGTTGCTACGTTGACCACCCGCCGGCACTCACGTAACTCAGATCCTTTTTAATTCAGGATGCCCAGACGGTGCTTTGGTCGGTAATTGTAACCGAGTGGGCTGCTGGCACTGCGGCGTGTATTTTCGCTGAGGTTTATGACCAGTGTCGACTGTGGTTCATCGAACCGTATGTGCGGGCCGCTATTCGAAATCTGGATCTCATTGTCCCCCTTGGCGATATTGCCAACAATGACGAAGTACTCCAAGTACGTGGTTTGATCGAAAGTATTGACTGCATCGAGGTCCTGCTGGAACAGAGCGGTCGGCTTGACGGCAGTGGTGGCTGTACCGGTGGTCCGGGTCTTAGCAGAAACACCGCCCTCGCGGGGTAATTCATCTACTTTGATCCCTGAGAGTTTCAGGAGATTTCCTCCGAAGAGGCAAGCGAACTCCGCGACGCACCGCGGCTCGTGCCGGTCGACCACTCGATTGGGTACTTCGATTCCGACGAATACTACCGCGCGTATAGCGGGGATGACCCAATGGTCGATAACGAAACCAAACAGCTGGGGGACATGGAACTAGATGTTGCCGACATGGTCGTAGAGGAATCCCTCGAGGGGGTGCCGCCGGTTCCCAGTCCTCTGATGGCAAGCGCCAGGCCTTCACTTCCCAGCAGGGGGACGGGCAATGAAAGCGATGTCATTGCCCGCTTTCTCCACAGAGCGGTTTTAAGCGCTGCCAAGGTTTCGGGTGACGTCAACACGATGGGGGATGCCATGGCTTACTGCCTTGCGGTTGTTCACCCCCTGGACAATGGGGAGGGGTCGAACCTCTAATCCAGTATCCTGGTCTCTTTCCCTGGGTTAGCCAGTAATGTAGCTTAGCATCACACAGGAGCGCGTGGCTCCTGAGTAAACTTTCCCGTTTTGAACGGCGTTCTCTGCTTCATTCCCGTCCTTCACGGAGCCCATACAAAAGAGGGTGTACTCCTTCTTTCCTACCTTTCCTGGATTCGCGGCGTTTTTATCCCACTTGGGCATTGCACAGCGTAGCTGGATCTGCGGTACCAGCGCTGCGGTGATATTTGACCACCTTCGAACGAGGAAGGTGTTCGATGGGTTCCATGGTGTTCTAGCTTGGGTCATATCCGTACCAACGGTCGCGGTATCTTAGAATACCTCCCTGATTCCGGGTGTACCCGACGATTCGGTCAATCACAAACTCTTGTTTGTATACTTGCCGGCCTTGTCGTGTTATGGTGACCTCGCTTGTCAGGGGTTGCCGATGGAACGGTATATTTTCCCTCAGGGGTGCGTCAGAATGCAACGTTCCGGCTTCGCTTGGAGGGTGCGGCGCAGAGTGCGGAATAATATACCTCAAGAGGGTGTCTTCGTGGAACGGTTGCCGCGAACCACGGTAATTGGGTCGTACTGCTAGTTTGCGGGGGTCCTCCCTCCCATGTTGATGGTAGTCCAGTCGAACCGCGAGCTTGCGGGGATGATGCCGCTTTGGCGGAGTTGCAGAGGTCATTACCTAGTGGGGCTTTCCGCGTCACGCGGTGATTGGTGCGGGGTGCACAATCTCCGTGCGTTCACGTGACTACCACGACATGTGGTTTTGAACTGCGTCTTTGCGTTCCGCCTCCTCTAGCATGGGGTTTACACTGTCCAGCTGAGCCGTGCACTGCTTTGTTTGCACCCAGTATCCGGCGGTCACTTCCAGTGCTCTGGTGTGGGGCATCAAAATCTCTGATGGGGCGTGGACAGCTGGCGCCATGGACACCCTGTCCGGGGAATTGGAATCTGGTTGAGGTGTGATGTCTTTGTTAACTAATGCAGGAATTTCTCAAACTGGAAACAGTTGTTTCCGGAAGAAGTACCAAAATTTAAACTGAAGCAGTTTGAATCGCGTGGTAGCCCACGCAGTGCACACGCAACCTACGCAGTCGTAGTTGGGCTTCCAGAAGAAAGCTGCGCGATATAGAACTAGAGAATAAATAAGCCTGCCTTCGGAGAGAACTCTGAAGGAAGGGGGCAGAACTCAGAGAGAGACCTCTGAGCCTTTTGTGCCTGTTTTCTTTTGCTTACCGCGCTATTCAGACACACTTCAACCGCGTATCGTATCCGACCAACAAAGTGCTTTGAGACGTCAAATCGTACCGGACCGCTACGAGAAGAAGATGTTTACTTATTGACTGGTTAACACTATCCAAGCCCCAAACTTGGCTAAAGCAACACAACGGGAACTGATTCGTTCTGAGCCAAACTACTCAGCCTATGTAGAGCGCGTGAATGACATCAATGCAGATAGACCGGCAACGCAGAGAATCAAAGCTGCATCAATTCTTCAATGCATCAAACATAAGCTGCTGCATAGCCTTTGCATCCTGGGCAGAATCGAGGGCGCTTCGAAAGCCGAAGAAGCAACATACGACTCTGTGAAGAACGGGTTCGATTCTCGTCGGGCACACACATCTCGAAACCTAAATGATCGCGTGGAAGAGGCAATTTCAAGAGTAACGTATAAGGTCTTCCCGAGAGACCCCGCCGGAACCGCCGAACAGTTTGTACTCGACTTTATAACCGCACTAGACGAGCATAACGCATCTGAGGTAGTCAGTAGTCAAAGAGAGCGACAGATGCAAGCAGCTGGCCACGAAGCTCGTGAGCAAAGTAGAACCGCCCGAACTGAGGCAACTGGTTAGAGACCAGATGGGCATGTGGACTGTAGAGCAGAAAGGAAACTTGAAGTTCATTACAAACACACTGTCAACACTCGCCGACCAAGTTCATGCTGTTCAGTCAGCTACTTCAAAGCTGAAACGAAATCAAGGACAGAGCTATCAGAGGAACACCCAGAACCGGACCGGGCAAGAGCGCCCAGGAAAGGTCCAGAACACTTACCGCCCCGTCCACGAACATCTCGGAGAAAAGGTAGACTCCGTCGACACGAAAAGAAGGAAGCTCAAGGAGACTGGAATAAGGCATGCCTCAACACCGAGGAATGCGATGGAATCCACCCCAGGAGCAAGTGTCCAGTCACCTTGAAGGAGAAACGGCGGGAACTTTTGGACCGATTCTTTGGAAATAAAAAAAACGGGAAGAAGGCCAATTTATCTTCCGTTCGTTCCCGTTCACGAACAACTCCGAATGAAGACGAAGGCCGGCACTCTTTAATGCTCAACGACGTGGAAGAAGTTGCCTTTGGAGACTCAGGAGCCGATTAATCTACGATCTCATCCGCATTATTTGCAGTAATCAGGGAGAAGCATCCCTACACGCCCTATCAGAGACTCAAAGAGCCAATGATATTAGAGCCAGCATTTAGAGACCGTACGACACCCGCAATTCAACAGCCGTTGCAAAGACACAGCTATCATTTACGATCATCTTGTCGAACACTGGCCTCCCCGTCCGCATTCGAGATGTAGAATTTTTGATTGCAGAAGATGACATGGCAGAAGTACTGCTAAGTAGACCGCTTCTGAAGGCGGTCGGATTCGATCTAGGAAAGCATCTTCGAAACTTGGGCCCAGAAATCGACGGTATGTCAGAGAGAGAGCTGAAATCAGAGACTGCGCGCTTTCTTCGACAACCTTCAAAGGACTGAGCTACGAAGAAGCAGACGACGACCCGATAGATCTCCCAGAGTGTCTGTAAGCATGTTTGGGATCGAAACTGACGACACTATTCAGGAAGGAGTACTGAAGGCTGTTGAAAACGCCACAGCCAGCGGAATGTCACGGACAGGCACCAAAGAATTGAAGTCATTGTTGGAAAGCCATCGGGACTGTTTTCGCGTCAACCTGGGGCCCGATCCTCCTGCAAAGCTAGCACCGCTGTCCGTGCGACTCAAACCTAACGCCAAGCTTTTCCGATGCGCCCAGCGCCACTACGATCCATACCAAAGAGTTTTCATCCCACATACAATACGCCAGCTCGAGAAAACCGGCGCTGTATATAAGAATCCGGGCGCGCGTTGGGCAAGCCCAGCACTAGCCGTACGAAAGCCAGGCACGGAAAAGCTACGGTTCACAGAAGATCTTCGTGGGACCAATTCCAGGACACTTCCGCTGCAGTCAGCGATGCCACATCTGGAGTCCCTTCTCCAGAACTGTAGTGAAAGCAAATGCTTTGCGAACATTGATTTCACCCACGGATACTGGTAAATACCCTTAGACCCTACCTCGCAAGAAATCATGTCCATACAAACCCCAGATGGAGTTTACCCACCAACACGAACTTTGCAGGGAGAAATGGATTCTGGGAATCATTTCCAGTCCGTCACCAGCGAACAAGTTGCAGGAATGGTACAGCGAATGATACAGTGGCTTGACGACTTTCTCATGTACGCGAAAACGGAGGAGAAGCTACTAGAAGACATTAAAGCTTTTTTATCTGTCTGCCGCAAGATTGGTTTCAAATTGAACCCGCCCGAATCTGTTTTTTCTGCAAGGAAGTGAAGTTCTGCGGCAAAATTATATCATCGCGAGAAGGAGTCCGTTTCGACCCTCGTAACCTTGAAGGACTGTAGACCATGCGAAAGCCTGAGATGGGTAGCGAACTGCAGCAACTAATAGGCGCCGCAAACTGGATGCGATCTTCTATTCCGAACTACTCAAATATAGTTCAGCCGCTCGGCGACCTACTCGAAGACGCGTATAAGCAGGCTGGTAAACGAACCAAAAAGGCAGTGGGGAAGATTCGCATCAGCAACTATTGGAGGAACGCACACAAAACAGCATTCAACCAAATAGTTTCCCAACTAGTTGCGCCAACTAAGCTCTCGCTGCCAAAGAAAGGGTACAGAACTTGCCTCCTCACAGACGCCTCCGATTTTCATTGGTCTGCCATCCTAAGGCAGTCGCCTGAGGCGAAAGAACACAAATCAGTCGAAAACCAAACGCACGAGCCAATGTGTTTCTTGTCTGGTTCGTTTAGAGGTTCTGCTGAAAGATGGAGCGTCTCTGAGAAGGAAGGGTTCGCTATAGTGGAAGCAATGTGCAGGATGGACTATCCCACAGCTAGCAGAATGATATCAATCTACACCGACCATTCCAACCTCGTATACATATACGACCTATACGGGCAGAACCCGGGGATCGCGCGACATGCAGCAAACCAACTCATGCGGTGGGCCCTCAAGCTGAGCGCATTGCGTTACATCATCGAGCACATCCCGGAAGAGAAGAACTTCTGGGCCGACATGCTCTCTAGAAGGGCGGTAGAGCCAAAGACGACAGTACAGACTTCTAACGTAGGAAGAGCCAGCGCACTTATGGTCGCCCCGATCAGTCCAAGAATCGATGAAGAACTCGACTGGTCTTCGAAGAAAGAAATCCTCGCGTCACAGAATATGCACTCCGCACAAGCTCCAAAGAACTTCTTGAAGCAAGAGAAGCCTTGGAAATTCGTTTCAGGCCAGATATGGATCCCCGAGCCAGGCAAGCTGCTGCGTCTACGAACGCTTATCGCCGCACATACCGGAAGAGGAGGCCACAGAGCATTCGATCCTGCGCTGGCATCCGTCTCTGGACATATTTGTTGGAAGAGCATTCGCGAAGACACCCAGCAGTTTGTATGATCCTGTTTCCATTGCATAGCAACAGAGTCTGGTTCTACTTTACCCAGACCATTAGGCCACACCATGCATGCCAATAAGCCAAACGAGATAATTCAATTTGACTACTGTTACATGAAACGCGGAGAGAAAGAGCTTCTGTACGTCCTAATCTTCAAGGACGACCTGTCGGGATACGTTTGGCTGAAGCCTACATCAGACGATGACGCAGAAAACACAGCAGAAGTACTGCTGGACTGGTTCGCATTTTTCGGAGTGCTGAAATGTTGGGTATCCGACAAAGGAAGCCATTTCAAGAATCAGCTATTGAAACAGGTCGCCGAAGCACTGAAGGCTAATCACCATTTCACACTCCCGTACTGTCCCTGGACTAATGGATCTGTGGAAGTACTGTGCAGAGTGCTACTAAGAACAACAAGGGCGATACTGTCTGAGTTTCAAATGCCGCAAAAGCCCTGGCCGTCAATCCTTCCTCTAGTCCAGTCTGCCCTGAATAATTCCCCCATGCGTACAATGAACGGAAAATGTCCTCCAACGATTTTCACTGGCTTACCACGGGACTCACCACTCTCTGCCATTTTCAGAGATCATGAAGTGGTGACCACAAAAAGTGTCGAAGAAGCGAGAGGTACAGCCTTAATTGATACCCAGAAGTTGCACGAATCACTCTCACATCTTCACAGAGAGTGTGCTTGCCTAGCAGATAAGCGCAGAAAGGCTGCAGTAGACTCTCACATTCACAAAACAGGAATCAGAAGCATCAATTTCTCAAAGGGAGATTTCGTACTTCGAGGTGTCTTGGAGAACCATGCTGGTTCAAAACTCAATGTGAAATGGCATGGGCCTTTTAGAGGTACACTCTGCAGCGACAACTACGTCTTTCAAGTCGAGGAATTGTTGTCAGGGAAGAAAGAGTTGGTTCATGGACGCCGTTTGAAGTTTTACAGCAACAAAGATTTTATGGTTACTCAAGAAATCAAGGATCATCTTGTGTATCAAGCAAACGAGTTACTGACTATCGATGAATTCAAGGACATTGGTCGCAACGCTGGCGTTTCAGAACTACTTGTGAAGTGGAAAGGTTTTACAGACGATGAAACATAATTTATATCTATCGAATCACTCAAGGAAGTTGTACCCGTACTACTGAAAGAATACCTGGAAGATCTGCAAATGTCAGGAACCCAGCGTCAGCGAAAAATTGCTCGCTACATTGAACTACACTACTCAAACGGGTCGTTTGATTATGGGGGTCTGTTAACTATTGCAGCAATTTCTGAAAGTGGAAACAGTTGTTTCCGGAAGAAGCACCAAAATTCAAACTGAAGCAGTTTGAATCGCGTGGTAGCCCACGCAGTGCAAACGCATCCTACGCAGTCGTAGCTGGGCTTCTAGAAGAAAGCTGCGCGCAATAGAACTAGAGAATAAATAAGCCTGCCTTCGGAGAGAACTCTGAAAAAAGGGGGCAGAACTCAGAGAGAGACATCTGAGCCTTTTCTCCCTGTTTTCTTCTGCTTACCGCACTAATCAGACAGACTTCAACCGCGTATCGTATCCGACCAACAGTCTTCCTCAAGAGGTGCATCTCCTGGGACGACCGGTGTAACCCTGGCGACGACGCCGGATTTTTCCGAGACGCTCAGTATATCACCGTGATTGCGCGGAGAATTCAGAACTTCGATCTCCAAAGTTTGGAAAACGTTCCCGTTATGAACAGTTCTCAAGTCCGGCACTGTAGAGCCAGGGACTTACGTTGCAAGAGATGCATTCCTGCCTTCCACCCTCAAGAGGGTCTCTTCAGTTTCCAGAGTTGCTGGTTTCCCAACGCGTGCGTTGCCCACTACCAGCGGTGCGGATGGTGCTGAGGAATCCGTTTTGGCCAGAAATTCCGTCGACGACTGTTCTGCGACAACACCCTGGTGAGGGGTTTGCGAAACGATACCGCTATCCTGATTCAAGGAATTTCCCTGGTTCAGGGGTACAGAAGTCGATGTTGGCCCACTCTCCCGTATCATAAGGTGGAACTGCGTCGTTCCGAAGCCCTGTGTGGGGGATTGCGAGGCTCCCTCGGCCTTCCGTGTCCCATGGTGAGGTTCCATATTACCTTTCCGTGTGTCACGGCTCAAATCCCATTGCGACGGTAGTAAATTTCTATCGTAGCGATAATTCCCCTCCCCCTCCATAGACGGAGCAAGGGGAGTAGCAGTAGGATATCCAGCATGGCGGGTGTAGATGCCCGCCGAAGGGGCGGCAGTGTTAGGAGTAGAGAAAGGTCCGTTTGGACATGAATGATCCGGCGGAGCCGGGGGTTCCGACAAAGTTGGTAAATCTGAGAGGCCCCGAGTAGGTTGCGGTAGAGTAGTCGGTCCTTCTGGTGTGGGGGCGTCTGTGGTTACTGAGTCCATAGAGACTGGTTTCTTTGTTTCCATGACGACCTCAGACGAGGGAGGACGGGCAGGTTCAACACGATCGCCGGAAATCCGCTCGTGTGCCTTGCCCATTTCCACTTTAAATGGTCCATCCGCCACAGGCGAAAGCTTGTGACGCTTCTTCCGTTCCGGTTTAGAATATTCCTTACGTATAAAGACGTAGGTACTAGCCCGTATGCGGGGAGCATTATCTCGTAAACGAGCGTCGAAATCTCGCTTTTAGACGGCTTTTGCGCGTTCCAAAGACTTCTGCGCTGCGGGGAGAAGTTTAGTAAGCCATTAATTCCATTACTGGCGATAGCGACCCATAGATGGGAAATTGTCCAAGATGGCTCGGGGTTCTAACGCCACAGGCAGGAGTGAACGAGATAGAACCAATTCGAACGGTGACACTCTGGTGGTCCGGTAAACTTGCGTATTGTATGAAAATGTTAAGGCATCTGTGTACATGTCCCAAGTCGTGGGGTGATCATAAACGTAGTAACGGAGAAATGCCAACAAAGTCCGGTTGAACCGTTCGATTTGCGCACTACATTGGAGATGGTAGGTAGTCGTGAACAAGTTTTTCATGCCCAGGATGCGACAAACATCATGGAAGAGCTTGGACGCGAATTGCCTTCCGTTATCCGAGAGCACCTCCACAGGAAGTCCTTACAACAATCCAGTGCGTTACCAGAGCCTGGGCCACCGTGAAAGCGGTTGTCCTCCGAAGAGAGACAGTCCGAACAAGCTTTGAAAAGCGATCGGTGATCACAAGCAAGAACTTTTTGCCTCGCTTTGTAGTGAGGAAAAGTCCGAGAATATTGAATTGGATAAACTCGAGTGGTGCCCTAGCAGGGAATAACTTCATTTTCTTCGCATTTTGCGGAACTCCACCCGAGTCTTCGAGCATTCGGTACAAAATCGCACAGATGTGTAGCAATCAACCGCCACGGCGGGCCAGTAAGAAGCCCTTGGCAGGGTGAGGTAGAGCTTCTTCCCACCTACGTGGCCATTGAGCTTCGCATAGTGCGAGAGATGTATCACCCGCGACTGCAGGGAATGACGTACCACAATCTGTGGGCGAGCTTCGACCAACCGAACGAGGTAGCCTTTATCATTCACATCGAAAGGGAGGTATTCACCACCGTGTAAACGGGCACGAATCCTCATACAGAAGAGGTCACCGAATTGTTCTCGGATCAATTCCTCGTTTGAAACTGGTGCAAAACTCCCGGTAAAGGTTTCTCAGGGTTCTTGCGGGATGCGAGTAAGTTTTCAAATTCAGCATCTTCATCCCAGTCTTCTGGCCATTCTTCGAACTTCCAATCTGGGTCATCCGGTTCTTCAGCCATGAAGCATGAAATGTCGTCATCCTCCGTTGGGGGTGCTTCCCCGTTTGTGGGTAAACGCGACAAAGCGTCGGCCTGAGTGTTTAGCACACCCTTTTTTATATGAATTGGATGTCATTTTCCACAAAGCGGAGTCTCCAACGCATGAGGCGGCCCGAGGGATCGGATATGTTCATTAACCACCTCAACGAGAAATGATGCGTGTATATGGTAAAATGAGCTCCCATAAGATAGGGGCGTAGGGTCGAAAGCGCCTACACGACGGCGAAACATTCTTTCTCCGATACAAAGGAGTTCCGCTCGTGGACATTGAGCAAGCGTGACCAATAAACAATTGGTGTCCGGTCCCCCTCTGGGGCGGTTTGGAAAAGAGCACCAGCCAACTTGGTATTCGCTCGCATCCGTGTCCATGGAGTACGGGAGTCCCAGTTTGGGTAAAGGTAAGATGGGTGCTGACGTGACAGCCTCCTCTAAGGTGTTCAACGCTTCCAATTTCTCGAGCGTGAGTGGCCCCAATTTTGGGGGATTTCCTTTGCGTAAAAACGCGTTCAAAGGTGCCGTGATATCCGAAACGTTCGGAGTAAACCGTCGGTAGACGTTGAACAGCCCTAAGAAGGGGGGAAGCTCCGTTTGAGTGTGGGGTTCTTTAGTCTCAACGAGGGACTTGAATCGAGCCTTCTTGATCATTAACCGTCCCGGACGGATGATATGTCCCAGAGACTTGACTGTATGGGTGAAAAACTCGCACATACTCAGCTTGAGGGTAATTCTCGCTTCGCGGAGCACGGTCAGGACGTCCGTGAAATGGGTGAGAGGGTCATCCAAATTATTGGAGAAGATCATAATAACATCCAGGTAGACCAGGCAGCTCCGCCACTTGAAGCGGTTCAATAGAATATCTATTGCACGCTGAAAGGTAGCGGGAGCGTTGGTCAAACCAAACAGTATCCGCTTGTAGCGGTACCATCCTGTGTGGCAGGTGAACGCGGTCTTGTCGCGATCCTCGTGTCTAACAGGGACATGCAAATAACCCCAATTGGCGTCCAAAGCCGTGACCACGATAGGTTCTACAAGGGAGTCGATGCACCTGTCCATACGAAGGATGGGATATGTGTCCCTAACGGGCACGGCATTGAGCCGGCGATAGTCGACACAGAACTTCCAGGTTACGTTGGCCTTTAAAGCTAGTACATCTCGGGATGCCCAGGGTGATTGAGCGGGCTCTATCACACCTGCGCGGAACATTTTGTCCACTTGGGACTGCTCCTCTTCTCGAACTTTCGGTCCTGCTCTGTAAGGGGGTTGTGCCCTCGGACGTGCACCCGGTAACAAATCTGTCTGGTGTTGCGTAGCATTAATCTCGACAAGCGAGCCATCCCACATCGTGGTAAATTAACGTAGCATTGCACTGAGTTTGTCGCCGTGTGACTCCGGCACATGGACTAGGTCTATATCTTCCACTGCCTTTATGGGGTCCACTCGGTCAGAACGCGCTGTAACATTTTCCTGTGATACAGGTGTGGCCATTGGTTCCGAGTTATTCGACATGTTCGACGTTAAAAAGACGGTTTTCTCCTCCTTCGTTGACGATAGTTTGTCGGTGGTGGGGGTGGGTTCCTCAGAAAAGGCGGCGATTACGAGAACGTCGGCGGGCGTCATTTTCGTCGGGAGCATCCCAAGGCGGTTCGGAGTGACGCTTCCAATTACTTGGGGTCTTTACCAGATACTGGGGGCATTGGCCAAGTACTGGTTTCTGGAGAGGAGCATCCTCGGTAACGTGAACAAATCCGTTCGCCAGCGCGACCTGGTATTTTTCGTACAACGAGGACAGAGGTTGAATAACCCGAAGACAGTGTTGACGGCAATTGACTTGCAACCAGACTTAGGACTCAGGCGGTATAGAAGCCCAGCGTGTGATTCGAAGTTTGATGGACTGGGGAGACACGGGCGGCGGTTCCTGCGCAGCAGGTAGTGCGAATTGCTTCTGCGAAGCACGCTTCAGCGGGCGACGGACGATTGGGATTGACGATCGATCGTCGAGTTCCACATGCCTAAACTGGGGCCTGATTGCGTCGACAAATCTGTCGCAGTAATCACATCCCAGTATGACTGGAGCGGCCAATGACCGAAAAAAATAAAGTCAAGCTTCACCACGGAGGTGCCCAACCGCACGACTAAGTCGACGGTACCCACCGTTTTTAACCAATTTTTGTTCGCATCTGCGACGTCGGGAACCGTTTCGGAACGGATACGAGACCGCACCTGCGGGGGTAGCAATGATTCCAAGATGAAGTTGGGGCCAACACCTGTGTCCAGGACTGTTAGAAATCTCACCACAAAATGGGTGTCAAGGCCAAGGCCGGCATAAACCTTGTAGTTGCGCTTGGCCATGAACAAGACTCTATCCGGGATCCGGGGGTTTTTACTCCGTATCCACGGGTGACACAGCACATAAAGGTTTACAGAGTCCGTGTCAGTGGTGTCATTCTTGAAATAATTTTCACCGGGTAGCGAGGCAGCGACGCCTCGGGCGTCAACAAGCTCATCTCTAAGGACGCCTCTCCCAAAGGGGAGACTCCCTCAGTTACTTTACCTGGAAGAGTCCCGCCGTAGGCGGTAGTCCAGGATCCTCGACCACGAGGGCTTCATTCCGCGGGTCGGGATTCTTATCCACATTAGCGTTGTTTGCGTCGGACGTATGCGCGACTTCCCGATTCGGGATAATTGAAGCTAGCCCCGCACGCGAGATATTTGGCAAGTCATACGAGAAGTCCGTTTTAGCACGGATGTAGGAAGCCGTCAGAACGGAACGTTTCTCCTCTGGAGTGAGGGTCTCGTAATATGCCACCAGCTTGGCGATATCCTTCAGTGAGCAAAGACACTGAGGGGATGTATGGCCATGGGTGTAGCAAAGGTGGAAAATTAGAGCCAAGACGGCGACGCGGCGGTTAATATCCCTAGAATCGGAGAAGCGTACCGCAGGGCGGGTTTCATTCCATCCAGGCCGTTGATAACGGGATTGAACGTTCATAAACCGGACTCGTGGTGGCTGAAAGCGATTGTTCCCCACGTACAATACGGGGTTGTCTTGCACTGTGTCGGACGTGTCCTATGTCGTTGACGGTAAGGGGTGATTGGTATAGACACACCATCTCCCTGTGCTAAATGCACGGTGTCGTACCCCTGTTGGTAGGTTGTATCTGCTATAAGCGAGGGCTATGAGGAATCACTCTCCAGCAACAACGCCTTGGCGGGCTTAGACCCATGATTTGGAGTTCTTGCACGAAGTGCTTCCTCTTCCGCTCGAGCTTGCTGAAGAAGCTAGAGGTAGGTGATTCTCTGCTTGTCCCTCCTCTAACGAGTGACAAGACTCCGGATTGCCGGGTCAAGGCCATCAATGAACATGGTACAACGTTTCCATGCGTGTTATACATTCCCAGAACTTTGGAAGGCCTTGTCAGGGCGCACCGAGTTATCTGTTTCAGTCTCGCCTGAGCGCTGACGAGTATCTCGCAAAGCGAGGATTGCACCCTAAATGGCGGTATTGGTGGCATAGGAGCGCAAAAAGTATTGCACAGCCTCCGGCCAGCAGGTTATTCCTCCCTCTGAGGCACGAGATGATCCTCTGACAGAGGTTTACTGGTCCTCTGCCACTCCCCGTAAGAAATACGGTAATGCCAAATACGCTTGTCCCTCATTCATTCTGAGGATATCGGCTTCTGCTACAAAGCGGGAAAGAAAGTCCAACACCATAATTGGGTCTTCTCGAGTAAAATAATGGTTACGCAGTGAGAGTTGCATAAGTTTATACACTCTTTCACCTTCCCCGTGCCACAAGGTGTACATCATAAAGAGGAATCTTCGAGCCGGTAGTACCGGTACAAAAATACTTTCAGATACAACGGGTTCGTCGGTTTTAATTCCCTGAGGCCAGGGTGTCTTCTGCCCTTGCTGCATGTCCGAATCACACCTTGGGTAGCAGATGACCGCTTCGAGCGGGAAGAACGACCTCATTTCTCGTCCTTCGAATTGGATTCCGAGGATCTAGAACCATCTGAACCTTTTTGGGATGAATCTGATGACGTCGTAGAATCAGAATCCGAGTGATCTCGTTTGGGTTTCCACTTGTAGAAGCGCTTCTTTCTTCCAGCGTGCTGATCTTGGTGTGATGCAGCTGGTGCCGGATCATCTGCGGACGGTTTATCCGTGAGGATAAACTGCTCTAACGTTTCCACACGGGCACGAACTCGATCGAATCGAGAGTCAACTCCTTCTATGAAGGTGGCGAGCTGCCCCAAACTCTCTAACATAGAGTTGACATCAGACCGTAAGATAAGGAGATCCTCTGTGACCACCTTTGTAGGGGTTTATATCATCACCTCACGGAGGATTTGTAATTTCCGCACAAGTTGTCGTGGGTGGTTCACAAAGCGTGAAACTGAGATTCCAGGGAATTTCCCTGGGGGGTGTTATCGCCTGTCAGACGGGGTTCAGGTGCGGCGGCGGTCACAGCCGGAGTCAGCTGAGCACCATCCACGGCATTTCATACCGGGGTAGACGTGGAGTTGCGGGGTTCCCGGGGTGGGTGTGAAGTCCTAGACGGGTCACCCCGAGCATCGCTGGATTTAGACCGAGTCGGGACCCCAGAAACGAACCGAACTTCGGGATTATCTCCACCATTGTGGGAGCGGCTGCGCCTAATCGCAGGCTCCGCAGATGCGGGCTTCCTCGACTTGAGGGCCAACTGGTACGACGGTAAAACAACGGAACATCCGAAAAAAAAGAACAAAAGAGAAAAACATTTAAAGAAGGAACCAAACACAAAACCGATTCTAGGTCTTCCAGGTGAGGAGACCACTTTGTAGTGCAATGCCCAGAAGCGGGAGTGCACTGAAAGACCCTCGGGATCTTTCCTCGATAGAGGTGAGCCCAGTTGGGTAGAGCCCTCCCAGGAGTGGCATGACTATGTTGGGTTGTAAGGCTGAGGCCACCCGTCGCGACTTGCGCAGGGAGGTCGAGGCAAGAATCAGGTATCTGCAGGAGCGGTATATGAGGGTGGTCGTCCTCTGGAGAGGTAAGGTTTCTAGGTTAGTGACACGCGCAAACACGAGCAGTGGTTAGTGGGAAAGCCACCGTGTAAAGGTGAAAATAAGGGAGAGCTGAGTCTCGAGTGTCGTGACGAAGACTAACGGCAGTGCTGGTAAATAAACGTTATACAAGGCAAACACCAAGACGGTTGGAATAACAATCCTAATATTTGAGTCCTTTACATAGGAAAGGGGGTTAGACTTTCCGTATGCTATGGTACTTACCTTTAATGAAGAGTGGCGGCTTGTTTGGGAAAGTTTACTGGGTGCATGCAGAAATCAACAGAACGCCAGCCCACCAGAATTTTGGCGCCTATCCTGTTGTCTTCAGAAATGGGCCGCCAAACCAACGCACTAAATATTGGCGCCAAAGAAGCAACCCAAACCCCTTCACTTCCATCGCTTGGCACCATAATAACCACGTCGTAAATGATCTCAGATCAACTTTCTGCTCTCTACATCCTCTTTCCCAACCATGGCACCAGCCAATACCAGCCTTTCTATTCCCTCTCTTTCCCAATCTCATCACCAGAACGAGCAAGCACAGCCTTCTCAAAACCAAACATAGAATGTAGATAACAATGCTGCAGCCGCCAAGAAGTCACCAAAAAAAGCAACCACAGGTCGTTCAGGAGCTCCGAACTACAGCAGCACCGACGTTACTGCTCTTCTTGGCATTGTGGAAAAGGTGGAACCTATTGGAGCAAACATGTGGGCGGTTGTCGAGCAGGAATTTGAGTTATGGAGCAAAGCCAACGTCCGACCATCTCGAGATATGGATTCACTCAAGAATAAGTTTGATAAGCTCTGCAATGCAAAAAAGCTGACAGGTGACCCATCCTGTCCACCAAATGTTCGTCGAGCAAAACATATCGCTCGCGATATACAGAGTACGATAGCAGCAAAACCGGGAGGAGACGAAGAAAGCGATGTAAAAGAAACCGACGCACAGAACGACAGTGGATGTGACAAGCAACCAGGCGACGCAGGAATCGGTGTTCGCGAAAAACGTTGGCCTATTGCCCAAGCTGGACTACACGAGAAGAAGCCCAAAACGGAAGATATTATGACCAGTAGTATTGAGAGCATGACTAAGTTTATGGGCATAAAAGCCACTTCTATGTCAGTCCCGGAGCCAATATCGAGCACAGTGCAGAACCAGGAGGCTATCATTCAACAGGTGGTGCAGAAAGAAGTCGCAGAAATAAAGAAAACAGTTAATGAAACCATGACGGACGTGAAAACGATGATTGGGGGACTCAATGCTGCCGTTCAGGCTTTAGTGCGAACGCTCTCTTCGACAGTACAGATGGAAAATTCTTAGTAACAAAATGGTTCGTTCTCTATCGAAAGTCGCAGAGCTTCCGCTAGCCGCGCAGGGCCTTACCCTGCAAGCCAATTGCGCGAATGCGAGCGCCAGCGAGCATTCGCGCACTTGGCTCCTCGGGCTGCGTCCCGCGCTCACTGCTCACAAGATATATAGGTGTTTGCGATTTGATTCCTCCCCATTGTGCGCGTCCTAAAGTTAAGTAAACGTACGTCCAGTTCAATTATGATAGCTCTTCTGTTGGAATCCGTTGTTAAGGTTGACTTAGGGCGACCAAATGGACCTTTGATAGCACATATACCCCACTCAGCACTCTGCCGTTCACTTGGCATAATGCGTTTTATAATAAGGTCTATGGCAGCCAGTGCTTCCGATTCAGGAATGTCGCGCGTTTCCTTCGTTTTTCTTGCTCTAATAATCTTTCCATTAGTGCATTTCGTGTTGTTGACAAAAGCGGAATCACCTAGTATATCCATCCCTGGAGGTGTCATAGTATCTGAAAGTTTAGGGTAGTACAGACCAGAAAGTCCACCAAGCCTTGTGTCGTGGCAACTCCCCGGAAAGTTTATGGCGGCGTGTATTATCTCTCCATGAAAATTAAACACAAAAAGATTAGTAAACTCTACTTGTTGCGTGTATCCTTCGTAGTACGCATTCTGCAAATGACGATCTCCATATTCCTGGCACTTGAAACGTCCTCCGTCTGTCACAGCAAAAACGCCTTTAAGCAGCGGACCAAAGTGTCTGTTGTTCTCCAAAAGTGCCGCAGATTCTTTCTGTTCGTCAAAGGACGGCCAGCGCACACCAAACAGGTCTTGTGTGTCTGCTTTTTTTGCTTTAAGAAGCACATGTAGGGCGTAATCCAGCCAGACCCCTAGTGATGATGGAACTACACCAAAGAAAGGGCAGAGTTGATATGCTTTAGATGAGGATTTCAAGTAGTACAATGCCATTCCCAATAAATCTACGCTATGTAATAAGGGCTTCCTTCCTTGCGATGAAGGCGTCCTTCGATACGGAATATTGAATGTGGATTGTATGCGCGCATTGGAGAAAAGTGGAAGCATATCGTTGAGTAAAAGACTTTTGGTAAAGTTGGTGGTTATGATAAAATCTTGGTCAGTGCTATGGAGGAGAATTTGCTGCCATGGTGTTGGTTGATGAATGTATCTGGGATGTAGGAGGCCACGACGGGTGTGGTAAGCCGAATAGCGAGAACGGCTTGCCCGTTTTCGGCGTTTGGTTAATATGTGTCAGCACGCAAGTATCGTTGAATAGGCGGCAACACAAGCCGAAACAGCAGCTTTGTGGATTTTCGAGACCATTCGGAGCGGTCTTACGCTCGGAAAAGGTATGGGGGACGGTTTCGCGATCAGAATGGACCCTCGGAGGGTCCATTCTGATCGCCAAATCTGGCGTGCAGCCGACCAAATTGGTGCGGACTTGGCCTTTATATATTGGCTGACATTTGACCGGAAGGCCAACTGGCGATTTCTGCATGCACCCACTGATGCGACGGCAACTCGCCGGCGCACTAAGTACCAACTATCCGTGCAATGGGTGAAAAAATAATAAATAAAATTAACTAAATTACTCTACTTTGGTGGTTTGTGCCCACTACTGTGGCGAACTGCTAATTGACTCTTCCGTTTATCCTGTGTCAAATCCACTATTAGTGGTCGTAGTTCATGCCATGAATATATTACTAAAACATTCGGGAATTCAACCAAGTACCAAGAATCCCTCCCTGAAAGCATTGGACTTCAGGTAGTTAGGGACCCGGCAGTCTCCGTTTCCATTTCGGCAGTATTTTCGCTTTCTGGACTCATAGTAGTGTCTCTATAGTCCTGCATTAGCCCTTCACTTAGCTCACGAGCTATGTACGAATTTGGTCTGAAGCGTAAGTCTTCGTATGCGATCTTTGGGATCCGACGCTCACCTTGCCGCTTGACTGCAGCGTAATGCTGTAGTGGTTGTACTATGACACCTGGTCTCCACTCGTCAGGCTCGTTTTTTTTCGAAGTTTTGTAAAAGAACAGCACTTCTTCCCCGATTTTTGTAGACCCTGGTGTAATGGATGAATGGTCGTGAGACTTCAAAAGTCGTTGTAGCGCTCGTGTGGCGATCTGCTCTGTGTATACGTCTATCAGTTCTTGTGTAACCATCTGAAGTGGCGCTCCAAGTATCGATGGGGCGTATCCCTTCGCGAGTTGGAAAGAACTCATGAGTTTAGTGTAGCATTTGGAATGCATTGGTATCGGTATGCCGGATCGTGAGCTGAGTGGAGGACGACATTCATAGTATGGTGCTACAGTACATGGCTGTCCAGCAAGGACTATGAATGTAACCCCTTTATGGAGGAATGTGAACCATGGATGGTAATCTGGCACTGCACTGCTGTGCATGGTACTGTAGTGGGCCGCCACTAATTAATTAATTATTTTCTTATATTTTACTATTATAGTTAGTGGAGAGCCACACATTTAGACACTACTGTCAGACTATTGAATGGCTTCGCAGCCTAGTAAAGGGCGACCTGCCAAGGTGAGGGAGGCGAAGGCCAACAAACACCCTCAGCTCTTGACCCTTTGGTCAGACCGTCAGGAATCCTAAGTCGTTTACGACACAGGGGCACCTATAGTATCAGTACTTAATGATTTTTGAGCTATAGCTCTTTGTTCCGAGGATATACTCACGTGTTTTACAGCTGACTGTTCTGGTTTGGCCTTTTTTGTTTATTGATATTGTTGTGTTTGCCACAGGACCGTCTGATACTCTTATCTTTTGGCTACGCTGAGTCTCCGCTCTCGGATACGCTGTTCACACACGTGACATTCGTACTGCTGGTGCTCCCACCTTGGCACTGATCTTCTAGCCCCATTGCCCGCAAGGGAACACCCACATTCGTGGTTCGTTTGTGGCTTTCCACCCCGCTACCGAGGCCCTTACAGGCATTAGTGGAATACCACATAAACTGCTCCCCAGACCTAGAAGATCAGTTTGCCGCTTTGGTGTGGTTCGGTTACTCGCTTTCGAGAAGTCTTGTGTGTTGTTCACATCGTCTTCTCCGGAGTCGGACTTTACTCGCGTTATTGATATTTGGAACGCAGTTGGAACCGTCGTTACGGACTCTGTTGAGACAGAAGGGTCACAGGTCTGAACCATACTGTTCACTCGTTATATCAGAGATCTGAAGTTTGGAAAGTTTTTTTCTGTTTTGTTTTCTGAGTGCAGAGGAGTTGTCGTTGTCGACCTTGTTGGTTTGTGTCGATTGCGACTCTCTTTGCGGTACGTGTTCGATTTGTATTGCGTTTTTCGCTGAACGATCTGGAACGCCAGTGGGTATTCGGTGGTTATGCAGACAAGAAGCCGGTCTAGTTCAGGAAAGCCTGATGCGGCTGGTAGTCGTTTAGCCACGTCTACAGAGGCGGGCAACCGCTTATATCAGCAAGCAGTGAAGTTGAGGTCGACAGGAGGGGCTGGAACACCTTCCGAGGTACCAAAACCCGCTGCCCGTGAGGGTTCGTCGTCAACGGACGTTCTACGTGCTGAAATACAGCGGCTCCGTGCGGAATCTGCGTCGCAGAAGTTCCGTCTGGAGGACATGCAAAGTCAAGTGAACTTGTTAGAATCGTCATTGGAGACGTTGAAGCGAGAGCAGATTGCTCTGAAGAACAGAAGAGATGATTCTCAGATCGCTGATGTCGTTCGGACAGTACGAGAAGACGTCAACCGCCTGATGGAAATGCAAGGAAACGTTTTGGATACCCCATCGGCAATACCGGTCACTGTTGAGGAGGTCCTCTCACGCGGTAATCCTCGCCTGGAACGACTTGAGAACGTGGTGAACACACCTGTGCAAGCAGAACGTTCCGAAGCGCAAGCGGTCGGTCCAACCGAAGCCCTTTCGAAAAGGAAAGAACGGAAGAAGCAGCCTTCAAAGCGGTCTAAGAAGTGATAGTCCACAAGGCCTGATGATTCTGATGAGAATTCGGAGTATTCCGATGATGATGACTCCTCTGCGGAGAGTTCTGAGGACGATTCGTCAGAGGACGACAGTAGTTCGAGTGACGAGGAAGAATCTCGCCACACGAGAAGGAGGAAGAGTGGTAACTCAGTTTCGTGTCTCAAGAAGGGACCTTCCCACCGGGGAATGAAGCGCCTTTCGTGTACGAATCCGCTTTATCGGAAGATTACCGATTATCGGTACTATCGATTACGCGTTCGTAAAACAAAGCGATCAGGTCGCGAGACGGGAAAAGTGAGGGATCACATTCGCCGATTGAAAGTTGGTTTGGATGCACTCACCTTTGATGGGACGGATCCCATACTCATCTTTGAGTTGTTGAGTCGGTTTGTCATAGAGGCAGACACTCTCAAGGTTAGCGAAGCGCAGGCGTTCGTGGCTTTACCACACTTTCTGCGAAGGCTCGCACTGGAACAGTATCGTGCTGTCAGCGGTTCCCTGAATGCAGATGATGGTGGATTCACCTGTTGGTCCGAGGCTGTTCAGTATTTTTTGCGTAGTTACGCTACTTCGAACGCCATTCGTGGGGCAATCTTGGATCTCAGGGATGTTACCCAGGAGGATATAGAGACAGAGGTAGAGTACAGCTCGAGGCTGAATAGTGCAGCAATTCGTTGCGGAAATGTTCACAGTATGGATGACAAGATGACGCTTTACATCGATGGGCTAGATAAGACTATCAAGTCACTTGTTGCCCGTCATCGGTAACGGCATCATCGAATTTGCTTCTTGGAGCTTATTAAATTCGCACAGGCGGAAGGAGATGCGGTCCGAGCCCGCAGTGGAGTCGGCTCTGCAACCCGACGTCTTGGGATGTACACCACTAAAGATGCAAGTGTGCAGCGTGCTGCGAAGAGGGGCAAAGCCATGTATCTGGAATCGTCAGAGGATTCGCGTCTTTCGACACAGACGCCACGGGAAAGCCATGCGGAGCATGATGCTGTGCAGTATCTGGATGAACCAGTTGGGTCGATACCGACCAGGGATCTGCCTTCAACTGAGTCTCTCCAGGATTCTGAACTGATGGCTATGGAACAATGCAGGTATCCATACCAAAGAAATGCGGTCATTCCGCCCGCAGGAGGGATAACTGAGAAGAGACCCGGTTGGGTAAACAATCGCTTGGTGGGCAACTACCAAGGGCGACAGAACAGGGAAGGCCTGATTTGTTATAGCTGCGATGCTAGACACCATCTGTCGGCAGAGTGCACGCTGTCGGTCAGAAACCTTGGTCAGTTCATCCTGAATTATGAAGCCCTTTCGGAAGCTGAACGTGCCCGTGTACCGGCTAATTCGAATTGGCAGGCCAAAGCTTGGGTTACAGCAGACGCCAGAAGCCAAGGGGAAATTCAGAAGGTGGAGCAAGGACGCGCTGACGCGAAGATGGGGAACGCAACGGTGGTGGTTCCTAAGCCCGCTCAATTGGGAAACTAGAGGAGGGAGTCCTCAGGGGGTCGGTAAAGATCGATCCCATCTTACCGGCCGGGGTTGCGACATTGCCCCGCTCCCAGGATTTTACACCGAAGGTCCTTCTGAGATCAGAGAGATCTTCGAATGTCAGAAAACGAGTGCAGCTCGACTGCGCTTTAAAACGCCCTTGGAGACGATATGTGTGCCCAGGAAGACGGACGGACTACGTCATGATCATGGCCCGCAGGAATTATAAGGTCTATGCCGACATCGGCTCGTCAAAGTCTCTCCTGTCACGCACGCTCGCAGTTCTGGGCCCAATTTCATCAGATTGTCTGAACTACAGTCTGACGAGCGAGCTCGAATCCAGGAGGCATGCTTACCGGATATCCGGGATGCAAAAAAGAGACTTATCACGTCTCTTGGAACGAAAAGTTGTCGTTCAACTCGGAAATCATGTTGTCATGTTGCCGTTTATCGTGTGTACCACGTTAACTGCACCAGTTGTGCTGGGTTGTGATTATTGTGACAGGTTTGTCGAAGCAATTCGTCCGAAGAATCGGGAAGTTGAGTTGGACGATGGGTCCACTGTACCGATAGTACGGAGACCATTGAAGCGTTCAAACGCAGCTGCTCCATTACCCCCTTCGCAGGAATACGAAGCCCCGAAGGGCAGGACTTCACCACGTATTCGTGTGTCTCAGATGACTGTGGTGCCTCCCCAACATCAGGCTTGGATAACAGTTACGACTGCGAAGCATGGAATTGTTGTCATTCAGCCGAACTCGGCACTTTATCATACCCATTGAATATTGGTCGCTAACGGTATTGCCCAAGTGGAGCCCAACAGGCCATTCAAAATCCTGGTGAGCAACACCGGAGTCAATGAGTGCAGACTGCACAAGAATCAGGTTCTTGGGACCGCTCTGCGACACCCTTCGGTAGTCATACCTACTCATGTTATGACGGCAGACGTCTTGGAAATTTCACCTGAGAGTGATTCGCAGCCGGCACTGGCACAAACAGCGACGAAAAACGTGAAGGAGGAGAAGGTTTCCGAGGAGGAAACTGAAGAAGCCCTCGAGGGCGTGAAGATGGAACACGTTCCTGAGGAGTATCGCGAGAGATTACGCAGGTTACTGCTGAAGTTTTCACATATGTGGAATGGCCACCTTGGCCAGATCACTGCTACAGAGCATCAAATCGACGTGTTGTCGGGCACTAGACCCATCGCCCAACTACCGTATCGCGCAGGGCCGCGAGCTCGACAAATCGAACAGGAACATGTTGACTCCATGCTGGAGAAAGGAATTATTGAGCCAGCTCAATCAGCATGGGCCTGACCCGTGGTTTTAGTTCTGAAAGCAGATGGATCGTTACGCTTTTGCGTTGACTACAGAAAACTGAACGCAGTAACAGTGAGGGATACTTATCCATTGCCACGCATGGATGAATGCATCGACAGCCTTGGAGAAGCCAAAGTTTTTACTACGTTTGACGCAAATTGGGGTTATTGGCAAGTGCCCGTTGCACCGAAAGACTGCGACAAGACCGCTTTTGTTTGTCACGCAGGATTATATCGCTTTAAGCGAATGCCTTTTGAACCAATGCTCCGGCGAAGTTTCAGCGCGCAATCGATATCATACTCTCACAGTATAAGTGGAAGACTTGTTTAGTCTATTTGGATGACATCATTGTCTATAGTCGAAACATGGAAGACCATTTCTCTGATGTCGAGGCAATCCTCAAGCAATTGGATGATGCAGGAAACTCATTGAAGATTAAGAAGTGTGAATGGTTCACGAAGCAGGTAAAGTACCTTGGACACCGGATCAAACCGGGAACTTTGGAAATCGAGGAGACGCAGACAGCTGCAATACGTGAAGCAAAACCGCCGCGGACACAAACGCAACTACGTGCCTTCTTAGGGCTCTGTAATGTCTACAGGAGATTTGTTCCACGCTACTCGCATGTCACTGCGCCTTTGAACGCTTTATTGAAGAAAGGTGAACCCTCACAGTTGAAGGAATTCCGGGAAGCCGAAACGGACGCTTTCGAAACACTGAAGCAGATGCTGACCTCAGCCCAAGTGCTTCGACTTCTGAAACCGGATCTACCCTTTTCCGTCGACACGGATTCTAGTGATTACCAAGTAGGGTGTGCCCTTTTTCAAACGCACGAAGACGGTAAGCGTTATTCTATTGGATATTGGTCTCGTTCACTGCATCAGGCAGAGAAGAACTACTCCATTTCCGAAAAGGAATGTTTAGCTGTAGTATGGGCTCTTATGACCGTTAGGCCTTGCCTACAGGGGGTACACTTCACGGCCAACACGGATCATTCTTGCTTAAGATGGCTTATGTCAATTCCTGACCCTTCAGGACGCTTAATGTGCTGACGGCTACGTCTTTCTGAATTTGATTTCGCAGTCAAATACACGAAAGGGACCTGTAATGTCCACGCTGACGCACTTTCGCGGCTCGAAACTCTGGGCAAAACCCAATTGGAAATTGATGATGACATCCCTTGTCTTACGATGGAAGAGCTGTTATCTCCAGAGATAGAAGTGGAAACTTGGGACGATGAAGATTAAGTCATGGATGTACTGATAGCACAGATAACGGATACTGATGCTGATCGGCAGCTCGAACGAATTACGCTCGAGGAGCTACTCCGTGAACAGTTCACTGACGCTTTTTGTGCGGCAATCCGCTAACGTCTTAACGGGGGGAGGTGCTACCTTTTCGTCTCGACGATCGCGGAGTATTAGTTCGAACTGTCGAAGCCTATGTGCAGATTGTAATACCACACTCTCTGAAGAGCAGGGTACTGCATCTGGCCCATTATTCTCAGCTATCTGGTCACCCAGGGGGTACGAAGCTTTATCTAAGCCTAAGAAGAGACTTCTATTGGCCAAAATTGGCGATGGACTGCCACGCGACGGCTAAGTTGTGCGCAACGTGCACTAGGAACAGAGTGAAACTGTGGAAAAAGAAGAAGCCGCTGAAGCTATTTCTGGCGAAGGCGCCTTTGGAGTATGTGAGCATAGATATACTTGGGGAATTAATTCGCTCTAAGCGAGGAAACAGATACCTCTTGGTAATTACCGAGCGCTTCTCGAAGCTGGTGAAAACAGTTCCGCTTAAACGGATTACCGCTCCCGTGATCGCACGAGCTTTTATCCACCATTGGGTTTACTACTACGGACCCCCGGATGATCTGCTCTCAGATAACTGAAAGCAATTTGTTGCTCGCTTCTTTCAGGATGTACGCAGGATAATGGGTGTTAAGAACGTGTTTACCATGAGATATCATCCGCAGTGTAACGGTCAGGTAGAACGATACAATCGCACTCTACTAGCCGCTCTCTGGCACTACATTTCTGACCACCCGAAGGATTGGGATCTGTACAAGGATACTCTCTGTTACGCGTACAATACACAGGTGCATTCGACGACGAAGTTTGCTCCGTTTGAGCTGGTACTGTCACGCCGACCACCGGCTCTACCACCCGAGGTTAGCTCACAGGACGACGGCAAAGAAGACATGCCGACCCCGGCTCAGTTTCACCTCCAATGGAGGAATGAGCTGCACGCACGCGCTATGCAGGCCGCTAAGCAAATGGGAAAGGCCCAGGAACGGTTTAAACGCAACTACGATGCGACGACCAGACCGGCCATACCGGATTTGCAGGTTGGAGGACACGTCTTCATGAGATTGGAGAGAACTGACGGGAAGGTGCCCGAAGAAAAGAAAGGAAACTGACGCAGTCACAAGCTAGCCCCGATTGCGACAGGGCCGCACGAAGTTGTTGAATTCAACGAAGACACCGTTTTCATCACACGAGGAATTGAAGTGGAGCGTGTTTCGCCCGATAGAGTGGTGAATGCACCTGTTCAAGAGCCTCTGGTGAACGCACCGAATGCTCCTGCCAGTGCAGATACCACGCATGTGGACACGGGTGAGCGGTTGCCCGCGCAACCTCTCCCAAAGTCGGAAATATTGGATGTACCGCCGATCGGCTACTCAGTGCACACACGAGTGCCACTTGGCATTCCATATTTGGGACACGGCTCCGTGTCACCAGAATTTAGTGAGTCACACCACGGCGCAATGCCTGGCGACATCGCCGACGTTGGGGCGACTCCCGTGGAGAGCGCTACACCTACCAGTAGCACTCCGCGCAACGTGAGCGTGTCACATGACGGTCAGATAACCGAAAACGCTGCCCGTAGCGGAAAGGACACGACCGTTCGTGAAGAGCCACTGCCGGCTAAAGAAGGTGAACGCACCGTGAATGATTCCTCGCCAAACGTTGACGTTCGTCAAACGGAGGAGGATACTGTGATTAGTGAAGATATCCCGGAATCGGAGAAGAGAGAAGATGGATTTTCATCATTTAGTGACGCTACAGTGAGCGAAGCTATTGTGGAAGGGCCACATAGCGAGCAGAAAACTGTGTCGGCAGATTCTGTGTCTGTTGGTGCAGCCACCAAGAAGGGGATCACCCCAACCCTACCGGCTATTGTAAGCCCGGACAAGATGCCAACCTCTTCGAAAAGCCCCAAACAGCTAAAGACTGTTAGTGTCGACAGTACACAAGAAAAATCGGATCAACCGAACGGAAATGTTGTTGTTGCTAAGCCATCAAAGGCACCGGACCCTAGGAGACTAGCAGTGAGATACCATACTGGTGGAGGAACCACTTCGCGTCACCCCGCAGTAGAGGGACTCCCACCAAGGGGAAATTCAAGTCGTTTAACAATGCAAGTCGACGCGTTCTCGCGAGATGTTCCTAAGGAAACATCCAGTCACAGGGATACTGTACGCAGTAATGACCCAACTGCAAAGACGCAAGAATATGTAATGGAAGAAATCGTCGATCATTATACTGATGATGAAGATCACAGCTTACGGTACAGGACCAGATGGTACGGGTATCCGCCTGAGTCTGACACATGGGAACCCATAGAAAAACTCTGCCAAGGTCGCATATACTTCGCTATTGCAAGCGTTACGGACTGGCTATTCCAGAGGATATCAATTCTGCGATGGTCGGATAACCCCTACCGTGTGCAGTGTACTGCGTCCTCGCATGGACTCATGAAACAGATGCATCAGAAGATGAAGTAGAAGAGTTATGAAGACATACGAAGATGAAGTAGGAAGCTACGAAGAACTGAAGAATTGAAGAAAAGAAGACAGAAGCGAATGGTTCGCATGGAAAAAGAAGTATGAGGGATATAGATTTCAAGTTTACTTGGATTCATACCGATAATCGGTTGATGGTCAATCTAGGTACCTAGTTAACCATAAGGGCTCATGTTCATATGATTTTGGAGAAGCTGCATCAACCCAGCACGATTTTGACCCTGTACGAGCATAGGAGGGAGCCCCGTTTCAATGAGGAAATTCCTCAAGTTGTCGAGGTTATTGTCTCCACTGCTTGTCGGTTGCTGCTGCGCCGTCTCGTTTGCAGCAGCCTGCTCTTCAGGATTGTATTGTGAAACGGACCCAACAGCAGGAGCTGGAGTAACTTGTGCTTGCTGCACGTTCTCTTGTTCCACCGGCATCGGTCCCTCTATATTGTCGAGATCGACGTATTCACTGTCGTCCATTTCGTCAACCACGGGATCGTCGTACCCTTCCTCGTCATCGATTGCATCGGAGTTTGCCGGTTGCGGCTCAAACACATATCCAACAGGCTGAGTCATCGGCATCGCCCGAGGGTTTTCGCGCAGATGTTTAGCTGCTTCAGTTGTGACATGTTCACGAGTCCAGGGGTCATACCAGATGAAATTGCCACCTTGGTTACTGGTCCATCCAGGAGAATGGTAGGCACTCAAGGCCAAGTTGCCGCGAGTGCGATGTTCATTCGGAACTAGATACCAGTTAACTTGGTCCATAACATCTAGAAGATGGTGAAAGTCGGCCTGGTTGGCACTTAAACCCAACACAAGGGACAAATCGAGTGATCTCGCTAGCTGCCGTGCTACCGGCGTCATGTACCATAATCGATATGTGTCGTATACATCCCACAGGATGTTACACTCCGTCTTGGCGATGAATTCCGTGTAGGCCACGACCCAGTATCCGGAATACGGACTTTTTGCTAGCTCGGAGCCATAGTAGGTGAGTACTGGAGGTAACTCTGTCGAGCAACCACGAGGACTCTCGATGGTGTTCCAGTGAGCTGGAATGGGAACGTAGCGTCCGTTACGCGCAAATCGGCAAATACTGTCAATCTCAATCATTTGATATGGCACCAGATACCCGATACGTGACTTCGTTCTCCTCTCCCAACGAGGAAACTCCCAGTACGGAACATCCCGTTTTCGAAGAAACCAGAATTCGGCGCGCAACAAGGGTTGAGCGAAGCAGAGAGCTGCATTGTCGACGGTCGTGCGAGACCTCCATTGGCGAACGTCCAAGTTTGCAAGGTTCTCGAGGTACGAGTATGCTTCGCCGTTGGTACGGGCTGCCCATTTATCAATGTTCCAATCCTCATCTAGAGGTACGGTACTGATTGTGCGGCGCATCCGCCGATATACCAACCGAGTGAACCTCGTACGAGCCTGAACCATGGTCTCACCACGACGTCGCGATATCGCGTTATCTGGAAGCGCACAGTGCGTAAGCCAATCCTCGGTGTAGACCGCGTACAGCGGAAGACCATCGGGAAGGCGCCCCGCCACGACGTACTGATTGATCAGACCTTCATCGCGAACCGCCGCGGGATAGAACCAAGGAGCTTGGGCGAAGAGTGCAGTATGCTGCAGAGGATTCTTCCCGACCAGATCGGCATAGTGCGGAAAGTTCTGTACGCTCGCTGCAGACGGCTGATTGATTCGTGCAGTCGAAGAGAGGTAAGCTGGAGTGTAAGGTTGATGCCCTTGAGGCAGAGGCGTTGTCGAGAAAGCAGGTGCCACTGCGGGAGGATTGAACCCGGACATCGGGATCTGCATGTCGTCGTTCAACTGCGATGTATAGAATGGATTGTTCGGATTCATTGAAAAAAGAAGGCACTGTTCGTCAGAGTTTGAAGCTTGCTTCGTTCGTGATCTTCGTTGTGAAGGAAAGGAAACCGGAAGACCGGAGGACAGACCGCTTATTTATGCACTCTTGCGTGGCGGTGCTCCGCGCTAAACTGGGGGGATATGTAGCATTTGGAATGCATTGGTATCGGTATGCCGGATCGTGAGCTGAGTCGAGGACGACATTCATAGTATGGTGCTACTGTACATGGCTGTCCAGCAAGGACTATGAATGTAACCCCTTTATGGAGGAATGTGAACCATGGATGGTAATCTGTCACTGCACTGCTGTGCATGGTACTGTAGTGGGCCGCCACTAATTAATTAATTATTTTCTTATATTTTACTATTATAGTTAGTGGAGAGCCACACATTTAGACACTACTGTCAGACTATTGAATGGCTTCGCAGCCTAGTAAAGGGCGACCTGCCAAGGTGAGGGAGGCGAAGGCCAACAAACACCCTCAGCTCTTGACCCTTTGGTCAGACCCTCAGGAATCCTAAGTCGTTTACGACACAGGGGCACCTATAGTATCAGTACTTAATGATTTTTGAGCTATAGCTCTTTGTTCCGAGGATATACTCACGTGTTTTACAGCTGACTGTTCTGGTTTGGCCTTTTTTGTTTATTGATATTGTTGTGTTTGCCACAGGACCGTCTGATACTCTTATCTTTTGGCTACGCTGAGTCTCCGCTCTCGGATACGCTGTTCAAACACGTGACATTCGTACTGCTGGTGCCCCCACCTTGGCACTGATCTTCTAGCCCCGTTGCCCGCAAGGCAACATCCACATTCGTGGTTCGTTTGTGGCTTTCCACCCCGCTACCGAGGCCCTTACAGGCATTAGTGGAATACCACATTTAGATCCTGTGAAGCAATTCGAAAGAAAGATTGCCCTGGATAGGATTGTTTTGTCACTGTCTAGTTTCTGTTCCTGTTGTAGTCTCTCCAGAATTAGTTTAACCACGCCGTTCTTTAGCTCCAAAATCCCAGTTTTGTTATGTCGCCGAACTAGGCGCGGCTTGAATCGTATGTTCCTTCCGGCCAGAAATCCTTTCATATCTTGCTTATTGAATTCATCGTCCACAGAGAGCGATTCTGGTGTACCGTCTATGTTTAACCATTCGGCTTCAACAACCGCGATGCTTGTCCGTAGCTCTCGGTCTTTCATGATGCATTTTTCAGAGTAGCCTTTCCCGGCATCCACAATGTGCAAAACCGTAAACCTAGTGCCTCGGATAATACAGGACATGTAGTCCAATTGAACTTCTACGTTAAACGCCTGGTTACTGTGATTTATCGATATCTTCTCTGATGGTAGCGGAGGTCCTGAACTAGCACAGGTAACGCAATTAGCCACTAGCCTCTTAATCTCAGTCGCTAGTTCTTTAGAATTGTGCCCGGCTTTTCGGCATATCATCATACTCTCTTCAGTTGGGGCGTTTCGTTAATCGATTTAGTCGCTTGGCCAACGTCTTTGGCCTTATTTTACCTACAGCCTTTGAAATTAAACCCCCTACGGTTGGTAAGATAGCCAGTCTTCCTCGCATATCGAAACTTGAGTCCCCAGAGAAGTAGATCGATAGTACGCGTGATTCTTTTTCCGTAGCGCGATTAAGAGTCAGAGTAGGTAGGATGGCGCCGTAATCTGTAGTACAATGTCCTTTTTCATCCATTCCTATCCTAAGCGGCGAGTAGTCTTCAAGCAAGTCGAATGTAAGCTCAACCTTTCGGTTCTTCATGTCCTGTGTATACACATTCCATGAGCATACGATTGGCTTCGAGTTGATACGTTCGTGGCTCCATCCGTGTCGATAGTTTTCTCTCGGTTTATAGGGTTCCAAAGGAATGTTCAAGAGTTCACATAATTTGATTGCCGATGCAATCCTCCGGACGATACTGGGCTAACTTCATCTAATATGGTACTCGGATGTGGGTCCGAATCTCTTATACAAAAAATGGCTTCGGGTTATTCTTCTTCTCATGATGATGCTCACTCCAATTCGTCTTAAACTTTACATTGTTCTCGTCCTTTGCAAGATTGCCGGTAGACGTGATCCCATTACCACGAATAGGTTCCTCCTGGACTAGTCTCGAATCGCGTTTGGCTGGTTACTCATCATCTTCTTGCGAGTAACGCTTTTTTTCTTCGTCCTTTTGTTAAACTTGTTCGTCGTAAGGAAGGATTTGGTGGCTACCTTTGCCTTTGATGCCTCAGATGCAGAGTCGTCAGCACTCTCTTCTTCTCTTCCGAATTCTTGTTAAGCCTGAATGTCATCTTGCAATCCTATACGAGACAACCATCATCGTTGTTGCATGCCTTACGGCGTTCCTGAACGGCAGCTTTGAGAGTTCCTAAGCATCCAAGCCATTTCCAAACGCCTTATCGTCTATATCTTTGGAAGTAGCACCATTAATAACCTCAAAAATTGTACTCACTCGGTCGGTCGAAATTTGCATCGTTTGTACGGTCTCGCTGGTCATCATTTGAGATGATGAGACAGGATTGCTGATAATGTTCGCAAAGGTCTGCGTGGAAAGATTCGCATTAAGAAGCAAGAAGATTCCGAAGTTCGGACAAGCAGTTAAGTCCTGGTCTGAGTTGGTCTGGTTCAAGTATAGAAGGGCCAGTCCCACAAATCGTTCTACATAGTCTTCAATTGCTTCGCCAACTTTATGTTTGCAAGCATTGATACTTTTGTAAATTTGTACTGTTCTTCGAAGGCGGTTGACATTACAATCTTTAGCGACAAGGTTCACGATTTTCCTGAAGACTTTTCATTGGTCGAATTCTTCTTTGTTGTTTTTGGGAGCTATGATCGGTTCGGAAATCTTTGCGGCCTTTTTTCACAACTTTCTTTGAAAAGTCTAAAGAACGATACAGGATCATTCCAAGTGTTGCTACTTCACCTTGACCGATTATTTCCGGCAGCAGCACAGCCAATAAGATTTTCTGCCCATTCATACACTGCCTCTCTCCATTGTAACTTATCAGTGTCTGTTCGTAACTTAGGAGGAATGAATATGTTGCTTGGAGAGAGTTCATCCTCTGGGCCCATAACTGTCGCGTGGGCTTCTGACGTATGTGAGAAGTTCATGATTGGAGCAGTAGAGGGGACCTCGTTCACAAGCAAACACAGTTGGCACAAAAATCTGCCGGAGATTGTTTGGGTCTCCTGGGGGATGAGACTTTACTTAAATAGGGATACTACGCGACCATTGGGATACTAAAGTCTGTCAGTGGCGGATATGGCGTTCAGATGTTGTACGTCATTCCTTCTCTCCCAGTGACGGACTTGTACGTGTTCTCACAACAGTATCTTCGTACCATCTGCTTCGAGACCTGCGAAGTGTACACGGTTTGTTTCTACTGTGACAGCTTTGTATGCCAACAGATGCACTGCTCTCCTCAAACACTGGCCACGTTACAGACTAAAAGACATCTGAACTTACTTTTGCGCTTTGTGTCCGGTTATCTGATATTCTTACGACGCTTTGTTCCTACGATCTACTCTCAGCTTCTAGGCAAGAGCGCACAAGATTTCCTTCTTGAAGACAAAAACTTGCATTATATTTATGTAGCATGTGCCATTGTGACATGAAAAGCATAGTATGGTAGCACCACGGCAGTAGCGTGAATGGGATGAAAGAAGCAGCGTGCTTCGGAGAGGTTATATGCCTCTATGCTTACTGAAGGCGAGGGAGTATACGCGTAAACACGAATTTGCGTGGCGGTATACTGTGATTCTAGATTGGGCTCCATCTGAAGGAGTGGCTATCAGAAAACAGAGTGCGTAGATTGGCAGCCAAAGTGGGTTGGATTGATTTACCATGTCCAGAACGGGATAGGCTTAGCTACAGGTGTCTGGTGGAAGCTTGTCCTTACTTTTTGACGTCTGTCGCTTCAATACGGTTTCTCATTTAAGTCGGCGACGTCACATCACTCATCGATCTCGGTGATAACCCATAGCTACCCAAACAACATGAGTAGTTCGTAGTTGTATAAGAGATGACTAAATGATCCAATAACGGATACTTGGCAGGGTATGTTGCGACGCGGCTAACCCCGTCACAGTTTTGGTGAACTGCTAAGGGCGGAGTTTTGAATGACAAAGTTTCCACTTGTAACCAGCCGGTTGGTTTTCTATGCCCGATGACGCACACCTGTGAACCGATTCCCTGCTATCTATATAAGGTGAGACTTGATCACCGCCGTCAAGCCGATCGGCTGCGGTGTGCTACCTACAACAGCTACAAACAGTGCATCACACATTCATACCACCCCCTTCATTTCCATTCGTGCCATTCTCTTTTCTGAGTCTTGGATTGTTCAACATGACCCCTTCTCTCACGAGATACGTTCGTGGTATTAATAATCAACTGAGAAACAACCGATGTCATCATCGGTGTGCAATCAAGTACATTTTCGAATCGTTGTTCTTGTACATTTTAGTGATGGAACCAATCCCGTTCCGTTGCTACCGACTTCCTCTTTCCGACGACGCTTCCTCAGTTTGATCTCCCAATATCCGCACAGATGTCATCCGCACTGTGGTCATGAGTTTCGTCTGATTCAAACCCGTTTCCTTCGAGATAATAACGGGTGCGTTCTGGCTTCTTGATATGTTTGTACTCGTTTCAAACCTTCGTGGCCACTCAGCAATCACATAAATGGCAAATAATCCTTCTTGAGACTCATGCCATCGACGTACAAGCACTCGATCCCTCTGATGAACCGCTGAAAATAACGTGTACCATGAGATCAGGAGCAGACATTGTTGTAGGGTTAATTCCTGAACGCAATCTCGCTCTTCCAAAAGAACGAGAAACAAAGTTGGGAGATAGCAACATAATACAAGAGTACCTAGTGATGGCTACAGAGAATAAATCGGAAAACAAGCGTTAGTGAAACCAAGCTTTCTTGGTGCTTCGTGCATTTCAAGAGCTTCATTATGTTTTAGCATAACATGGATTCTGAGGAAGCCACGCTATTGTATGGTGATCGAATTATTCCGCTTAGAGGTATTCACACTTGACAGCAGCAGCAAAGCTCCCATTAGCGCCCATTACTTCAATACTCGGTATGTCTTTGAACTCTTCAAACTCCGTTTACCTCCCCATTCAACTCTTCTGAGATCTAACATGTTGCGGAAGGAAATGAGGCAAGAATCAAACTTCTCCATGAAAGCGTAAGCCGGGCGTATCACATGATACACTTTCTACCGAAAACATACCGATTTATAAGTTACTCAAAAACCTAGGACACTTCTTAAGGCGTCGCGTGATAACTTTCTTTTTCGATACAGGTCGCTGGGTCAGGTGAAACCAGAAGTTTGTCAGGATCGGCAAACCTCTCCATTGCCTTGAATCCTCTTCATGGCGTTCGCAACTTGGTGGATGTTTTCGTTCGCTAACTTCTGGGGCCAATGTTGCAAGTGAGCGATATGCTCTTAACCCTGAGGGACCACAGCTCGCACGGTATGTGGTGCGCATCCCGAGCATGGTCTTCCTGCGCCTAAAAGGGAAGCCCATCCGAAAGAGAACAATCTCCTCTCTTGATCCAGAACCCGTGGTTGGGGGGAAGCAGTTACGACTGAATCGGCCTCATCCAAGTATGACGGAGGAGGGGTGGGTCCTAAGGGAAGGACCGCGGTGGCCCTTGCGGCGGCCGTGCAGCCATGCAGTGAAGAGCTGGAAGGTGTCAGGATGAAACCGGTTCTTTTTATGCTGAGTTGATTAGGCCATAGGCCAGGCTGTCCTGAACAAGGGCAGACAGAGCTTGCCAGCTTTCACGGCGCTTCAATGGTTCGCCATGTCAACACCATAGCAGTGGTGTGGTAACTGCGGTACCAATGGTTCCATAACCTTTACCGCACCACTGCGGACTGGTAGTTTTAGCTCGAATAGAATTCTATTGAGAGTAATACTGTAATAGTACATAGATTTAGACACGTAGACGTGTCTTCGTTCCCAGCAGACACGTAGATGTGTCTCTGCTCCCAGCCACGTACATGTGTCTCTGTTCTCAGGCGATATCTGCCCTGACGGACAGTGTTACAATTTAACAAGTCGTCCGGCAGATCTCCAAGAGGGACGCGCCACGATCACGACCTTCCGCCGAACGTCTCTTACAAATACGCCACAGCCAGGATAAACGCATTTGCGCCATTTGAGCTTTGATTTTGCTTTTGTCTCTCTCGCTGCTTGCTGTGTGGAATGGTAGTCACGACTGTCACGGTGCTAAGGGAAAGTTTGCAAATTTCCTTCGTAACTTACGCCTCGTAAGCTCTGTGAAAGCCTGGACTGAGTCAGAGAAACCGATTGTTCCGTGAGTCAGATGCTCTATCTTCCCCTTTCAAGTGGGTGCTTCTGTGTCTAACGAACAGCTACAGCAGATTCCGGGCAGATATTTCATCTATGGGTGCGCTGTTTTCTCAGTGAGCAGAGCTCGAAACCGGTTTGCCGGCTGTGTTCTCCATAGAAACATTTGTATGAAAAGCATAGTATGGTTGCTCAAGCATCCGCATCCGCGCGTATGCGAGATTCTAGTGAACGATCATGGTTTCAGTGCCAGACTACTGAAACACGAGAGATTTGGCCGCTGGCTACTCTTCTACTGTCAGTTAGGCAGAACTTTTTCACCTCTTCAGCGGTGAATTCGTCGCTAACCTGTTTGTCGTGGTAAGAAAGCCAATCTTTCTGCTGCCCTATGAGCAGCGCTAGCAATATCGCCGAATCTGGGGTGAAGAAATGTCAATTATTCTGCCTTCGTACTCTGCCAGAACAGAAATAGACGTAGAGTAGAGCCAATGGCTTGTTTAACCTATTTAAAATAATGTACACAGTTTATATTGTCTTAGCAAATGAATGCTTAAACACTGTCTGCTTCCAAGAACCTCCTTGAATCTGTTCAATGGAATAGATTATTTGTTGCATTCGATATCGACAGAGGATGTTTCGGTTAACAGCGTTACTTTTGCTGCCAGCGTGGCAGGCTAATGAATGACACCATTCCCACTTGTCAGCCCCCAATTGGTTTTCAATCAAGCACAGCTTGGGGATCAATAATTGATTTCCCCCTAATACGTTGTAAAGGGCACCGGCGACACTATAAAAGGAAAGCTCTCAACTCTTCGCTGCCCAGCTGATCGGACAACGTGAACCGCCCCAGATACCTACCTAACCGACCAATACCTTTTTCAGCTACCTTCACGCCTTTTGACATTGTCCAACATGTTCTCTTTTCTGAAGAACAGAATACAAGAAATCAAGCGTGAAGTGCGGCACAACCGCTGCCACCGCCGGTGCACCGCCAGGTACATAATGAGAGCAGTTTCTCTAAAGCTGTTTTCAAGGGATGCCCTTCCCTGTCGATGCAGGATTAGTCCACCGTCTACAGCACCATCGGAAGTGGATCTCACTTCCGTAGGATCTCTTTCATGGCGGTCCTCGGGTTCCCCTCCTGTGCTAATATTACGCTACTGATCGCTGGATGTTCTCTTTGTTGACTGATCCCTGGGATTGCGCCCATCTAGGTCTGATTTTCGTCGTTTCCACAGGCATGGAAAGAAGATGTTCCTTCAGACTGATGCTATGGAAATATGGGGCAAGCTGTTGAAGAAATATAGAAGGCAATACGGGTTTTCTAGAGTTCAGGATTCGGACCCACGATTGGAACGCAATCGAGTTTTTGTATTCCTTTCTTTGCGATAAAGCCCATCTTTCGCAGTCGACCTTCTTCTTCTTAGTTCTTCGCTTATCATCTTTCTTCATGGCTTCGGTTCACGTAGTAAAGAAAGAGATACTTTGGTCCTTATGCAATATTCCACGGACAATACTCAAACATTTACAATTGAACAACTATATGTTTAATACAACGAGCTTGAACAATCGAAACCTTTCGTCATGGGCTAACGGATCTTCCAGGAAACCGCAAAAGTAGTATAATTTGAGCTTTGCTACGTGGGTGGAGAGCTAAGAGATGTTTTGGTCCGACGGCAAGTTTTCCAAGGCCGATCTACCACAGGTGTTCTCTGAAACCGAGCAATCTGTTTGTTTTCGCTTCCTTGCGAGTTTCAACGTGGCCTGCTGGTTCTTGACATTAAACTTGGGAGTTTGACGTCTCAAAATGGCGCCGAGGGCACAGACGCTCACCTGGTCTGCCTTCTTCGTTTTCTTTTTAGTATCTTCGTAAAGCGATCCACGCATTTCAATGTCATGACAACCGTTTATTGATCAGCAACTTGGTGCTGCGCTTGCAAATCAGTGTCACAACAACCGTTCTTGATGAACTGGTGACGGCGCTCACGCATGAAAACATCGCCGTATCTATCTATCTATCTCTTTCCCGTCCCGTCGATCTTTTGCACTCGCAACAAGGTGCTCTTTTCTATATCCCTCTCCGATCACGCTGACATTCTCTTCCTCCACTGATCTTGCCTTTTCCATGTTACATCGTCGGTTCCGTCCGATCCGCGTTTCATATACTTGAATAATGTGATTAGTTTCGTCGGATCCGCTTCTATCGCATCGCTCCCAGCTCTTCTATAAATTCTTTACCTGCGCCTCACCGAACAGTTCTCTAATATCCTCAGCCAGTTACGAGACTTTCTGTACATAACCTAATCAGCGACCATCAGATGTTTCTAAACTACGAAATGCCGTCCAAAGTCCAAACTCGAGAATATCACTTGTGACCAGCTGCTAACCGACATTTCGATGCTGCAACTCGGTGGATGGCGAAGGCTTCATTTACTGTTGATGTTAGCGAGTATCATTTCGAACGGCTGGATGTCCGAAGCGAAAGCAACTTGCAGAAGAAGCTTCACTACGTTACACAGAACCGTGAGCCTTGTACCGCAGGAAAGCTTAGGAAAAGAAAGGCTTGAAGTAGGCGTGCCCTGCTGTAGAGAGAGCAGCACGCCAACAGCGACGTGAGAACGTTTGAGCAAGAACCGTTCAAGCTAGACGTACACAAGAGAACGTATTCTTTATTGTATAGAACAGCTAGAAATCCTGTACTACACGGAGTAGCACAAAAATGCAGAGCTGTCGTACGAAGTATAAAAAGACCGATCACCCGCAGAAGAGCAGTGATCGGGGCATCCCGGGCAGGAGATCCGGGGTCCTTGTGCCTGTTCCTGTTGCCCGCGCTACTGCACTCACGTCATCGCACTCTGCAACCCTGTTCTGATCAACAATTTACAGAAAATTTTGAGCTGCCGCCGGCGGTTAAGTCAACCCCGAGTCACAACAAATCGTGCGTGAGTCCTGTCATGAGAAACCATATCGTTCATTGCTGGAAGGGGTTTCAAATGTCCTATTCACCTCAAAACTCTTCTGTTTGATTGCCATATGGAGCTACACTCGTATCAAATGGGCGCCGTCCATCTGGCTATCCGAACTCGATTACCACGAGAGCAACCATATTAATCATCTCCTGCTTCTTCTTCTTTAATGTGATCTGATGCAACCAATTATGTTACACCAGGAAGGCTATCCTACAAAAAGTTCTCTCTCCTGAGAAATGTCAAAGACTTTAACGGTAATCTTCTAATCGACTCTAACAGATTGATCCCTTCTTTCTCGCGATGTAGGTAAGTCATCTCACCGAGAGGCATCGGTCAGCGGGCATTGAAACAAGACGTGGTGAACATCTCTTTTCGCCGGTCTGTCGCACTCGCTCGAACAGTTTTGTTCTTCATATACGATCCCACAATGTGTAATGGTACATGAGAGGCCGCAAAATGCGACAACGCCACACCCGCATACCTCGTTTCTTTCGTCTCCCCGCCAACCTCTTGGGTGATACAAAACGCGTTGTTACTCTTTGATTTGAGCTTCAGTTGATCCTGGATGTCCAATCAATGAACAGGTACCAGTAGTTTTTCGTTCAACAGAATGCACAGTACAGACTTTGCAAGCTTATCTACACGTTCTTTTCGATCAAGTCCGCAGTGGCTGGGTACCCAAACAACTATGCGATGCATGAGTTACTCAGTCGGTCAAACTCAAGTGCTAACGTTGAAGCGAAGTACACTGTGACCGATATTTTCTTTTTATCGCATCCACTGGCGAAAGAGAATATGTGAACACTCGGATTGTCTTATCTGTGAGGTTTTGCACTTTTCTGAATGCGTGTCTGACCGCACCGATTTCCGTCGTGAACGAACAGGCATTAACTCCTGCTGGTTCTACTCCCTGTTATGTTTCTCCCATGAGTTCCACCACATCTTGTACGAGCTGGTGCCCACTTTTCCTTATGTGTCCGTCGGCGTCCGTGATAGCATCGGCAGTACTATTGTTCTATGCAATTTTGTAGCCATCATCGCATTGGGTCCACGTAGATGGTTCCATATTCCGCTTCGTTCGGAAAACGTGGATGCACTCGTCGTCCTGAGTTAGATCGGGTGTGGGATAACGAGTGCCAGCACACCAGCCGTCATCCCAACTTACAGCTACACCTAATCATTGTTGCACCATATATCACAGACTCCGCTCGGAAGATCGCTTATCAGATAGCGCGCTTCATTGATTTGTACGTGTGGGGTGTCTTCTTTGCAGCTACTAAAGGATAATATCTGGATGTTGGACATATCAATCTGGTATACTTCTCTTTTCCTTTCTGTGTCTCCCGTTCAAAGCATCCATTTAACTCTTTCCACTACCCAGGTATATGAAAGCACATCGCAACACCTCAAAAAGGCTCAATCTCAAACTGACTTTGAACGAATAACTGCTCGAGACGTCCTTCAACCCAATTATGCACTCATGCTTCAGCAAGATCTTTTCATCTATATACAAATCTCACCTTATCCCAAATCATACGAGCCGCCCAAGACCCAAAACGACACAACTTGTGTTCAAAATGTGTCCTGAACTGCTACAGAATGAGTACATCTTGCTTCATCGTGATTCTAAAACTCATTCATAGGATGACCACCACTTCACAGTACCGTACTGTCCTTGGAGTAACGGATCCGTTGAAGTCGTCTGCCGCGAACTGCTCACGGCCTGTCGAGCACTGCTGTCAGAATTCTAACTGCGACAATCGGTGTGGCCGAGCGTCTTGCCATTAGTGCAGTCTGGGCTGAACAGCGCCGACAAAGAGTTTTAACGGAAAGTGCCCATTGCCTGTATATGCTGGACTCCCGCAAGACTCACCTCTCGCCGCCATACTGAGAAGTCAGGAGGAAGTATCTATGGTCAGTAGCATCGACAGCAGGCGTGCTAGAGCATTTATGGAAGTCAGAAAGGTGCACGACGCATTGCAGAAGATGCATAGAAATTGTGCAAAGCAAGCGAGAAGACAGAAAAAGTCCTCTGTCGGCGCCCACAGCTGGAGAACCCGTATAAGAGCAATTGACGTCACAGAAGGCGACTTTGCGCTTAAGGCCGTGCTTTAAAGAAGCATACGCGCAGAGACCGGTTTGAAGTGGAATGGACCCTTCCGAGTTACTGCGTGTCAAGAACAGTTGATCTTTGAAGTAGAGAATCTACTGGACGGGAAGAAGGAACTCGTGCATGGTAGGAGGTTGAAACTGTTCCGGAACAAGGACTTTGAAGTATCAGAAGATATCAAGGATCACCTTGCGTATCAACAAAGTAAAGTGTTGGTGATCGAGGACTGTGAAGATATTCGCAGCCGGGATAATTAGGTGGAGCTGCTGGTAAAATGGACCAATTTTTCTTGCGACGAAGCAGACTGGGTCAACATTGATTCACTCCGAACAGACGTTCCCGAGCTCCTACATGTACCTGGAGGAAACCAAAATATCGGGGACAAGGAGAAAGCGCAACCTTCTTCCAGCACTCGATAAGCACTAGGCGAACAAAAAATTCTGCTATGGGGGACTGTTAATTGCACATCATGCGTGAGAGGCATATGCGCCTGAATTGTAGGTTACTGGAATTGTAGGTAGCAGGTTATGGTAGATAGACCTGTACCGTGGGTTTGAGAGCTGTTACCCAAAGTACGTAGGTGGCGTCAACCCAACAACACGTAGTTTACGTTAGAAAAGCTGCCCGCAGGAGGCAGAATAAATACCCGGTTTCGGCTCCTGAATCCGAAACCGGAGGCATCCTCAGACCTTCTGAGGTCTTGTGCCTGTTCGTTGGTCTGGGGTCTAGAACAACTCTCCCGTAGCGCGACTATCCACTCCAGTGTCCCTGCCCTGACCAACATGAACGCAACGAACAAGTCAGCACCCACACCCATTGAATCTAAAGCGCACAGGTAAGTAACTCGCCAAAAGCACATAGAAGAAGCGAAAAGCGCCGTGACACGTAGCGTGCCTTTTCGAAAGAGCCAACCGATGGCCGCATGCCGCTTCGCGTGCGCACCATATCTGTACCCTTCCCCCTCCTCCCGCCCGCAACAATCACATACGAGATTTCTTGTCTTCCACTAAAGCAAACGCCAAACGCACGTCACACCGCCACAAGCACACGCGCAACCAAAAACGCCCTCCATCTCCGCGCATTCCCTGCTTCGCACCGCTCGGCCACAACGCCAGCACCCCAGCCATCAAAGTGAGAAGCGGCCAGCAGTATCCACCATCTCTCATCGAAATACTGTGCGGCTCAAACAGCACCGACTTCCTCAACTCGCCAAAATAGCGCATGGAAAACAGTGCTTCAGCGTCATTCGAGTCTGGAAATACGGTAAAAAGCCCATTCTTGCTAACAAGCGCTCTCGATCAATACCCAAAACAACCGCGACAACTCCCCCTTCGACTCATCTGCCAATCCAAGAAGCTCCAGTACCATTCTCCCTAAAACATTTCTCTCTCGACCAAAGAGACGCACAATCGTTTCCCAGAGTCCATTCGCACCGCTTCGTCATACATGTAGTGCTTCGTTGCATGGATTGAGTTTGAAACGTCGAAGAGTATCATGCCCGATTTGCTGCCGTCCATTCCGTCTTTCACTGCTTGCATATCGCTGTTCACACGTGTTGGCGCCTTGAAGGTACAGTTTGTTTGCTTATTCACTGCTTTGGACAACGTTTTATCATATTTCTCCCTGTTCTTAGCACCGCACTAAGCAGAGCTTTATCATTGTCACCGTCACGTTACAAAGGGCTCGCTCACCGAAGCGCCACCGCTGCAAAACCTCTCGGCGCGATCCGATTCACCTCATCGAGTAAGGTCCACTCTGAATCGCGACCCGTCAGCAATTAGCGCAGAAGCATAGCCCTTCAAACAATGCATCGCACCATACTCCCTACGTGAAATATTCTGCACTCGAATCGTTCATACAGAGTTTGATGTGCGTTTAACTGATATTAAGTCTTTGCGCACGGAACAATATTGGCGTGATTCTCAGTCCCTCGATCGAACCAATCGTGCCCGAGTCCATTGTAACCACTGGCAAAGATCGTGGGAATTGTGTATTGTCTATCATTTACAAATGCTCATCCAAAACCGGTGGCATCTCTCTAAGAACCCCACCGTCAGCAAGTCAGAAAATGTATTAGAGAAGAATAGTGATGGACACACAAGACCTGACGCCAAGAAAGGTTTCCAGTCTGGAAAAAGCCTGCGACACGCTCAAAACTGCGTGAGTGTTAGTGGTGCATTGCGTTGTAATGAAATAGTCATGTGCTCAGAAAGCGGCAGTTCTCTAATAAGGTGAAGCTTTTCTGGAGGTGTTCCTCGCATCATAGCAGCCAAGACCATTCTCAAACCATGCTCATATATTATTTTCTTTGTCCCGAAAAAAATATCAGAATCAAATAGTGTAACTAGTACGCCTTTTCCTTGAGAAAGTAGGCTAGACGTACCAAGTATTGGAACGTGTCGATGTTCTCTATCAGATGAGTCTAAGAGCAAGCCAAAAGAGGTAAAACTTGTCCAAAATCCCTTGTGGCAACTACCTCACTCTAAATAAAGTTCGATGAAGCTAAGATTCCGCGGTCCCGTAAGCATTGAAATTGTTCACGAAGGCACATTGTTATCTTGTTATGGTATTCTTGCATTCGAAACATAGTTCATCTCTACTGTTGGCTAAAAGGTTCCTTATTCCGCTCACGTGCTGCCTCCAAACCTTTAGAACCAGAATGGTTTCTGAGCCATACTTTCGGGAAGACTGGCTCATTTCCAACAGGTTTCTTTTGCCTAGAGGAAAGAAACATCTTCCTCATCAACGTCTTGACGCAGAAGAGTGCCCAGGGAGCAGTTTCTCGTCCCCTAAGCGCGACAGTTGCTTGTCGCAAGTCCGGCGCAGTACAAACGAACGCAGTCGTTGGATAGCAGAAATGTGAACCGGGTAAATAGTCTGTAGGGTGGGAGGGCGGTAAAGTTGGATCAGTTCCGCCCAAGACGTAGGAAAGAGAAATACATTCCACATGGGAACCGGGGACCGACTTTGCGTAGCATTGATTAGTTAGATTATATCCGGAAACGAGCCATTAAATGGTATTCAGTCAACGAAAGGAACTACCCACAAGACATATGTTGTGGTTGGCAGTTGGTAGGTCCCAGTCTGTCTACCAAGTATGTGAAATCAAATCAATATCGAATGTCGAGAGAGACGTACAAAATCTCTCGAAAAAGTAAGATACACATCATAATTTGTGCAGTCACCCAAGTCTCGCCAAGTGTGTGAGAGCGTCAGCCTACCGACATCGCTCCAACAGAAAACCATCTCCGATTCGCCCATTGTTCTGCTACGAGGGTGGAAATATGTAGAGCTCATCGCCATCGATCGCGTGCGTCAATTCAAATGAACTCGTGTGCGGTCATCTTAATCCAATCAACACCTGCATCCTTTCCCAATTTGCTTCAGCAACTCCTCTTCAATATTTTGTTTTGCATGTTCTGACGTTGGGAAAATGTCAGATTTGATGAGCCGCCCTAGGTAAGATTCGAGAAATGGAAGCATTGGGAAGAAAGAATGACAGTACTAAAACGTACAACAATACAAATGCGTTCTTATTTCGCCGGGTGAGGCTGCTCGGATCTGGAAAGAATGAAGAGAGAAGGAAGAGTTGACTGGTGTGCGGGAGATATGAGTTGTTAACGGTAGGATCACTGCATACTTTCATTCTTTCTCACGAGAGCGGCGGGAATAGAAAGCGAGTGGGAAGATACAGAGAATCTGTTTGAGCCACATGCGCCGATGAATTCTTCTTTGCAGGGACATGAATTTTGGTCAAGAGCAGGTTGGGGGGTAGTGCAGTGGGACGACGGAGTAAAACGAACAAAGCCTGTTTTCAAGCCTGTTTTCAAGCCTTTCTTCCGTTTTCGGTGTACAAGATGACAGGGCGATCGACCCGATGCTGAAGGATGGCTGTCTTCTATTGGCTTCATTGAGCAGTGCTCAGTGGAGCCAATGGAATGTACCTGAGGAGGGCTTTCGGCGTAAAGTCATCTGATGAAGGTAAACCTCACCTTCGGTAGACGGAGAGCAATGGTACGTGAGCTCATGTAGACCGCTCAACTGCACGCCGTAGAACGCGCTGTGATTGGCTAATCTTAGAACGGAAGCTGACGGGGTACGCACGCGATCGCTGTACGCATAGAGCCGAGCTCAGTCTTTCTGTTCGTTCGACAAGAGCACTTCCACCCATTTCAGGAAGTCCAAACCAAACCTTCTCCCCCGGGTAGCATACAATTGGCTGGCTTCTTCTTCTTCTTTACCGAGGGTCATGGATGTCTGATTACAACGTAAGGGTAAGACATATATATTTAACAATACCTTTCTCTTCTCAGGAAACCAAGGAATTTCTGCGGCCCCTGTCCACTAATATCCTTGACCGACTTTCCCCTTCGCTCGCGCAAACCCGGAAAGTGTTCTCCTGGCTTGTTCCGTCAACTTGCATCGGAGCACGTAGTGGTCAACATCCTTCTTTGCCCTGTACGGACAGTCACACATACAGCGTTTCTTCTCAAGGTATGTTGCTACCGGATGTGGATTTGACACGTGCCCCGTAAATAATAGTGCTAATAACACTTCTACTGTCCTTGCTCCCGCGTCTGACTTTATAAACCCAGCCCATTCTCGTAAAAGGCCATGAGTATGATCATTCTTCTGTATTCGTGCTTTCGCAATCAAGAACCCTGTTGGCACTGCTACTTGAGATGTCAGTGGCGGCTCCAAGCCTGACTTTGCCAGATTGTCCACTCGCTCGTTATGATCGATTCCAATATGTGCCGGTATCCAGATGATATAAATGGGCTGTGTGCTACCAATCCCGCGTATGAGAAAAGTGAGCTCTTGAGCTCTAAAACAATGTCGTCGGTCAGACTTTTGAAGAGCGAGAACTAGACTCAGCGAGTCCGAAAAACGAACTGGGCCTGATAGTTGATCCCTAATACTGACCAATGCTGCTCGCTTCGCACGAATGGCAGGCTTCAAATGCAAGAATTAACTGCAGTGTTGGAGTCCTTCCTTGTGAACTCCCACCGACGTGTTCCAACACCGATATGTTAGGAATGTAAACGATAACTCTTGAATGCCACAGCTTAGTACAAGCCACTGAAGCACTGATGATGTAGCTGCAAAGCAGATATGTGCGACTCATATTGAGAGCGTTTGCCAAAACTGGCGAGAGAGTATAAGATATTCCAGGCGATAGCGGTTTGCTTCGCGGGAAACATCGCAAAGTGGCGAAAGGCGATCCGCGAAGGCAAACCCATTCACGAGAGACACCGCGCGTTGCCGGGGCGACTTGCAAAGAGCCAAAACACGTCGCAAGTGGGCGGTGTGCTTTGAAGTTTGAAAGCCAAAACGCGGGAACTCCGACGGCCTGCGGCGGATATTGCGCAGTGTCATATTTGGAGCGCGCCTGTCGCGAACTGGAGTACCGCACTTCAACCGGATTTGGAAAGAGTCACGGCTGGCGAGAGGGAGCAGCACTACATTTTTCAAAATCACCTAGAATTTGGAGCTTGTAAAATGGGTGGAGATGCTCTAACAGCCCGGCTGCCTCGCCAGCGAAAGATCACCCTCGTCTCCACTGCCGGCGCCATTCTTCCACTGCCATCACCCGCCCTCTCTCCACAATGAGAACCGAACCACCGCCAACAACAACGCCCACATCGCCCATTACGCCCTCTCCGCCCACACAGCCATCGCTCCTCTGGTAGGCGCCCTTATCGCTCGTTTCTTACCGCTCGACAGCTATTTCTGCTGAGGTCGAATAATCTGTCATACAAAGAGCAGTTCTCAATTTCCTGTAAGTTGTCCGCCTTACTCCTTATCATCATTCATATTCATGCGTTCTAAAAACCAGTGGATTTGCACTATGCCTGCAAATTATCCGAGTTCAAGTTGTTTTATTCTTTGTTTACGATTGATCTTACGGTTTGGTTGTCTGCGAAGAAGGAAGCCACAATGTCGTTTGTTTGTATGCTTTTATATTGATTGCGCAGAATAAATAATAGTTAGTACGCTGCTGGTCACTGTTTCATCGTCATTAGTAGACGGTGAGCTGGAAGATATTGACAATTGCGGAATGCAAATGGCTTTAGCGATGGGAGGAGGCTAATACAATAGACTGCGGAATACGCCGATAAACGGTTGAATCGAGCTGGCTTTGATTGGGGCTGTTGGGCTTGGATTGTCGCGCAATCACTGTGTTTGTCACACGGTAGTCATCCAATTAGGAGATAATCTCTGGGATTTGGGCGCCGGGGAAGGGAAGGCCGCCTAGCACATGAGCTGGAACCGCTAAACTGGCTGGTGACATGCTGGAAACTGATCGTAGAGTGTTGTATGAGCTGTACACGGTTCATATAGTGCACCTGCACAGCCCCCGTCGGCTCGCCTTTGGCTTCTTGATGCCATTCCAATGCTTCTTCAGCGTTCACGTGGCATGCGGCACCGCTGGGAGACGGGGGCTGCGCCGCCTTCGCGCCTCTCCCCTTCGTGGCTGCTTTCTTCACGCACATGACAATCCAAATGAATGAACTTAACTGGCGTTCATGAGAGCTCTCAAAGAAGCAGAAGCCTCGCGTATCTTCCTTTTGACGCATGTATCGAGGAAAAGCGAGAGCTAGTTGTCGGCAAACAAAAGTCCAATAACACTGACTATATGAGCATAGTTCTCGACAAAAATCTGCAACTTCATCTCGTTAGCCGTAATCTGCTTAATGGCAGCATGTCGTACTAATGACCAATCAATGAATCGGCATCCATTCAAAAATTCCCATTCCAAATGCAGTTCGTGCTTGCTTTTGACACCATTTGCACCAAAAGAACTGCTTCCATTTCATGCAGTAAGCTCTACGAGAATTGAATAAAGCAGTATAACAAGCATCTCGTAGCCTATGCTCGGGATGCGCACCACATACCGTGCGAGCTGTGGTCCCTCAGGATTAAGAGAATATCGCTCATTTGCTACATTGGCCCCAGAAGTTAGCGAACGAAAACAACCACCAAGTTGCGAACGCCATGAAGAGGATTCAAGGCAATGGAGAGGTTTGCAGATCCTGACAAACTTTTGGTTTCACCTGACCCAGCGACCTACATCGAAAAAGAAAGTTTTATGACACGACGCCTCAAGAAGTGTCCTAGGTTTTTGAGTAACTTATAAGCGCATTTGATGGAGACCATCGGTATGTTTTCGGTAGAAAGTGTATCATGTGATACGCCCGGCTTATGCTTTCATGGAGAGGCTTGCTTCTTGCCTCATTTCCTTCGCAGCATGTTAGATCTCAGAAGAGTTGAATGGGGAGGTAAACGGAGTTTGAAGAGTTCAAAGACATACCGAGTATTGAAGTAATGGGCGGTAATGGGAGCTTTGCTGCTGCTGTCAAGTGCGAATACCTCTAAGCAAAATAATTGGACCACAATACAATAGCGTGGCTTCCTCAGAATCCATGTTATGCTAAAACATAATGAAGCTCTTGAAATGCACGAAGCGCCGAGAAAGCTTGGTTTCACTAACGCTTGTTTTCCGATTTATTCTCTGTAGCCATCACTAGGTACTCTTGTATTATGTTGCTATCTCCCAACTTTGTTTCTCGTTCTTTTGGAAGAGCGAGATTGCGTTCAGGAAGCATCCCTACAACAATGTCTGCTCCTGATCTCATGGTACACGTTATTTTCAGCGGTTCATCAGAGGGATCGAGTGCTTGTACATCGATGGCATGAGTCTCAAGAAGGATCATTTGCCATTTATGTGATTGTTGAGAGGCCAAGAAGGTTTGGAACGAGTACAAACATATCAAGAAGCCAGAACGCACCCGTTATTATCTCGAAGAAAACGGGTTTGAATCAGACGAAACTCATGACCACAGTACGGATGACATCTGTGCGGATATTGGGAGATCAAACTGAGGAAGCTTCGTCGGAAAGAGGAAGTCGGTAGCAACGGAACGGGATTGGTTCCATCACTAAAATGTACAAGAACAACGATTCGAAAATGTACTTGATTGCACACCGATGATGACATCGGTTGTTTCTAAGACTCAGAAAAGAGAATGGTACGAATGGAAATGAAGGGAGTGGTATGAATGTGTGATGCACTGTTTGTAGCTGTTGTAGGTAGCACACCGCAGCCGATCGGCTTAACGGCCGTGATCAAGTCTCACCTTATATAGATCGCAGGGAATCGGTTCACAGGTGTGCGTCATCGGGCATAGAAGACCAACCGGCTGGTTACAAGTGGAAACGTTGTCATTCAAAACTCCGCCCTTAGCAGTTCACCAAAACTGTGACGTGGTTAGCCGCGTCGTAACATACCCTTCCAAGTATCCGTTATTGGATCATTTAGTCATCTCTTATACAACTACGAACTACTCATGTTGTTTGTGTGGGTTGTGGGGATGTCATGTCAATTGCGTGGGACGACATGTAATCTGGAGGCACTGTAGAAAGCACAATTGCCCGGAGTCCGCCCTTCTCTTTTCCTTGGCCCTCTTCTCTTGTTTACTTTGAGCTTTCTCGCTCCTCTTATAACACTCGCATGCGCCCCTTCTCACACCGTTCAGACCTTTCAAGTTTGTCAGCTATCCCCGTGCGTTACAATCAATTCGATCGCGTGCCTATGTTCAATTACAAAGTTCTATATCAATTCAACACGTATACGTCTTATTACACTCCCCTTAGTTCATCTAGACAATGTTCAACTCCTCGACATACAACGTCGTTGCCAGTTTTCTTGCAGAGCCTGTTCGCTTAGTTCATACCCACTCTCTGTTGTCAACTTTGTTTTGTGGTTCGTAATCGGACCTCCAAATGCCGGTGCAGCAGAGTCGATCGATCTTCCTCTGCATCTCGTAGTTCCTTTTTGTTAAGCCTTCTGCAAGTTTTCGGTGGCCTTGTATCCACATAATTTGTCTAGCTCTCCTGACTCAAAACTGTTACGAATGCGTTGCACGGTAGGTCTCAGTCGATACTAGTGCCTTCGTGAAGCGTATTGATCGTATCCCATAGCGCCTAAGAGTCCAAGATTATTTCTTGTGTTATCGAGCAGCATTTGAACATCGAGTGCAAAGCATTCTTGATGTAGAATCCTCGATCGTCGGAAAAGCGCATGCAAAAACTTCTCCTCCATATGCCGAACATGAGATTCTCTTTTTTCTGTGACTTGACAAATCGATGGTATGGAATATGTCCTCATCAGCAGTACTAATTGTGATGCCTTGCAACATTCCTGATTGTCCGTAGTTCCGTTCTTTTCCTGCGTATGATGCGTCTGAGTATGCGACGATAGCTGTGCATTGTATTCGCAAGGGTTTTATGAACCGGAGAGCAGGGGTCATTCGGAGTAATTCGGTGACTGATATGTTTGCATCGATGAGGTCCTGATATTTGCAATAAACTTCTGCATCTCTTCGACGCTTTGAGCCAGGAGAGAGTCGTCGGTGAGCTTTGCGACTATCAGGACAATCTTCCCGTATTCTCGCCTGACGTATAATTGTCCGATGCCTAGTATTCGTTCTAGTCCGCCGTATGTGAGCATTCATTCCTCAAAAGTCTTCATCCATTGTCTTCCTGCCTCGAAGATGCCGTACGGGAGCTTCGTTAGTTTCCACAATATGCCGCGTGGCCCATCCCATTCTCGTGGAGGACGAACGAATATCGATCTTCTTATCAGCCCGCTCTGAAGGAATGCACCCTTAATATCGATCGCTGCGAGTCTTAATCCGAGGAAAGTTGTGAGTGAGAGAAGTAGTCTTATAATATCTAGTTGGACGGTGGCTGAGTCTTTTCTAATATCTCCTCGTTCCTTATCTCTGTTTCCGTGCGGGACTATTCTCGCTTTCATTGCGCGTTCGCCTTCTTCGTCCGTCTTGACCTTGTACACTACTTGAGATGTTATGACGTTAGCATTTCGTTTTACCTCGTGTTCTGGGACTGGTGTGTATGCATCTATCCAGTTGGTGTCGTGTTATTTCTGGAATGCCTGATCGAGGACCCATACTGGTGCAAATGCAAGCTCCTTCCTCGTTACCTGTTTACTCCCAATTTGATCGAATATGTTGGCGAATACCCTCTGCTTATCCAAAGTTAATTCCATTCCGATTGATGTGTGTTCTTTCTGTTCTTCTCTCTGTTTGTGTACACTGATGTCTTTCTGTTCCGGTTTTCCGTTTGATTTACGGGATGAAATCATGAGGTTATTCGATGGAAGCATATTTGTTGTTGAAATCTCTTCCTTTCTCTCTGCTTCCGGTGAACCGACTTCATGTCCTAGGGCGTCTTCGAGGGTTCTTTGCGTTAGTTTAGCTGCTAGCGGATGGTTAGGTACAAGGCGGATGTCCTCGTATGCGGTTTTCATTGGTCTGCCACGCCGTGATCTTCTGGTAACCACAAAGCTTTCTCTGGGATCAACGACTTCTGCCTTTGTCCAATAACATGCTCCACGTGATGGTTTGATATATACGTACACCTTTCTTCCCTGCGGTAGCGTGTGAGGGCTCGTAGTGACGGTTAATCGTGTCTTAAGGAGCCTGTGTAGCGCTCTTGTCGCTAGCTGTTCTTTGTGGGAGTCGAGTATTTCTTGTGATACGACCGAGGTTGGCATTCCTAGCAGCGTGGTGCTGTATCCTTTTAACAGCTCAAATGACCTCGGAATAGTTGATCCAGAGAAAATATTGGACAAAAATGTCGTCCTGGTGAGGATCGTGTGGTGGTTGTCTTCTGAGTTTTCCTTGCTGATCTTCTCAATGATCTTCTTGACTGTTTGGTTTTTTCTTTCTACTATCCCCAACTTATTGTGCCTCCTTGCCGGTCTTGGACGATATTCGATATTGTGGCTGATGCAGAATGATCTCAATGCCGGTGAGTTATACTCGTCGTCTGCTGATAATCGTGATGGACATCCGTGCCTGCATATCCATATGGATTCGATTTCCCCTAAAATGGTGTTTGCGGATCTGTCTGTGACGATGGATGTTTCTGGGTAGCTTGTGCCAGTATCTGTGATATGGATGACTGTTCGTTTCTCGCCGTTGATATCTACGAAGAAGAAGTCAATCTGTACTTCCTGGTTGAAGTCTTCGTTCAAGTGGCACAATGAGATTTTCCTCGTTCTTGCTTGTTGTCCGGAATGTGCGCAGATATAGCATGCGTCGGGTATTGATTCTATCTCTCGCTCAAGTGATTCGTCGAGTATTCCTGGGTCTTGGCATATGTTCTTCACTTCGTTCGCTGGGGTATGTGTATATCGATGTATCCGCTTTGCTAATGTTCTCCTTGCTGGGTTATGATTTGGGTTGGAACTGGTGAGAAGCATCCTGGAGATTCTGATTGTGCCTGGCTGTGGGACGATACGAATTCTGAGTCTTTTGTCGTGTCCACTCATATCGATGTATGTAGGAAGTGTACGGGATCCTCTGTCTTCCGGTCGCTCGATGATAATCTTTCTGCGTTCACCCTTGTTAATGGTGTCCGCGTATTGTTTTGTATCGAGTCCAACGATTAGTGGATCGTCTCCATCAGTCAGGTCGAATGTGAGAGAGAGTGGTTTAGAATTTTCGTCGTTGACAGTTAATGTCCATGAGCATTTTACTGGCTTGGCGTTTATGCCGTTCGGTCTCCATCCTTTTAGGTATTCATCTCGCGGTGGGTTTAGGTTGAACTCTATTCCAAGTATGTCACACATTCTTTTTGCTGTGGCGATGCCTCCTGTCGATGTGGGTGCCCCTTCGTCTAGAATTGGGTTAGGATCTGGTTGGAGCTCACTGATCCTACTCACTGGAAATACTGCTCCTGTTTTGGTTGCTGTTGATCGGATACGCTACGAAGAGAGAGTCGACGGTGCGTAGGCTTGTCGGGCAAAGTTGACAGGCACAAAGACCTCAGAAGTCCTACTGAGGCTGCCTCCTTCCCTTAGAGTTCTTCCTCTAAGAGTCGGCTTTTATATTCTATTTCTAATGTGCTCTCTCCTATGCTGGGAGGCTTGAACGTTTTCGGCATTGCGTGTACATTGCGCGGTGTGCCGCGCAATTCTATGCGAATCAACTTCAGTCCTGTTCCGCGGGTTGCGTGTGCGCTGCGCGACTTGCCATGCAATACGCTGCGATTCACCTTGAATCGCGTTCCTCTTATCGGAACGTAAGAATGCATCTCGGAGAATTGCTTAGATCATCAACAGTCCCCCATAATCAAGCGATAGTTTGGTTATTGCAGATCGATGTCACGAGCAATTCGGCGCTGGCGCTGTGTTCCTGACGTTCGCAGATCTTCGATGTATTCTTTCAGTAGTACAGGCACGTCCTGTTCGAGAGAATCAAAAGATACCCAGTCGGTTTCTTCGTCACTGAATCCGTTCCATTTGACGAGTAGTTGTATCCTGCCTGAAAGTCTTCTGATATCCCTAAACTCCTCGATCGTCAGCAGTTCGTTCGCTTGGTAGGCTAGATGATCTTTGATTTCTTGCGTAACTTCAAAGTCCTTGTTACGGAAAAACTTTAAACGACGACCGTGTACCCATTCTTTGTTTCCGTTTAGCAGATTCTCTACTTCGAAGACGTAGTTATCTCTGCAATTCGTTACTGTAGATGGTCCCAACCATTTTAGATTCATTTTAGATCCAGCGTGCTTCTGCAGTACGCCTCGAAGAACGTAATCCCCTTCGCAGAAGTTAATTGGACGTACTCCGGTTCGGCGATTGTGTGAGTCGACGGCGTTTTTTCGCTGCCTCTTTGAACGATCAGCACACTCACGGTGTATCTTTGAAAGTGAATCGTGAAACTTCTCGATGTTTCCTAGTGCTTTTACCGTTTCCGTCTTAACGCACTCTACCTTTCTGAAGTTGTGGTTCTTAATGATGGCAGAAAGTGGCGAATCTCTTGGAAGGCCTGTGAATACCGTTAGAGGGCATTTCCCGTTTAGTCTGCGTGTTGGTGAGTTGTTGAGGGCGGACTGAATGAGTGTGATAACAGACGGCCAGGCGGTTTGCGGTAGCTGGAACTCGGAGAGTATTGCTCTAGACATTCTGAGAAGTTCCCGGCATACAACTTCCACCGAACCGTTGCTCCACGGGCAGTACGGGAGCGTGAAATGGTGCTTGGCCTTCAATGCGTCGGAGATACGTTCGACCAGCTTGTTCTTGAAGTGGCTGCCTTTGTCCGATATCCAACATTTTGACACTCCGAATGAGGCAAACCAGTTCAGTAGGATTGTTGCTGTTGCTTCTGCGTCGGCTTCGGCTGTAGGTTTCAGCCAAACATAGCCCGAGAGGTCGTCCTTGACGATCAATACGTAAACCAAATCCCCTTCGCCTTTCTTCATGTAGCAGTAGTCGAAGTGAATTATTTCGTTCGGTTTGCTTGCGTGCATTGTGTGTCCCAAAGGCCTTGGCACGGTGTAACCGGGCTCGGTTGCGATGCAATGAAAACAGGACCGTACGAACTGTTGGGTGTCTTGTCGAAGATCCTTCCACCAGAAGTGTTCAAGTAATGATTCCAGCGTGGTCTGAGAAGCTCTATGGCCTCCCCTTCCAGTATGTGCTGCGATAAGCAGTCTGAGGCGTAGCTGATTATCTGATTGGGGTATCCATACTTGACCAGACTTCAGTTCCCACGGATTTTTTTTCTTGGAGAGTGATCTCGGAGCTTCGGCGGCGTGGTTGTGCTGTGATACCGAGATTTACTGCCTTGAAGGCCAGTCAAAGGCTTCGTTGAGACCAGGGTTGATTGGTGCTACCATAAGTGCGCTTATTCTTCCCATATTGGATGGGTGGACGGTCTTCTTCGGCTCAACAGCCCATCTAGTCAGCATGTCGGCCCAGACGTTCTTTTCTCCGGGAACATGTTCGATGACGTAGCGGAATGCACTCAGTTTTAGAGCCCATCGCATGAGTTTATTCGCGGTATGACGAGCGACTCCAGGATTCTGCCCGTAGGGATCATAGATGTACACGAGGTTGGCGTGGTCCGTATAGATCGAGGTTTCCCTTCCAGCGGTAAGGTAGTCCATCCTGCACATTGCTTCTACGATGGCGTATCCTTCCTTTTCTGGGACGCTCCATCTCTCAGCCGAACCCCTGAACGCGCCGGATAGGAAGCACAGCGGCTCGTGTGTTTGTGTGTGAACTGGTATGTGATCTTCAGCTTCGGGTGACTGCGTCAGAATGGCGGCCCAGTGCTCGTCAGAAGCGTCCGTAAAGAGGCACGTTCGGTACCCTTCTTTCGGGAGGAAGAGCTTCGTCGCGGCCGCCAGCTGGGATATTATTCTGTTAAAAGCATCTGTGTGTGTCGTCCCCCAAGAGTCGCTTACACGAACCTTCTCCACGCTTTTCTTCGTTCGTTTCCCAGCCTTCTTGTACGCGAGTTCTAGTAGATCGTGCAGAGGTTGTACTGTCTGAGAGTAGTTGGGGATAGAGGTGCGCATCCAGTTGGTGGCACACATTAGCTGTTGCAACTCGCCGCCCATCTGCGGCATTCGCATTGTCAATAGTGCTTCGAGGTTGCGTGGGTGGAATCGAACTCCTTCCCGAGATATGATCCTTCCGCAAAACTTCACTTCGTTACAAAAGAAACAAGATTTCGCAGGGTTGACTTTGAAACCAATGTTTTTGCACACAATCAAGAACATTTCTATGTCCGATAGCAGTTCCTTCTCGGTCTTAGCGTACATCAGGAAATCGTCGAGCCACTGTAGCATGCGTTTCACCTTCTGTGCGAAGTGTTCGCTTGTGACAGATTGAAAGTGGTTTCCAGAATCCGTCCCGCCTTGCAGCATTCTTGTCGGTGAGTACACTCCGTCTGGCGTCTGTATGGACATTATCTCCTGTGAGGCCTGGTCAAGGGTATTTGCCAGTAGCCATGGGTGAAGTCGATGTTTGCGAAGCACTCGCTTTCGCTGCAGTTCTGCAAGAGAGATTCCAAGTGCGGCATGGCTGATTGGAGCGGGAGCGTTCGTGCGTTAGTTCCTCGCAGGTCCACTGTGAAGCGGAGCTTTTCTGATCCTGGTTTTGGGACGGCCAGTGCTGGGCTGGCCCAACGCGCAGTAGGGTTCTTGTATACTGCTCCTATCTTTTCCAGCTGTTGCACCGTGTGTCGGATGAACTTCCTCTGGTTGGGTGCGTATCGACGCTGTGCGCATCGGAAAGGCTTTGCGTTGGGCTTGAGCTTCACTGACAGTGGTCGTACCTTTGCCGGTGGATGTACTCCGAGTTTGATGCCAAGACAATCCCGATGTTCCTGTAACAGCTTCCTGAGGGACTGCACTCCTTCTCGAGACATTCCGTTGCTTGCGGCTTCCTTGACCGCCTGGTCGATCGCTTTCTGGATGGATTCGTCGAAGTCGATCCCGAAACCTGCATGCAGACATTCCGGGAGCTCTACTGGATCGTCATCGGCTTCCTGGTAGCTTAGGCCTCTAAACGCAGTTGCAGATAGCCGCGCGGTCTTCTCCATAAGTTCTTTTTCCGACATACCGCTGATTGTTGCGCCTACCTGCTGCAGATGTTTCCCGAAATCGAATCCTATTGCCTTGAGGAGTGGTCTTCCCAGCAGCACTTCGGCCATGTCTTCGTCTGCGACTAGGAACTCGACATCTCGGATGCGTACAGGGAGCCCGGTGTTTGGGAGGATGATCGTCAGGCACAGCTGGGTCTTTGCGATAGCCGTCGAGGTACAAGTTTCGTTATTCCCTTTTACAGCAGGTTCTAAGACCATTGGAGATGCGAGTCGCTGGTATGGAGTTTCGGGATGCTTCTCCCGGATTGCGGCGAGGACATTCGATGAAATCGTCGAGAAGTCTGCACCTGAATCTCCTAGTCCGACTTCCTCGATTCCATTGAGCATAATTGCGTATCGCCCTTCTTCTTCGTTCGGAATCGTTCGCGGTGTCGAACGAACGGACGAGATCTTTGCGCTCTTCCCGCGCTGCTTCTTGTTCCCGAACAGTTCGTCCAAAAGTTCTCGCCTTTTCTCCTTAGAAGTCACAGGGCACTTACTGATAGGGTGGATTCCGTCGCATTCTTCTTTGTTCAAACAAGGTTTGTTCCATTTCTCGCCTCTCTTGGCGTGGCTTGGTTCCTCTTCCCGTCTTCCAAGGCGTTCGCGCACGGTGCGACCGGTTTTCGCGGCCTTTGTTGGCGGCTCCTGGTTTGACTTGTTGTTCGCATTTCTATGCTGGCTACTGCTTTGCTTTCGCTTGAGCTTGAAGGTCGCTGTCTGGACGGCGTGCACTTGATCTGCAAGTGTGGATAGTGTGTTTGCGAAGAAAGTCAGATTGCCCTTCTGCTCGGCGGTCCACATACCCATTTGGTCTTTCAATAGCTGCTTTAGCTCAGGGGGCTCCACTTTGTAAACCAGTTTCGTCACAAGTTGCTTACAACGATCTGTTTCGGTTATCACTTCCGAAGCGTTATGTTCGTCTAGTGCGGTGATCACGTCCAATACGAACTGTTCTGCTGTCCCAGCTGGGTCTCTAGGCGTGAGCGTATACGTGACCCTCGATATGGCTTCTTCGACGCGATCGTTCAAGTCTCTTGAGCTGTGGGCCAGACGTGATTCAAACCAACTTTTCACCGCTTCATCTGTCGCCTCCTCCGCTTTGCAGGCCCCTTCTATTCTTCCTAGGATACACAAGCTGTGCACTAGTTTTGGCGTGATGCACTGGCGAATCGTAGCTGCCTTGATTCGTTGATTAGCCGGTCTACTGGCGTTGATTTCTTCCACACGTTGAACATATGCAGAGTGGTTAGTCTCAAATCGAATTAACTCCGGTTGGGTTGCTTTTGCCAGGGATGGCGGTTGAATCGTGTTCACTAATCCGTAGTTCGACATGCTCTCCTTGTAACGTCTCGGTACGATTTGACGTCTCAAAGCGCTTTGTTGATCGGATACGCTACGAAGAGAGAGTCGACGGTGCGTAGGCTTGTCGGGCAAAGTTGACAGGCACAAAGACCTCAGAAGTCCTACTGAGGCTGCCTCCTTCCCTTAGAGTTCTTCCTCTAAGAGTCGGCTTTTATATTCTATTTCTAATGTGCTCTCTCCTATGCTGGGAGGCTTGAACGTTTTCGGCATTGCGTGTACATTGCGCGGTGTGCCGCGCAATTCTATGCGAATCAACTTCAGTCCTGTTCCGCGGGTTGCGTGTGCGCTGCGCGACTTGCCATGCAATACGCTGCGATTCACCTTGAATCGCGTTCCTCTTATCGGAACGTAAGAATGCATCTCGGAGAATTGCTTAGATCATCAACAGTTGCGATTCTTCTTTTTTATTTGTGTGGTCTTGCACGTTGTCTGGCTTCTTCTTCTTAGGCCATGGTTGGTCTTCGCGTCCGGGATTGGATCTTTTCCTGTTCAATGGATGCATTTCGCATATGCGATCTTTCCATTGGTGATCCGGTTTACCGCAAGCCCAGCAATTCCCTTTCTTGTGGAAAGAGGATCGTTTATGGTTGAATCCGGATGTTTGGTATGCCTTGCCGGCTATCATACTTCTAGTGAATTTAGTCCCTCCTTCTAAGTCAGTTGTTGTTTTCTTATTCGGTATGTGCTCGATTTGTAGGTCTTTGATGGCCGCTACTGCCTTCTCCAGGCGTATGAAAGATCCTTCTGGCTTCTCTGTCATGACGAACTTATGAGGATTTAAGATGTTACTGATGGATTCATGGCCCTGTTTAGCTTCGGCTTTATCGATCTGTTCTGATGTGTTTTCATGCCTCCCGCCGGTGTCTTTGTCGGATGACTGCTTTTGATATCGAGGATCGTAGTTAGAATATCCTTCATCGTCTTAAGCTTCTTTGTGGATATCTGCTGATAATTTTCGGATGTTACTGGGATGAGTCTGGCTGTTGCAATCAACGAAGAAACCACGTTATTGAAAGTCACTGTTGGCAGGTTCGAGTTTTCCAACAGTACCATGGCGAATATCTGGCTATCTTGTCCATCTTCTGTTCTTTCGGATAGATTAAGATATGCCTGTGCATGTCCGTAAAACCTGTGCGCGTACGTGTTGAAATTTTTGTTCTCTTCTCCTACGAAGTTGTGTATGGTTCTGATCATCTTCACCTTACGTCGAACCGAATCTGAGATTGAGTCCTTGGCTACCAGACCGATGATTCTTTCTAGTGCTTCAATTTGTTCTTCATTAGACTTGTTGCTGTTGTTGCGTAAGCAGATTTATCCTGCATAAACGGATCGGTTTACGAGTTGCTGATATCCGTAGTTCATGCACGAGTAAATTTTTAGACATAGCGTATCCGCTACTCCGTTTGCTCTGTTGTCACCTCCTTCTGCGTAGTCGAGGATCCGTTTTGCCAATATTCTAACGTTCTGTCGCCAGATGTACTTATCGGTAGATGAATCTGGTCTCGGTGGGGGACGACAAGTACTCTGGAGGCACTGTAGAAAGCACAATTGCCCACAGTCCGCCTTTCTCTTTTCCTTGGCCCTCTCCTCTTGTTTACTTTGAGCTTTCTCGCTCCTCTTATAACACTCGCATGCGACCCTTCTCACACTGGTCAGACCTTTCAGGTTTGTAAGCTATCCCCGTGCGCTACAATCAATTCGATCGCGTGCCTATGTTCAATTACAGAGTTCTATATCAATTCGACACGTATACGTCTCGTCACAGTTTGGGTAGCTATGGGTTATCACCGAGATCGATGAGTGATGTGACGTCGCCGACTTAAATGAGAAACCGTATTGAAGCGACAGACGTCAAAAAGTAAGGACAAGCTTCCACCAGACACCTGTAGCTAAGCCTATCCCGTTCTGGACATGGTAAATCAATCCAACCCACTTTGGCTGCCAATCTACGCACTCTGTTTTCTGATAGCCACTCCTTCAGATGGAGCCCAATCTAGAATCACAGTATACCGCCACGCAAATTCGTGTTTACGCGTATACTCCCTCGCCTTCAGTAAGCATAGAGGCATATAACCTCTCCGAAGCACGCTGCTTCTTTCATCCCATTCACGCTACTGCCGTGGTGCTACCATACTATGCTTTTCATGTCACAATGGCACATGCTACATAAATATAATGCAAGTTTTTGTCTTCAAGAAGGAAATCTTGTGCGCTCTTGCCTAGAAGCTGAGAGTAGATCTTAGGAACAAAGCGTCCTAAGAATATCAGATAACCGGACACAAAGCGCAAAAGTAAGTTCAGATGTCTTTTAGTCTGTAACGTGGCCAGTGTTTGAGGAGAGCAGTGCATCTGTTGGCATACAAAGCTGTCACAGTAGAAACAAACCGTGTACACTTTGCAGGTCTCGAAGCAGATGGTACGAAGGTACTGTTATATGACGAACGTCGGATAACTGGTTGATTTTCATAATCGTCTACGCAGTGAGAGGTCGTCGGATACAAGAACATACGGCACAAATCTGCCGGGATCTTTTGTTGCTCCGGAAGAGTTGGATTGGTTTAAGTAGGGATACTATGCGACCATTCGGTTACTAAGGTTATAACTCTGTACGTATAAACACGTACGACTCAGCGGACTTTTCGTCAAGTTGCACGTGTTCCTCGCCTCCCCGTGAGGTCTTCGTACGTTATCCAACTAGTATACGCCCCATCTCGTTAGTACCTTACTTTATCTATCAAGATCACGATAGCTAATCGGTTTCATATCATTGATGTGACGTTGTCGCCTTACTGCCATTCTTCAGCAATATGTGTAATACCTTTTGCGGTATCAATGTTTTAATACCCGTGAACAAACATTTTGTTGAGGTTAGCGGCATGCGCGATGCTCCTCTTAGTTAGCGCATCTCGGAGATTGAATGAGCCTGTTATCCAAGTTATTTGATCTAGCTCTCCTGAGGCAAAAGCGTCCCTGATGATTGTCACCGTCTTTCTTAGTCGGTATTCTTTGCTCTCGTGTAGGGTTGTGATGGTGTGAATAAGAGCCTGAGAGTTCCCCAGTATATGGTGTGGAATAATTGTGTTTAGAAAATGTTCCTCATGGAAAGCTTCATATCCACTCCGCGGTCCTCTGCTTCCGAGCAGGCCAAGATCTCAGCGCCGAACGAAAAATACGTTAATCGTCGCTGTTTGATGCTATTCCGGTCAAGTGGGTGAACTATGGGTTCATCGTCGAACATTGTAGATACCTTGAGCATGTAGATGATGCCTGTCTGTCCATAGAAGTTTTCGTTTCTAAAATGAGATGCATCGGAGAGGCTGACGAGTGATGCCTGTTGAATCCCAACTGGTCTAATGTATCGAACTTCTGGCTTGATGTTGAATGTTGCGTGCTGTTCGCGGAGAAGAAACAAAATGGCGGATGCCGATGGAAAGGGACAAGGATTTACGCATAACTCGAAAATCGCGCTTCGTAAAAAAGTAAGCGGGTAAGCCTGCTGCTCTTCGTTCAGCAGTAGGTGGCCTCCCGGAGTACGGGAAGGCCTTTTATGTTGACCCCTAGTCCTATCAGTTTTCTGCTGATATGACGAGAGAGAGCTTGATCGCCACTAACTCTCGTGAGCTACAGAAAAACATTGTAGACTACACAACACTGCAATATCTTGTAGGATACAATAAACGCGATAGAACAGCAACGCATATGTGCATGCAACTCCGTTCATACCCATCAACGCAATTGCACATCACTCGATGGCATAACAAATGCGCTCCAACGATGCGGCACGCATACAACATGGGTTTAGGGACTTTATCTCCAGGAGCATTGCATTTCCGTCGACAAGGTTTTCCACTCTGAGATTTCCTAATTCATGTTGCATTAGTGATGTAACAAGAGACGCTTGTGGGATAACGGCAGATCCTACATACATTAGTGTTCCCGCCAACTATTGGTATTGCTGAACGTCGTCATCTGTTGCTCTCTCGTTTCTCTCCCGCCTGCGGGCTTTCGAAAGCGGAATTGGATACAATCGTCTCACGTAGGGATACATCGAAACAGTAAGATTGGCATCTTCGTCCTGTAGGATCTCACATCCAGCGAATGATATCTTGTCTCCTATCCGGATCTTTCTCACCTCAAATTCTTCTTGCATATCTGTCCTAAATCTTTCAATTCTGGTGACAGATCCAGCTATGAGCAGATTGTCTACGAGCTTCACGATCATTAGTATGATTCTCCCTGTATCACCCCGTTTCAGTAATAATTGGTTAACACCGAAAATGCGCTCTAGCCCTGCTTGGCTGAGCATCCAGGATTCGATACGCTGGGCGCATTGTCGGCCGGCTTCCACTATTTCGTATGGTAATTTGGTGAGTTTCCACAGAATGCCTTTTCGTTTGCGGAATTCCAGTGGTGGCATTACGAATAATTCTCTTTTGCTGGGGCCACTTTGCATATACGCTCCCTTGACATCTGCTACGCCAAATACAAATCCCAAGCATAGAGCGATGCTTATGAGCATTCTTACCACTAACATGTCAGCGTTGGAGCAGTCTTTCCGGATCTCATTTTTCATCTCGTCCCTGTTGCCTTGTGCGACGAGTCTGGCCTTCAACCTTAGTTGATGCTCTTCGTCTTCCTTGATATTGTACACAGTATGGGATGAGATGATGTTCGAGTTCCTGGGTACGTCTGGCTTTTTGACCTCAGTATATGCTTGCAACCAATTGTCTCCATGCTCCTTCTCGATTGCCTTTGTTAAGATCCAAGGTGGGGCGAATTGTACGTCGCGTCCTGTGACTTGCTTAGATCCTATAAGAGCCTGCAGGTGCTTGAGAACGTTCTGCTCATCTGACTCCAGAGAGTGTGGCGTGTTCATTATTGGGCTGTTCTCGAGGGCTGATGCATAGCTTCCTATGTCCTTCTGTGCTTGCTCGATTTGCGGACGTCCTGTTTTTTCTCCAGAAATCATCATTGCCCCAGCGATGTCGTCTTCACCACACTGTGGGGTGCTACGCGGAGATAATGTGAGATCGATATAGTCTTCCATCAGCCCTTCTGATAGTTTTCGTGCCAAATCGGAACTGGGTCTGAGCCTGATATCTTCCTACGCCACTTTCGATATTGGCGCTCTATCGCCTGTTTTTACTTCCACCAAGTGTCTGTGTGTTTGGAATACCTTAGCCTGGTTCCAAACGTCAGGTTGGTCCTGTGCAGTCGCATGGAAGGAGAACAGTATGTCGTCCCCTGGCTTTATAGCCGTTTGCGGTATAGTGGAATGGTCGTTTGATTTCAATAAGCGATGGAGCGCTCTAGTTCCTGATTGCTCTTTGTAAGCTGTCAGCAGTTCTTCTGTTACGACCTTTCCAGGGGCGCCTAGTATCGCAGGGGCGTATCCTTTCGCTAGCTCAAATCTGCTCATGACCTTTGACCCACTGAAACAATTAGAAAGAAAGATAGTTCTTGACAGAAGTAGGCGATCGTTCCCGGCGGTGTTTTCGAATTGAAGCTTTTCTAAGATACGCTTTACGACGCCGTTTTTCCTCCCTACAATTCCAGTTTTGTTGTGTCTCCTGACGGGTCGTGTCTTGAAGGTCATCCCGTGACTATGCAAGAATTTTCTCACTGCTGTCGAGTTTATCTCATCGTCGGCCGACAGTCCGTCTGGTCTGCCATGCTGATGCAACCATTCGCTTTTGGAGAACGAATGTTATCGTGTCCGCTTCTCGATTCTGGGTGATCAAGCCTTCTGAATATCCTGTACCGGCGTCCACCATGTGGAGTACGATATAATTTGTGCCTCGGATATTGCAGAACTTAAAGTCGATCTGTATTTCTACATTGAAGGCAACATTGATGTGTGTGATGGATATTTTCTTGATGGTACCGGTAGTCCTGATCGGGCACATACCGAGCAGGTGTCAGTTAAGCGCTGTACTTCTATTTTTCAATTCTGCGGAGTCATGTCCTGCCCGTCGGCATAGGTTGGTGATCTCGTCTGGGTGACCGTGCATTAACCTGTGCAGCCTTTTGGGTAGTGTGTTGGGTCTACAGTTTCCGAATCTGGTGTTCAGAAGGGCTTCTAATGATGGTACTATTGCAATTTTGGAGCGCTGGTTTAGCGTCCCGTCATCAATGATATAGATCTCGAATTCACGTGCTTCAACATCAATGGGTCGCTTAATACTCAGGACGGATGGCTGTCTGTGGTAATCGGTCACGCTGTGTCTCCTCACGTCAAGTCCAATCGTTAAAAGTGAATTGTCGTTAACGAGGTCGATGCTCAGCTCTATCCCCCGATCGTTCATATCCTGAATCGACAGCGTTCATGAGAAAATGACAGGTATCGGGTCGATACCCTCGTGCCCCCAACCTCTTTTGTATACCTTCCTAAGTTTGTAGGGCTGGAAAAGTATCTGGTGGACTTCGCACAATAGCAACGCTGCTTCCACTCCACCGGATGAGACCGGGCTCACTTCGTCCATTATGGGGTTCGGATCGTTGACTCGGATTTTTGACTAAATCCGGACCCCTTATTGAAAGAACGACTTTGTCGAACTTTTCGTGCCCTTCTGGTGGTTTGTGAATCTTGGTTTCTTGGACTATGAAGATTGTGCTCCGTTCGCGTTCTCTTCATTTGAGTTAGGTTCGTTGAATCGTGCCGTGGCTTTATCCCTCTTCGTGTCGGTGGATGTTTTGCCACGCTCACCCTCATCATACTTCTTGACCCGACGGAGCCTCTGGGGATTTCGGTTTGTGTTCATCATGGCCTTCAAAGGTTCATCACTGTGACTTGACGACTTTTCTTCTTCGAACTCCTCTCCTTCGAGTTCAGCTTCGGTCAGCGCGTTGAAAACATCCTCCAATTCTATCCAAACGAAGCTTTCATGGTTGTCTTGGTTACCATGATAATGCTCTATCGCACCTTTCAATGTTCGCAGTCAAGATTCAAAATCGTTTTGGGAGGAATGCTCTGGATATTTTGATTTTACCTCATTGATGAACATCACGCATTCTTCCATCCGTCGTAGGTTCACATAGACGCTGGCTTCTCTGTCTCTCTTCTCGGTTTTGCAGATGTTTACAACGCTGTTAATCGTATTCGCGAATGTCTGGGAGGTAAGTCTTGCATTGGTAAGACAAGGGATAGCAAGATTTGGACTCTCACTTGAGTCTTGATCGGCTTTTGTGAGGTCCAAGTACGACATAGCGGGACCTGTGAATCTGTCGAGGTAGTCTGCAATGGATTCTGAGTTCTTGCATCTGCAAGTGTTAGCCTTTTTGTGCAACCTTGTCGTTCTTGGGAGACTGTCGGTTATAGAGTCTTTTGCGACAAGTTTCACGATCTTCTTGAGTATCTCGAGCTGACAGATGTTGTCTTCTTTTGACGCTAAGCTTGAGCTCTCCTTTACGCACTGCTTTTTTAACAATCTCCTTCTTTCCAAAGTCTAGTGATCGGTAAAATGTCATGGAAAGCGTTCCTGCTTCTGCCTTTGCCCGGTTGTCTCCGTAACTTGCACGGGCTTCCAAGTTTTCGGCCCACTCAAATACTGCTTCGTGCCATAACAAATTGTCTGTCCCATGTCGGAGCTTTGGCGGTGTCGTCATGTTGTTTGTACTGAAGTCGTCCTCTGGGCCCATAACGATATGACGAACGTCGGATAACTGGTTGATGTTCATAATCGAATATGCAGTGAGAGGACGTCGGATACAAAAACATACGGCACAAATCTGCCAGGAGCTTTTGTTGGTATGGAAGAGTTGGATTGGTTTAAGTAGGGATACTACGCGCCCATTTGGTTACTAAGGGTATAACTCTGTACGTATAAACACGTACGATTAAGCGGGCTCTTCATCAAGTTGTACGTGGTCGTCACCTCCCCGTGAGGTCTTTGTACGTTATCCAACTGACAACTGTACTCCAATGGGACCCAGGATATACACCCACCGGCCGAGCGTAGACCTTTTTTCGCCTCCTCAGTTCCACGTATGGGACGTGGTACGCGCACAAAAGAGGTGATGTGCCGCGTCAGTCGCGTGATGAAACGAATCGCAAGTGCTTTGTCAACAACTCCTTGTCTTGTGCTGTTTATGCGATGAATTATCAAGTCCGCAGTTGGCCCTGAGACCGTTCATCCCGCAACCTCCAGTGCAACAGGTTTCCTCCTACAATACTTCAAATTCCTCTGCTGCTCATATATGCTTCGAAGCTGTACAGGTGTGCACTTGCACATCGTCGAAAGCGGACGGCGGTCTTTCCCGATACTTGAGCATATCCCCCTATGTTGGGTCGCTCTAGCATTCCCTCATCATTCAGGTATCTTGTTCTTGGATTCTTGGCTCATCACAAACACTGGTGCTCTTGTATCACAATTGTGCTTCGAGGTTGATAAGAATTTCGTATACTACTCAGAGGCCCGCTTCACTACTCTATCTTTGAGATCGTACACAACATGTCGCCTCAGCAACCAGGACGTACATTACGATGTCAAATACAAGTGATCTAGGAGAAACCGCTTTGGCTATGCCAGCCTATGAAGATGAAAGTCTGATCACTCCAATCCGGCCCAATCCTGCTTACGCCACGACCAGGGATTCCGACCCCTCCGTCACTGGTGATTCTTCCGAACCCGACAATCTATCCTCAGATAAGTCTCTCACAATGCCTCTCTCTCCCAATATGAGTGCCATTCCGTTCTGTTGGACCTCAGTATCCAAACGAAAGCGTATAACGCAGAAGATTGGTTCGCCGTCGACAGACCCCGACTGTTTGCTTGCTGATCCGGTGGAAGAGAACTTCAATGTGAGCGTGAACTCCAATCAAGGCGGTAAACGAGTATCTGCGCAAAAAGCTGATGACAAAGTGGACGTCAAGAATCCTTTTGCTCCCTCTGTGAATGGATTTGTGCCGTTCTGCCCCCATCTTGGCGGAGATGACTTTGACGATGAGTAAGATCAAAATCCTTGGCCACGTTCGTATTCTAGGTGATCTATTACTACATCAAGGTTATTTCGTTTCCAAGCGAAATGGAATGATCCTATCATATTGTTTGCATTTGTGGCTATACAATGCCCATGGAAGTGTTTCTTTACCAGCATTTTAATCGCTTTCATATGTAATATGTTGTTGATAGGCTCCAATGCACGTTCAGAGTTTACTTTGATGGTATCAGATCTTGATGCTCTGTGCAGTTGTTCTATTTGACATTGAGGATGTTCTTGGCGTTAATTGCAGCCTTTCGCTGTCTCTACAGTCTCTTGAGAACCACATAAGAATGTACAAACTCCGATGGAGGCACGAGATACTGAGGTAAACATCTTCTGAAACTGGATGTGACTCTGTTCTCTTTATTTAGCGTTTCTCTTAGAATCAAAACTCAGCACTTCTTGCTCGATCGAGATTTTGGTCAGTTTGTCACGAAAATATCCTCTCAACAGATCCACGCACTGTACAGGCATCTCAAGGGCATGCCAACTATTTTGCTCAAAGTCCAAGAAAAACAGTTCGAATTGGATGGCAAATCTGACGTTGGTTGGGGTCACCCAGCTCTATTCTCGATCTGTTCAGTTCCTGGAAGCAACATTTCGCATGGGTATACGAAAGAGCAGAGAGCATGGCATCGCTTGTTGAGAATGACCACTTGCTCCTTCCCTCTTTCGATTGCGAAAGAAATTGTCGGCAAGGAGCCACACTTCCGAAACATTGGCTTGCATGCCGTTGTGGTTCAGTAAAATCTCTATAAATTCTTTAGTTTCTGGCAGCGATCGTCAGCGGAATCACATATGTTGTTGGGATTGTTTCGCAGTTCCGCTTCCTCTCTTGCTTGTATATCTCTTTGGGCTTATAACTGATTCTGAATCATGGCCGTCGCTCTCGAATTGGCACTGCAAGGAAAGATTGCCGTGCAAGCGAAGATAGACATATCAACACAGATTACTTGACACCAGTTGACAAAAAGAAAAGTGTGTGCAAAACCATAAAAGTTTCCATGGTTAAGGGACGTACAGTTTTGATCATTAGTAGGTCAGAGCGCCAGGCATGAGGATCCTGTTGCACAAATTCGCGTATCATTGGCGATGGGCAGCGGGATATCGATTTTACAGAGTTCTGGAACGAGAGTAGCATTTTACAAGGACGGCAGAATGCTTTGAGTGCTGCCGTATAGGTCTCTTGCATTTATGACAAAAACAGCATATGCCCACCAGCAGGCGGGGGCCGGTGTACAAGAACGGCTAAGACGTGTATCGCCAGAAAAACGACACTTTTGGCCACCATTCAGATGGCGGTATTCATATAAGTAGGACCACAACGCGGCTCGTAACTGCTGCGTCGAAGTTTCCATTGGCAGGCATAAACGCTTCGTGCGAGAGTCAATCCTTTGGAACGAATACGTCATGAAAAAGAAGCTGCAGATGCTGCGATGGGGATTCCGGACGGATAGCAGTATGCCACAAGTTTGGATATCACCTAAGGAACAAGCGCTTGTCATTTGCGGTTTCAATTGTTCCAGCCGAAAGCACTGGCCCCTCCGCAAGAAAATACGCACGGAAAGGTGAGGAACAGACGAATTACAGCGATCTCGAGCGGCGACGCTGGGGTAATGCAGGTTGGAAAACACGTCACGCTACCGCTGCAGCTCCAATAAACTACCATCTTTGACCTAACCATTTTCGTAACGCCTGATTACTGCAAACTCTCCATGATCTTCAGAACAACTCGTTGGAAAAGCCCAATGATCCATGAGTAAATAGTACAGGACCTGATCTAGAAGACCAGACCGAAGCTCTTGAACTAGATGCAAAACTCAAAGCGACTGAATCGCGGACTTTCTCTCCTGGAAACATAAATCTGACCCATAGCCTTCGATGAAATGAGGCGTGGTCAAAACACTCGCTCCCAAAAGCGCGCGTACAAGCTGTTCTCTTTTCGCAGCTCCTTCGTAGAAAACAGTTGCACATCAAAGCCACTCGATCCGAAACGCATTGAGCAATTGACTCAAGTTAGCATGCATACCTTCTTGTAACATGTCATGAAAGAAAAATGATGCGTTTAGGCGGTTTCTGATAGAACGTAGATCCAAGCCGGCTCATTTGATTTAGCGCAACGCCAAAACACAGGTGCGAATGCTGTGGAACGGATCTTCATACACGTTTATGAGCGCCGTTTACGATTTCAGGGCCCGTAGTAGGACGAGGCATGCACAAAAGGTCATCCAATGAATCAGTTTTAGAATCACGATGAAACAAGATGTAGTCATTCTGTAGCAGTTCAGGACACACTTTGAATACAAGTTGTGTCGTTTTGGGTTTTGGGCGGCTCGTATGATTTGGGATAAGGTGAGATTTGTATATAGATGAAAAGATCTTGCTGAAGCATGAGTGCATAATTGGGTTGAAGGACGTCTCGAGCAGTTATTCGTTCAAAGTCAGTTTGAGATTGAGCCTTTTTGAGGTGTTGCGATGTGCTTTCATATACCTGGGTAGTGGAAAGAGTTAAATGGATGCTTTGAACGGGAAACACAGAAAGGGAAAGAGAATTATACCAGATTGATATGTCCAACATCCAGATAGTATCCTTTAGTAGCTGCAAAGAAGACACCCCACACGTACAAATCAATGAAGCGCGCTATCTGATAAGCGATCTTCCGAGCGGAGTCTGTGATATATGGTGCAACAATGATTAGGTGTAGCTGTAAGTTGGGATGACGGCTGGTGTGCTGGCACTCGTTATCCCACACCCGATCTAACTCAGGACGACGAGTGCATCCACGTTTTCCGAACGAAGCGGAATATGGAACCATCTACGTGGACCCAATGCGATGATGGCTACAAAATTGCATAGAACAATAGTACTGCCGATGCTATCACGGACGCCGACGGACACATAAGGAAAAGTGGGCACCAGCTCGTACAAGATGTGGTGGAACTCATGGGAGAAACATAACAGGGAGTAGAACCAGCAGGAGTTAATGCCTGTTCGTTCACGACGGAAATCGGTGCGGTCAGACACGCATTCAGAAAAGTGCAAAACCTCACAGATAAGACAACCCGAGTGTTCACATATTCTCTTTCGCCAGTGGATGCGTTAGAAGGAAAATTGCGGTCACAGTGTACTTCGCTTCAACGTTAGCACTTGAATTTGACCGACTGAGTAACTCATGCATCGCATAGTTGTTTGGGTACCCAGCCACTGCGGACTTGATCGAAAAGAACGTGTAGATAAGCTTGCAAAGTCTGTACTGTGCATTCTGTTGAACGAAAAACTACTGGTACCTGTTCATTGATTGGACATCCAGGATCAACTGAAGCTCAAATCAAAGAGTAACAACGCGTTTTGTATCACCCAAGAGGTTGGCGGGGAGACGAAAGAAACGAGGTATGCGGGTGTGGCGTTGTCGCATTTTGCGGCCTCTCATGTACCATTACACATTGTGGGATCGTATATGAAGAACAAAACTGTTCGAGCGAGTGCGACAGACCGGCGAAAAGAGATGTTCACCACGTCTTGTTTCAATGCCCGCTGACCGATGCCTCTCGGTGAGATGACTTACCTACATCGCGAGAAAGAAGGGATCAATCTGTTAGAGTCGATTAGAAGATTACCGTTAAAGTCTTTGACATTTCTCAGGAGAGAGAACTTTTTGTAGGATAGCCTTCCTGGTGTAACATAATTGGTTGCATCAGATCACATTAAAGAAGAAGAAGCAGGAGATGATTAATATGGTTGCTCTCGTGGTAATCGAGTTCGGATAGCCAGATGGACGGCGCCCATTTGATACGAGTGTAGCTCCATATGGCAATCAAACAGAAGAGTTTTGAGGTGAATAGGACATTTGAAACCCCTTCCAGCAATGAACGATATGGTTTCTCATGACAGGACTCACGCACGATTTGTTGTGACTCGGGGTTGACTTAACCGCCGGCGGCAGCTCAAAATTTTCTGTAAATTGTTGATCAGAACAGGGTTGCAGAGTGCGATGACGTGAGTGCAGTAGCGCGGGCAACAGGAACAGGCACAAGGACCCCGGATCTCCTGCCCGGGATGCCCCGATCACTGCTCTTCTGCGGGTGATCGGTCTTTTTATACTTCGTACGACAGCTCTGCATTTTTGTGCTACTCCGTGTAGTACAGGATTTCTAGCTGTTCTATACAATAAAGAATACGTTCTCTTGTGTACGTCTAGCTTGAACGGTTCTTGCTCAAACGTTCTCACGTCGCTGTTGGCGTGCTGCTCTCTCTACAGCAGGGCACGCCTACTTCAAGCCTTTCTTTTCCTAAGCTTTCCTGCGGTACAAGGCTCACGGTTCTGTGTAACGTAGTGAAGCTTCTTCTGCAAGTTGCTTTCGCTTCGGACATCCAGCCGTTCGAAATGATACTCGCTAACATCAACAGTAAATGAAGCCTTCGCCATCCACCGAGTTGCAGCATCGAAATGTCGGTTAGCAGCTGGTCACAAGTGATATTCTCGAGTTTGGACTTTGGACGGCATTTCGTAGTTTAGAAACATCTGATGGTCGCTGATTAGGTTATGTACAGAAAGTCTCGTAACTGGCTGAGGATATTAGAGAACTGTTCGGTGAGGCGCAGGTAAAGAATTTATAGAAGAGCTGGGAGCGATGCGATAGAAGCGGATCCGACGAAACTAATCACATTATTCAAGTATATGAAACGCGGATCGGACGGAACCGACGATGTAACATGGAAAAGGCAAGATCAGTGGAGGAAGAGAATGTCAGCGTGATCGGAGAGGGATATAGAAAAGAGCACCTTGTTGCGAGTGCAAAAGATCGACGGGACGGGAAAGAGATAGATAGATAGATACGGCGATGTTTTCATGCGTGAGCGCCGTCACCAGTTCATCAAGAACGGTTGTTGTGACACTGATTTGCAAGCGCAGCACCAAGTTGCTGATCAATAAACGGTTGTCATGACATTGAAATGCGTGGATCGCTTTACGAAGATACTAAAAAGAAAACGAAGAAGGCAGACCAGGTGAGCGTCTGTGCCCTCGGCGCCATTTTGAGACGTCAAACTCCCAAGTTTAATGTCAAGAACCAGCAGGCCACGTTGAAACTCGCAAGGAAGCGAAAACAAACAGATTGCTCGGTTTCAGAGAACACCTGTGGTAGATCGGCCTTGGAAAACTTGCCGTCGGACCAAAACATCTCTTAGCTCTCCACCCACGTAGCAAAGCTCAAATTATACTACTTTTGCGGTTTCCTGGAAGATCCGTTAGCCCATGACGAAAGGTTTCGATTGTTCAAGCTCGTTGTATTAAACATATAGTTGTTCAATTGTAAATGTTTGAGTATTGTCCGTGGAATATTGCATAAGGACCAAAGTATCTCTTTCTTTACTACGTGAACCGAAGCCATGAAGAAAGATGATAAGCGAAGAACTAAGAAGAAGAAGGTCGACTGCGAAAGATGGGCTTTATCGCAAAGAAAGGAATACAAAAACTCGATTGCGTTCCAATCGTGGGTCCGAATCCTGAACTCTAGAAAACCCGTATTGCCTTCTATATTTCTTCAACAGCTTGCCCCATATTTCCATAGCATCAGTCTGAAGGAACATCTTCTTTCCATGCCTGTGGAAACGACGAAAATCAGACCTAGATGGGCGCAATCCCAGGGATCAGTCAACAAAGAGAACATCCAGCGATCAGTAGCGTAATATTAGCACAGGAGGGGAACCCGAGGACCGCTATGAAAGAGATCCTACGGAAGTGAGATCCACTTCCGATGGTGCTGTAGACGGTGGACTAATCGTGCATCGACAGGGAAGGACATCCCTTGAAAACAGCTTTAGAGAAACTGCTCTCATTATGTACCTGGCGGTGCACCGGCGGTGGCAGCGGTTGTGCCGCACTTCACGCTTGATTTCTTGTATTCTGTTCTTCAGAAAAGAGAACATGTTGGACAATGTCAAAAGGCGTGAAGGTAGCTGAAAAAGGTATTGGTCGGTGAGGTAGGTATCTGGGGCGGCTCACGTTGTCCGATCAGCTGGGCAGCGAAGAGTTGAGAGCTTTCCTTTTATAGTGTCGCCGGTGCCCTTTACAACGTATTAGGGGGAAATCAATTATTGATCCCCAAGCTGTGCTTGATTGAAAACCAATTGGGGGCTGACAAGTGGGAATGGTGTCATTCATTAGCCTGCCACGCTGGCAGCAAAAGTAACGCTGTTAACCGAAACATCCTCTGTCGATATCGAATGCAACAAATAATCTATTCCATTGAACAGATTCAAGGAGGTTCTTGGAAGCAGACAGTGTTTAAGCTCTCCTTTGCTAAGACAATATAAAATGAAATTTGTTGGTAGTGACACAGGGATTTAAATATGGGTGTACGCGACAAATCTGTTTGAAGGAGAATCAAATCGCTTCTGAGTCGATGAGAGCTCTACTCAACTGGGGGAACGTCAGCTGTCCAGCAAATGCTATGCACCAAAGCAAGTACGGAGGCCATCTTTGAAGGCTTTTAAAGGTGCACTTTAGCACCTTCAGCCTCCGTTTAAGTGCTGCATCTTCACGGACCTGTGCTTGTGTCCTGTGTCCTACTTCCCGTACGGTCTGCTTCGGCTGGCGCAGCGAGTGGGTATGTTGATCTCTCCGTCGATAGCGTGTGTTCGGCCTCGTGGCGTGTGACGTATGGTGTCGTACATTGCGTCGAAGCCACGTACTGAAACAACCAATCGCGGGCCCACGTTGAAGCGACGTGCCGGAACAACCAATCGCGGACGCACGGTGGCCACGTTCCACTTCCCATATCTTGTTGTGTTCCGCCTTCTGTTCCGCCTTCTGTTCTGCCTCCTCACCCTCCTCGGTGCTCAGAGGTTTGCACGTCCTCCTTGCTCCTGTCGACGCCAGTAGCGGGCGATGAAATGAAGGGGAATGTGAGAGTGTGGTTCGAATGTATCATAGTCCGGTTGGTATCCGAACCAACGGACTCGATATTGCGTTCTGTCCGTCGGTACACGATGGCCGACGATTCGGTCGACCACATGGGGTTGCGGTGTAGGTGTTGTCCGGTCCGTTGCGGGCTGTGTAGGTTCGTCGGCAAAAGGACCGTCCAGATCAACATCGGGTTCAATGATCAGCCGTGTCGTAGCCGTTCTAGTGGTTGGGTCGATGGTTAGTGCCGTTCGGACTGCTCGGCGTGGCGCCCGGGTTACTCTGCCAATGCTGACCTGGTTTTCCAGTCCGTCTTCTTTTATAAGGACGGTATCATCCGTGGCGGTCACGATGGGAAATGGCCCGTATGTTTTCGGAAGACGTTCCGATATTTGCGGTTATATTCGTCAACTTGCTTTTCCAGGGCTGTTGACATCCATTCCAGTCGGTCTACATACACCTCATCCCCGGGACTAAACTTAGGGAGAGTCCGTACGGTTTTATCGAAGCCCCTTTTGTACTGGAGCTGGGCCTGAGTGGTTTTCGTCTGGGCGGACGAAAGAGCATCCCGAAGACGAACTAGGATGTACCGTTTAACCTGCGCGGTGGTGGCGTTTTCAGGTTGATGCTCCGGGATAGTGGTAGGGGTCTTTTCAACCTGCAGACCGGGCTGGTGCCGTGAGAGTACCACATCGAAAGGCTTTGTGCCCGTTGTTCTGTGCACTTGCAGATTGTATGCATAGGTTAACGGTTGCACGTATTCATGCCATTTGGTTTGGTGTTCTGCCACATAGTGACGGAGGTGTTCGATGAGCGTTTTGTTGAACCGTTCGGCCTGTCCGTTTGTTTGCGAATGATAGGCCGTGGTGGTCAGGTGCTTGATACCTAACATGCTGCACATTGTTTCGAAGAACTTGGAGACAAATTGGCTTCCGTTGTCGGTCAGCAAGTATAATGGTATCCAGTACAGATAGACCCAGTTGTCCAAGAAAGACGAGGCTACGGCTGCAGCCATAGTGGATTTCAAAGGCACCGCTCGGCAGATCTTTTTAAACCGGTCGGTAATGACTACAATGTATTAGTGCCCCTTTGCAGACTTTGTGAATGGACCATGGATGTCCATTGCGACAAATTCCAACGGGCCCGCTGCGGGAAATAGCTTCAAGAGCTTATGGTGCCGCTGGGGACTCGTGCGAGTGGAGACGCAGGTACGACAATCCCGTACGGTCTGAAATACGTCATTAGCCATCTACGGCCAGTAGTAGTCCCGTCGCAGCGTGGAATACATCTTTGTTGCGCCAGGGTGTCCAGCAAACCGCGGGTAATGGGACAGATATAATAACCTGGTTTGCAGTGTCTCCGGCACGTACCATTGGAGAGATCTATCTAACGGAGCTTTGCCTATCAATACCCCGTTTCGGTTTACATCGAATAGGCATTTGCCGTCTCCGACTTTCGCCCGTTCGGACTTACAGAGGGGATCATTCTTCTGTTCCAGGAGGAACTCTTCCACCGTTATCGGGGCGACTTCCTGCAACTCGTCATTAACTTCGAGTACTGCTGGGAGTCTTATCCCGTTCGGATTGTTTTGTGGCCAGTCCGTTATGACGGTCTCCTCTCCACCGTCCTAGCACACCGTAGCTACGGTATATTCTTCGCCCGTTTCGGTCACGTCGTTCGTCATCATGCACGGTACCTCGTCTTCGAGCGGATCTGTGTCTTCTCCATCCGTACGGACTCTAGAAAGCGCGTCAGCGACTTGGTGCTTAACGCCCGGTCGGTGGTTTACGTCAAATTCGTACTCCATGAGGCGGAGCCTCCATCTCGCTAACCGTCCGGACGCATCCGCTAGATTGAGGATCCAGCGTAGTGCGTGATAGTCCGTATGGAGGGTGAACCGTGTGCCCTCCAAATATGGACGGAGATGAAGAATGGCCCAATCGACGGCCAAACATTCCCGTTCGGTAGTGGAGTAAGCCCGCTCGGGCTTTGTTAGTGAGCGGCTCCAGTAGGCAATCGGACGAAGGTCGCCCTCGGGCTGCTCCTGGAGGAGACAGCATTGGACTTTGGTATTGCAAGCGTCCGTGTCCAGGACGTATCTGTGACGGTGTCGGGGGAGTGCCAGTATAGGTGGTCGTATGAGACGTTGGCGTAGTTCGTCGAACGCCTCATACTCCGTATCGGTCAGAGTTTCGAACTCGAATGGTTTGTCTTTTTCCGGTTTCCGATTAAGCGGGCTGGCAATGCGCGCGAATGCCTCAAAAAACCGGCGGAACACGTTACAAAGGCCGAGGAACGACGGTAGCTCCGTCTGGTTTGTGGGAGGTTTCGCTTGTCGCAAAGCGTCGCAAGCTTTTCCAGATACCTGCAGTTTCCCCGGACGGATAATATGGCCAAGATAGTCGACCGCTTGGTGGAAGAAATAACATTTCTCCAACCGCAGCGTAATTGCGGCCGAACGGAGCAGTTCTAATACGGTCTGTACGTGTTCGAAGTGCTCTTGAACTGATCGGGAATATATAATGACGTCTTCTAGGTAAACTAGGTCGAATAACCATATAACCGGCTAAAGGATGATGTCGAGCGCCCTCTGGAAGGTAGCCGGAGCATTGTTGAGACCGAACGGCATTCTAATGTAGCTGAACAAACCCATGTGGGACGTGAAGGTCGTTTTGTCCCGGTCGGTCTCGTCGACTTCGCATTGCCAATAACCGCTATTGGCGTCTAAAGTAGTGAATACCACTGCACCCCCTAAGGAGTCGATGCACTCATCCATTCTCGGTATGGGGTAAGTATCCCGTACGGTCATCGCGTTGAGGTGGCGGTAGTCAACGCAAAAGCGCAGAGTACCGTTCTTCTTGGGTGCAAATACGACAGGACTTGCCTATTCTGCGGACGACGGCTCTATTACGCCCGCGCGGAGTTGCTTTGTTACTTCTTCCCTTTCCAGCTCCATTTGTTTCTGTCCCACTCGGTAAGGCATCTGGAAGATGGGTTTGGAACCCTCTTCTAAATGTATGCGGTGTTTGGAAATGGAGATGGACCCCAAGTGTCCATCCCACATATCCGAAAACGGTTCCAGAAAGTCGGTAGTTCTTTCCCGTTCGGTCTCATATTCTTCTCCTATACGGACTTCCTTTACCCAATCATCAGCTTTAGCCGCGTCGGACTTTTGATCCTGGTCGGTTTGAGTGGGATTAGCCTCCCCCCCTTAGCTTCGTCGTCCTCGATGAACGGGGACGGGGAAATTAGGGCAACTGGGGCGGGCATGGCGTGCCCGACGATGGTGTTCTTTGCCAAATGGATGGGATCTTGTCCGAAGTTGGAGACGAGGACTCGGAATGACCGGCTCGTTATAAGCTCCATGACGCCATTGGCCATGAGCATAAGGCGTTTCTTGACCATTTTCGGGTTGAGTTGGAGGAATGAAAGTCCTCCAACGTTGGCGGTTACTTGAACTACCACTTGGGTCATGGGCGGTATACTGACAGCTCGGGCTACTCGAATCTTGTTAGAGATGGAGTTGTCCGCTGTCGGGAAAGACTCGTGAACATTATTAGTTTGAAACCGTGCGGTTGCCCAAAGCAGGGCCACCGGTCGGGAATGGTGGAAAGCAACTTGTTTCCGTTGGGGGTATATGGCCGTCACATGCTTGTCGATGAACGTTGTTCCGAACAAGCACAATGTGGCTAGGTTTGTGGAGACTAGAAAATTGTCCCAGACTCCCAGACTACCGATTCGGATAAACAGGCGGATGACTACCGAAGTCCGCATACGGTTACGAGACGCATCTGTAATATTTGGATGCGGTCTCGTGAGCAGCTTTGATTGCCATCCGGGCGGGAGAGCGTTCGCTTGGACCAGGTTTGGTCCCGCACCGGTGTCAAGAACACCAGTGACAGGGAGTTGCACCTGAGAGTTGAGGCCGATTGAGAAAGCTTTGTAATGTGCTCTGCTGAACAGCATTATCGGATCGGTCTCAGACTCTTGTTTTACGTACGTGTGTTCGTCTCGTGATGGAGCCGGCGGTCCCGAATCGGATTCATTATGAGGCCGCTCGGTCTCCTTATTGAGGCTTTCAGGCCTCGGGGGGTGGGTCGCCTCTACTCACCCTCCGGGTAGTTTTCCGGAGCGGGTGGTGTGTCGGTGTCCACCAATTGGACTGCATAGCCTTGTGTTCCCGAGAGGGCTTGGGTCTGGGGTTGACCCTGGCGTATACCGATACTAGCCCGTGCGGGCCCGGTATTACTAGTACTTCCGGACGGACTTCTTGGGAAGTTGTAATACCCCTCCTCACGGCGTAGGGTATAATTAGCCTCTCGTGCAGCTAATAGGGCAGCAGGTACTTCCGGTGCTAGCATTTTGCAATGGTCCGGCTCTCGGGAAAGACATATCAGGCACGTTTTGTCCAATAAACGTGCGGATATGGGGGCTACACCTCTACCTGGTGCAGCGAATTGGACCGTCCGGGAAGATTGAGACGTTGTGGAGATCGGTGTGATGGGAGGAGAAGGTAGACTACTGCCGCCTCTCATCACAAACACTTGACCACCCGGTGCCTCCAAATCATCCTCGTCCGAATCGGTATCCAGGCTCATCACTCGTGAGCGTGAGCCACGAAGATGAGTTGGCAAAGAGTACGTGCGAATTATTTGCCGTTCGGTCGCACGGTGCGTGTCGCCCTAGGATTCCGCGTATCGGGCTAATGCGTTCAGTCCGATGTGCGGGTGAGTTTTCAGATGGTTCCTGACTTTCAACCGTATGGCGGGCAGCAGGTTCTCCACGAAGATGAACTTCAAACGTCGATCTGAGAACACATTCCCACAGTGGAGTGCTTTATCCCAGAGTTTCTGGGCGAATTCCGTTTCGGACATAGCTGAGGACTGTCGATAAGTCGTCACCTCGGCGTATGCGTCCGCGATTACCTCGTCGGTGGCATACGAGGTTAACAAAAAGTTCACCATCTCTGAGTATCTGCGCAACATTTCCCGTTTACGGACGTCGACCTCATTGGTTTGTCCCGTGATACGGGATTGAACCAGCGCGTGTGCCAGCCCGGTCAAGTAAAATTGGAAGGACCAGAGGGCTGCGCCCTCTGTCATTCCGTTGTGGTCGCATGCGGTCTTAAAGCACTGTAAGAAGCCCAGTACGGCAATGGGGCCCGATCCGGAGAACGGGTGCCCCTTTAGCTGGAAATCCAGCTTCTTGTGGTAGAGGCCAACCTTCCTGGCCACCTGGGCATCATATCGTGCAGACGTCTTAAGAAGGCGATATGACCTGTAGTCTACGGCCTTCAGAAACAAGTCGTTAAGTGGCTTCAGCCGCTTAAGCGACCTCCTGCCCGAACGGTGATGCGAATCTCGCTAGTCGTCGCTCGCTCCTTCATCCGAATCGGAAAGATCTTCTTCGGACTCTGAAGTCTCCGTTCAGTCTGTATCTGAGTCCGAACGGTTAGGTCTGCGTTTGCGACGGGACGTTCTCTTCCTGCCGCGGTTTTTACGATCCGAACCGGACGGTTTACCCTGACGGCCGCCTCTGTCGCGGTCTGAGCTCCCTCCATCGCAGCTACTATCGTCAGGGTCTCCGTTCGGATCTGGCTGACTGGGGATTGCAGGTAGATAGATCGTTCGGGAATTTCCTCTTTGATTCCTCTCCGGAGTACCTATACCGGACTCTAGGGCCGGTGCCGTGCCCGTACGGTTTGTACCAAACTTTGAGAGGGTCTGGGTGACATATTGTCCCGCAGATAACGGCTGACTTGTCGGATTTGGCTTAACTTCCGTGCGGTCGACGCTTGGCTGGAGGCGTGAAATCACTTCCTCGGTAACCGTGCGGATTGTCTCAGAGGCCTGTCGCTCCAATATTTGGGGCATCCGATCGGCAAGATACTCTTCGACCGCTACTGGGACCCTTATTTCGAGTTCTGTGCGGACTAATACCGACAAGTGAATCCGGATACGGTCCCACAAGTCTTCGAAGCCAATGTTCCCGATTGGTGTATCGCGTGAAGACGCGGCTGCCCCAGTAGTTGCGGTTGGCAGCTGAGATGCCGGCGGGCCGTGGGATGTAGAGGAGGCCGCTGCCGCACTTCCTGTGCGAAGCACTGACTCCGGGTTATCCAGCACAGACGTTTTGAGTGCTGAAGCACTCCTGGTGCTTTGGTTTGAGACCGAAGCGGTCTCAGAGACCGCTGCCGAAGCGCCCTGAGACTCCGTAACGGGCTGGGCTGTTTTTCTGCCCTGCGAACCTTTCTGACTCCGTGGTTTCGGAAGTTTCGATTCCATTTTTGGTCCGTGATTGGTTATCTAGGTCGGGAGACCAATTTGGGGAAGCGCAATGCTTTAGCACAAGATGCTGACCGGTCGGACGTGCCTCAGTGGTCAGTAGAAGGATTTCCTAGAAAGCCCGGGCGGAAAATGGGCTCGGTGATATGAACGGTAGAAGTAAGGAGACGCCGGTCGAGGGCTGCGGAACCGGACGGGCAACTACGTCAGGCGTGGTCAGGGAGCACGCGTAAAGTGTTGGCAGCCGTGTACCGCTCGTGGTCTACCGTGCGGAGTAGTAGTACAAGCTAGTGGGCAGTCTGTATCGCTAAATAGAACAAGAAACTAGTCCGCCTGGTAGGATGACGTCTGCTTTTACTCGTTCATGGGGGTCGGGGGGTACTGTCATTCTAAGTAGACCCACCGGCCCCGAGGTGCACCTCGGGGACGAAGCACCTCGGGAGATATGGTCCAATGGCAGGCCTTCGTACGCACTACCTAAAAATTTATTAAAAATGATCTAAGGCCATGCAGGCATGCCTGCCCTTCCTTCCGGTCGGACACGTGTATCCCGTTCCAACATTCCCCAGGTGCACCGTGCCGGTCAGGTGCACTCTTGCCATCTGTCCACCGTCCGGTCTCCCACGTCATCGCGCATCGGTGTTCGCTGTCCCCCGTCATGATCTGAGGCCCGTACGGTCGATATACCACATTGTTAATCTTCCAGACCGCTCCCGAATTCTGGCAAATAACAAAAAATGGACCGATTTTTTGCCTTGTCCACCTGATATTTGAAATGTTTCTTATTTCTATGTCGTTAATCAAGTACTGAAATACAAAGAGGCGTTTTGCAGTATATTGGGAAGGCCCTGTCACTGCATTATTGCGGAATTGCGTCCGAAACTGTCAAAATGTCCTACTTCTTGTACACGAATGTTAGGTCGACCGAAAATTTTACCAAGTCCAACGCATCTTCGGTTCCAGCCGTCCTCATTCTTAGGGAGTGAATATCTCATGTGAGCAAAGGATGAAACGGAATCAATACAGCAGCTTAACGCCTGTCCACTTGGGTCAATCTCTTAGAAGGGCTTCTTTGTCATCAACCGTATGATTAAGGATGCCAGAGGCGATATCCAGGAGTTGTCTAATAGGTACGGATAGCATGATAAAACGGCCATCTCTCAATATCTTCGGTTCTGAGCACAATTATGAATGCAGTTTTCTTTCATCTCTTTTTGCGAATTACAGGCTGAGCACGTGGCGTGTTGGTAAGTGTCAGGCAATCTCTACCCCTGCTGTTGCCCTAGGTGGAAAAGGCGGGGAGGGGGTGGAGTCCCTATGAGACTCAATCTCATTTTAAGGGCCAACCCCCCTCACCCTGCTTCCAACCCAGGCGTCTCTCGCCTTCAGTGCAGTGACCACCACGCGAACTCATCGTGCCACTGATGCCAACAGTGTCGCTGCAGACTCCACCACCACCCGGTTTCCCGTCGTTTCCCATGCTCACCTTGCGTCAGGACGCTCTCTTGCTTCAGGCCCGCCACGGCATCGGCCGCTTCATCGGACTCGAACGCGACAACAGCGCTGCAGGCGCGCCGCAAGAGTGTGCTGTCGTTTCCTACAGGTACGGCGAGTTGTACGTACCGCTCAGTCAACTCGAGATGCTCCGCAACTTTTCCACCAACGTCACCGCAAAGCAAGGTCCAGTAGAGTGTGCTACTTGGCGCGTCACTGAACGCGTGACCACATTCGTCGTCAGCTCATCAACTTGCATGATTTGTATGCCTCTCATCACCACGTCACACGAGACCCGTTTCCAGTCCATCAGCACGCCGATCGACTGTTTTTCGATGGCTTTCCATTCACGCTCACCAACGACCAACACGTCGCCGTGCAGCAGATGTTGAGTGATCTCAGTGACCGTCACATTCCAATTGACCACCTCCTGTGCAGCGATTTTGGCTTTGGAAAGACGGAGGAGGCCATTTGCGCTGCCTTTCGAGCCTTGTGGGCCAGTAAACAGGTGGCGGTTCTCGATCCTACTACCATCTTGGCACATCAGCATTATGAAACTTTCAAAAAGCGCTTCGTATCCCATTACCCGCAGTAACACATTGCGTGCGTGAAGCGCTTTATGTCAAGGCGCTGCACGCCTCTGCCTTGTTACTATACCGTGAGCCGTACAAGAGCATGTTGGAATATGTCTCCAATCTCAACTCCGCCCCCAATCCGTACCCCAATCAGCACTGCACCGCCACAGGAAATACTATGTTGAAAGGAAGCAAGGAAGGAAATCTATTTGTCTATACGGGTACTGACTAAAGGTAGAAGCAGATGCAGCGGAGCACAGTGGTTCAGACTGCAACAGTTTGCCACAAACACCAGTCCATTCAATATTACGCGCACATATAAAAGGGAGGCCTTGGCGATAAAATCGTTGGCCTTCGTATACTGGTTTTCAATCGTGTTCTTATTGTCAGATATGTGACGCAGTATTTCCTCCAACTCCACTAGTAAATCGTTGCATCAACCAAACCCCCTGATGCTGGAAAGGATTCAATCGCTAGAATCTTGTGCAGAAGTTGTTATCATGACGGGATACGGGTCATCGGACGCCTCAGCCTCCATATCAATAAACGGGTAATATGGAACGGAATGATTTGACGAACTAGAATCATCTGCCATCTCGCGAATGATCGAGGTTGCACCTGGCTGTGCCATCATGTTTTTGTTGGAAAAAGAGTATTGAAGTTGAACAGTGACATCAAAGGGAATTATATAGACAAAAGAAACCCTAAGACGAACAGTGCCTTTGCCAAGCAGATTTTTCATGGCAGGAAAGTGTCCACTGACAGGTTGTTATGATTTATTACCTTGACCTAATATGCATAACTAGAGATTATGCGCCTAGCCTAATTATCTATATAAGCCCGAAGTCGGCAACCTCTAATCACACTCGAGCCAGACCATTTCCTCTTCCTTTGCCAACTCCCACATTTTATTAGAGCTGTCTGCTCCCCCTCGCCTCCAAAAATACTCTATCTCACTTTTCCCGCATAACAGTGCAGCTCGGTTTTTTGCACACCGTAAGTGACTGGGGTACTTCGATCTAGTACAAAATCAGGCGGCGTACTAGTTTGCTCCGAGCTACGAACTAGACCTAAAGGTTTGGTCGGGGGTGTTCAGTGAAAAAGTTGGTATCTCTATTGTGCTAGGCCTAAGGTTTTGGTCGCGCATCTGTTGTCACCACTGTTTTTCTTCATGGCTACTAGTGGCCAACTGTCCTGTGTACGCTTTTATCATGATCTATTTCCGCCTTGCCATAGTACAGGCCGTGCATTTCTTGTGCCTGACGCCGCAGTACTCACGTTGCTATTAACCCTTTTCGGTCTACTATCTATTGGCATTGCACGCCATTGCTGGTACTCTCGAGCTACGAACATATTTTCAAGCTACTCTCCAGCAAAGAAGGGTACAAAAAGGGCTGTTGTCGTCCGGTGTCGTGAAATGGTGCAAAATGACACACAGTGTAGAAGATCGATCCAACAAATTTGGATACATAGAATTTGTGACAAAGAAGATGTGAAAGGAAATTTATTGTAGATTATCTTTATTGGAAAGGAACGTAGTAGTTACAAACTAGTCTACAGAGCGGTAGATAGGAAACCCTACTCTAATAAAGAAGGTCTATAAAAGACCGCTCGCTTTGGACGCAGCAGGAAGTCGGAGGAAGTGGCAACTTCCAAAAGTCCATTCTGCTGACGAGCTCAGTCAAAAATCTGTCCCCAGCCACTTGCAGTCCATCCACGACACAGCCCTGACCGTAGTCCATATTCTACATTATTATTATCATACAAAAGTAAGTACGTCTATAGCATACGCTACAAGTGGTAGCATCGCACTAACTAGTTCTAAGTGACGGAAAAAGAAGATAAATCTCCTAATCTACAGGAGGATATCCAACAATTTGAATTACCACCGTCGCTTGGAGACAAACCGGAGGACATATATGAAGATGAAGATTCAGATTTCGAAGAAGTATCAAAAGAAGAGATACCGATACCGAGGAATGATAAAATCAACTACTGCAACTACTGCAATAAGACGAAATCCGAATCTACGTGGGGAGAGCATAATCGCTCGCAGGCACACTACATATCATTATCTAAGTCGTTCAACTTTACATTCTACTGCGAGTACTGCTGGTGTTTGTTTAACACTACCTTCGAATACTACGCGCATTTGCGCACGCTTGAACACATCAACAGGCGCAAGCGTGTGGAACAAGTGTATCGTGCCGCACGCAAATCTCAGAAAGCTCCCCCACTGACCAAAACCACCGGTGCCTTGCCGCCGTTTGGTGTCATCAAAGACATTATCAAATCTTTTAAAAATCATTAATTTTAAACACTTTTCACCTGCCTCTGGTTAAGTAAATTTATTGAATTTTGCGTTTACACTACTTGACTATCTTACCACTGCAGTAGTCAACCACTAGAAAACGATTGCACAGCATAGGTAAATGCCAACCAATAGCAAACCTTAGACAACACCTTGAAAAGACCATTAAAGATATCAGTATTTAGGACATTGCATGTTCGTGTAATCAACCAAACCTTTTAAGAATATGGAAAATGAAATAATAGAACTACAGAATAGAGTTAATATTTTAGCTCAACAAGTGAATCAGGTAATGCAAGTAAACAATCATTTAACAACTCTAGTAAATCAAAATAATAATCAATCTAGTATACTAAAAGTAGGAAAACCTGAAAAGTTTTCAGGTAAATATGTAAGATCTTGGTTATAATCATTAGAAAATATTTTCTCCAACATAAACGAAGTAGTAAGTGAAGAAAAGAAAATTAAGTATGCTGTAAGATTCATGAGTGGACAAGCACTAGAATGGTGGGAGCTGATAAATATAAATAATGGAAATAATATTAATACCTTTGATGAGTTCCGAAGAAACTGTTAGAATACTTTGAACCGGCAGATAGAGAGTTAAATGCACGAAAAAGATTATCAAATTTAAAGCAAATGGGAAAGTTCAACTAGGTTAGCTTATATAATAAAGAATTCACTAAATGGTTATTACAAGTTCCAAATATGTCTGTACAAGAACAGCTATTTTTATATAGCAAGGGATTGAAGCATCAAATTCGTATCGAACTTGAAAGATCAGAGCCCAACCAATTACAAGAAGCCATGAATACTGCAGACAGAATGGATACTATTTTCACATCCAATAGATTTAATTATGGTTATCGTTCATACTGGGGAAAGCAACCAAAGCACGATATTATTGAAAAACCGACACCGATGGAAATAGGAAACATTCGACAGAATAACAACAGAAGTAATCTTAATAATGAAGAAAGAAGGCAACACATGAAACAGAATTTATGCTTTAAGTGTCATAAACAAGGAGTTCGTCCTTGGAAACATAAAATGAACTATAACCTAAAAAAATAAACAATCTGGGTTCGAAGAAAACAGCCAGAACCGAATCCGTCACAAATGTACAATACCAAAAGACAGAAAAAGAAAAAAACAATAGAAAACTATTACAAAATGGAAAACCCAATACGATTGCGTTATGTGCATTAAATAATAAACCAACGAAGAATAACCTTCTAGTCTTCAAGGGAGAATGTATAAAATTGGATAAGATTCAAACTTGTAACATCTTAATAGATAGCGGTTGTGAGGAGGTCTGTATCTCAAAGAAATATGCTGATCAGCTTAAACTAAAAAGGAAAACAAGTGATATTAGAGCAGAATTATGGGATGGAACATTTGTCCCAATGGACCAATGTTTAGACGTTCTATTCATCAAAATTGGAGAAACTAAGTTTAACATAAATCCTTTCATAGTGGATTTGATAGGATATGATGTTATTCTAGGAAAATCTTGGCTACACCAGTACAATCTACATATAAACTGGAAAAGAAACTCAATACTTATTCATGTTGACGGAAAGAACTTTCTTCTGGACGCAGAACCTGTTAAAGACAGTGCTCCCAAGTTCAACTTCTGCTAAGTAAGAAACAATTTGCTAAATTCGTACGAAGGCAAAAGAGTAAAATATACCTTATGTTAATACAACCAAAAAGGGACACGGATAGTAAACAGAAAGACAAAGTTGACCTAGAACCAAAAGATGATATACTAGTAAAACTTTCAAAATAATACCATGATGTATTCCCAGATGATTTACCAAAGGGATTACCACCCAAAAGAAATATAGAAATGAAAACTGCACTAAAAGAGGATGCTACACCTAAGATGGGACCAATGTACAAACTATCTCCTGCAGAACTAGAAGAGATGAGGAAAAAACTGGATCACTTATTAAGTCATGAATTTATAAGACCAAGTATTAGCCCATGGGGAAGCCCAGTTCTTTTCACACCAAAAAAGGATGGCTCACTTCGAATGTGTGTGGACTATAGAGCAATAAACAAAAAGAAAATAAAAAACAATGTACCTCTTCCTCGAATAGACGAAGTGTGGGATCAACTAGGAAATGCTAAGTACTTTACTACGCTTGATTTGAGATCAGGATATAACCAAATCAGAATAAGAAAAGTGGATATACCTAAAACTGCATTTCGTACAAGATACGGCCAATTCGAATATCTCCTCACACCGTTTGGACTAACCGGTGCACCTGGTTGCTTCCAAACCTTAATGAATAATATTTTTAGACCAATTTTAGAAAAGTTCGTAATGGTCTACCTCGATGACATTGTAATTTACAGCACAACAAAGGAAGACCACTTAAAGCAAGTAAAACTTGTGCTAGATATACTTAGAAAAGAAAAGCTATGCGCTAAATTATCTAAATGTCACTTTATGAAAGAGGCAGTAGAATACCTGGGTCATGTAATAACCGCGGAAGGAATTAAAGTTGATAATAAGAAGATTGAAGCAATAACCAAATGGCCAGTACCAAAAACAGTCACAGATGTTCAAAGCTTCCTAGGTATCTGCAATTACTACAGGAAGTTTGTTAAAGACTTTGCGAAAACAGCTAATTCTTTAACAGAACTTACAAAACAGAAAAATGATTTCATTTGGAAAAATGACCAACAAAAAGCATTTGATATACTGAAAAGTAAACTAATAAGTGCACCTATACTAAAATGTGCAGATCCTACGCTTCCATATGAAATAACAACAGATGCCTCCTCCACGGGTTTAGGAGCAGTTCTATCTCAGAAAGACAAGAAAGGGAAAAGACCAATAGCATACGCTTCTAAGAAACTTAACGAAGCAAAACAGAACTACGCTATAGGAGAAAGAGAACTCTTAGCTATTGTATTTGCACTGAAAAGATGGAGATCATATTTACATGGTTCTAAGTTTAAAATTCTAACTGACCATCATCCGCTTAAGTATTTAGAAACACAAAAGACGTTATCAAGAAAACAAGCAAGATGGGTTGAATTCATGCAAGAGGTTGACTACACAATTTCATACATAAAAGGCAAAGAGAACAAGGTGGCGGATGCGCTCTCAAGAAAGAATATGGAAGTTCATAAAACCTCTTCCAGCATCATTAAATCACTCGTAAATATAACAACAATAAAAATATCCGATGATACGTTAACAGAATTGGAAAAAGGATACAAGAGCAGCTTACACTTCTCACAGATACTTGAACATCCGAAAGAACCATACAAACGTATGGGGAAATGATTATACTTTGAAAATCGCTTATGCGTACCAGAAGGAAAAATACGAAGGACCATTCTTCAGAAAAATCATTGCTCACTACAAGGAGGACACAGGTCATATCGAAAAACCCTTTTAATAATCAGAGAAAAATACTTTTGGGATACAATGAAAAGCGATTTAAAGAGATTTATATCTGAATGTGAAAAATGTCAAAAGGCAAAATCAATGAACAAGGCTATGCAAGGACTATTACAAAGCTTTTCACCTCCTACACGAAAATGGGAAGTGATCTCAATGGACTTTATATTTGACTTACCAAAAAGCAAAGAATATATTGGAATAATGGCTATTGTGGACAAACTCTCCAAAAGAGTACATTTCATTCCACTCGATGAAAAGAGTAAGGCACCAGACATAGCCAACATATTCTACAAAGAAGTATATAGACATCATGGACTCCCGAGGGTCATAATATCAGATAGAGATAACCGATTTACAAGTATATTCTGGGATACCTTGATGAAACTTCTTAACATAAAACTAAACCTATCAACTTCATTCCATCCTCAAACTGATGGACAAACCGAACGTATGTTTAAAACCGTAGAAGAAATGATACGAGGCTATGTATCTCATACCCAAAGAGACTGGGAAAAGTATTTACCCGGTCTCGAATTTGCCTACAATAATCACGTAAATAGTACAACAACATTTACTCCATTCTTCTTAGAATATGGACAACATCCAATCACAATAAACGATATTCTCTACAGTGATGAACGTAAGGAACAAAATGATACATCAGAGAAGTTTCTAAAGAATTGAAGAAAGCAAACGAGATTGCAAAATATGCAATTGTAGTAGCAAATATAAGAAATGCAGGCAATGCTAATCGTAGAAGAAAAGATATACAGTTCAGCATCGGAGATTACGTACTATTATCTACAAAGAATCTGATGATACCTAAAGGCCGATCAAGGAAGTTCAAACCAAAGTTTATAGGACCATTCAAAATCCTATCTCATAATAAATTACACACCTCCTATAAACTTGAACTTCCAAAAGAATATAAATTACTACATCACACTTTCCACATATCATTACTAAAAGAGTTTAATAGTAGTTCTAACAGCAAAAAGAATATGGACATTCAAAGATTCGTGCACAAAGAAAACATATCTCCATCCTACATTACAGGACATAGAATAACAAACAATGAAGTACAATACCTTCTACGCACATGCGATGAAGAATCAGAAGACATATGGCTCAATGAACATGATATACGTATCACGACAGGCTTACTAGATAATTACAAACTCAAAACTAAAAGTACTATAAAAGAAAAAAGTACACTCACATACCTACTTAACTGAGATTGAGCTTCAAAGAAACTAGTAAGCTTATCATCACAAAAACACTATGAATATATATCATGTTCAGGAATACGGACTTTTGTGGAACTCAGGGAACTATTTGCAGAATCATTTACGAGCAAAACTACAAGATCGTTATAGTCAAGAAGTCACCCTCTGCGAAATGATTCACATATGCCTAGCATATAAACATATTAAAGGATTACTATTTAATGAGAAAGATTAAGACATGCTTCTTGCATTGATTGAAAACTACAATTCTATGCTTACCGGATTTCTAAACGAAGAATTTCTTATTCAATTCTACTATCTGGTAGTTGGAATGTATGGCCATCTACCAAAGCATGGAAACTATTTAACGATAATTGACAATGCTATGTCAAAAATAGACAATTGTGAAGAAACATTCATCAATATTCAACAGGATGAAGGGAATTCTCATCTTATTTATCCAAAAAAGGAGAACTTAACCTTTTAAAAAAAACATCATATGATTTGAGGACAAATCAAAGAAATAAGGGAGGAAAAATTGTAGAAGATTGATCCAACAAATTTGGATACGTAGAATTTGTGACAAAGAAGATGTGAAAGGAAATGTATTGTAGATTATCTTTATTGGAACGGAACATAGTAGTTACAAACTAGTCTACAGAACGGTAGATAGGAAACCCTACTCTAATAAATAAGGTATATAAAAGACTCCTCGCGTTGGACGCAGCAGGAAGTCGGAGGAAGTGGCAACTTCCAAAAGTCCATTCTGCTGACGAGCTCAGTCAAAACTCTGTCCCCAGCCACTTGCATTCCATCCATCACACAGCCCTGACCGCAGTTCATATTCTATAGTCCATCTCAACACCCCCACTCTTAACGATTTACACATGTATGAGGGGGGTGTTGTTGACTGACGGGAGGCGTTGCGCCACAAATTCGCTTTGCACGCCCCCGTTTGCGCATGCAAAACGCCCATTTGGCGCAACGCCTCCCTACCATTTAAAAAATTCAGCAGCAGCAGCAGCAGCAAAGCGTTCAGTTAATTAGCTGCTACTGCTGCATGTTGACTGTGCAATGGCTGCTGAATGGCTTGCAATACAATCAAATTGTAGTGCCAGCCACTCAGCAGCAAAAATCCAGTGGTTCATTCCGACACGTGGCAAATTGCACTGCGCCAGTGCAGTGCATTCCAACACGTGGCAAATTGCACTGCGCCAGTGCAGTGTATACTGAAGTTTCATTGCAGACATGCCTGCAACAGACGTATATACTGCACTGGCGCAGTGCCAAATGCATCTCGCTTGCTGACCCTAACCACTTTTTTGCATCCCATTCAGGCTTGGCCAATAGCGCAGTGTCGTAACCTTTTGCTACTTTGGGCACTGTTTGCTGGCCTGGGACCTAGGCAAGGCCGAGCTCGTGTGCAGGTCGCCACAAGAGTAACCCACTAAGTACCACGGATCTGGGAAAAGTCAGGTTCTCCTCTGTGGTATACTGGTCGTTTGACGGCGATCAGGAAGTCTGAGGGTTTACCGGACCTAATACCAGCTTGCTGTGCAGGGTCCGGGGTGGCCGCCGTGTCGTACCTCTTGGGGCCGGAAAGCACACTTCGGTATGTGAGTAAAGGCAGACCAATCGTTACAACCGGACGCGGGTTAAACATCAAACGGCTTGAAAACCGGCTGGGCACACTCTGCTCGTCATAATCCAACAGGAGTGTGTCGAGAGTCCCTGTGCTGCGCACGACTGCATCGGGTAAATATAAGCCTTGCAGCAATTTGTTTTTTTAATTGCTGCATGCGACTAGGCCGGGTGGGTGCAAAGCAACAAACTGCAACCAGTTTTTCACTTTCAACCTTGTGGTATATTGGAAATTATTCTGGAACTCTGGCAAATTTTTTAACGGTTTACAAAAACATAGAATTGTTTTTTTTCCTTTTTCTGGTAAATTGAAATGACGAGAGGAGGGCGACGTCTAAACTCTGGTGGCGTCCGATCTAACTCAGGAGGTGCCAGAGACAATTCTGGAGATGCCAGGTTGACCGCAGGCGGTGCAATGCAAAACGCTGGTGGTCGTCGCGTCGGCAGTGGTGGAGCACGGGCAGGAGCTGGAAGACCCCGAAGAGCACCAGCTCTTCCAGCTCCAGATCAGTTGGGAGTAATTGAGAGCGGAGCACACGTTCAAGGACCTATTGTTCCAGCGGTTGAAGAAGACGAAATTACTCCTTGTAGTGCAACGCCCTCAGGGAGGGATTCTTGGTACTTGAACGCTTTCCGGATATTATCGGTTGTGTAGTGTGTATATGAACTACGCCCCACTATGGTGGATATGGACACGTGGGATACGGTTTTGGGTCAATTGGCGGTTGACCACAGTAGTGGATGTTGCCACGAAATGTGGAGTATTTTAGTTAATATTATTTATTATTTTCACACCCATTTCTGGGAAGCTAGTACTTAGTGCGACGGCGCACTGCCGTCGCACCAGTAAACCTTTCCCAACAAGGGACCCCAACCTGGGGAATTGGCTCCAGTTGTTGCCGCTTGCGCGCGTACTCTACTCCTCCTTGGAGGGAAACGCCGTAAACCACGGGACATCTAACCCCCTTGCACATCTAAAGGGACCCATCACTGGGAGTATAATTGTTCCAATTGCATTGGTGTTTCGCCCTGTATAGGGATATTGTTACCGGCATCGCCGTTCGTCCCCGTCGCTCTCGCGACTCACTTCGCCCTCTTTTTCTCCTCTTCGCCCTTCCTTTTACCCCTTTTTAGGGTAGCACCTCCCGCTATCCGCGGCCCTCGTGTGCGCATCCGCTCACACTTCCCCACTTACGTGGAAACATACCTCTACTGAGGATCACACCCCGCTCACGCGGATACCGATTCTTCGCCTTCACCTCCCTGCGCGAGTCGCGACAGGTGTCCCTGGTCTTACAAACCGGCTTCGCCGTGACACCTCTGGGAGGGCTCTACCCAACTGGGTTCACCTCGTGAGAGGAAGATCCCGAACGTCTTTCGGTGTTTTTCCCCTTTGGGGCATTGCACCACACTCCTGCACCTACTTCGGTTGCAGCAGCAGTTAGCACAAGCGCTGCTGGAGCCAGTGGGTCCGCTGCCACAGATCTACCAACATGGTGCCCACTTCCTGGATTTCTGGAGTTTGTGAGAGGCCTTCCAAGTCACATTCCACCGCCTCCGATGCCCCCCCCTCTCGCACCGATGCCTGCAGAACATATGCCTATTGCGATGGAAGTGGAAGAGGATGAGATCATCCCTGCTCCCTCACAGCCACCGCCACCACAGCAGCCTGCTCTGCCACAAGCTGAACAAGAGGAAGAACAGATGCCAGTCCCGATGGAAGTGGAAGAGGATGAGATCACCCCGGCTCCCTCACACCCGCCGCCGCAGCCTGCGTTGCCACAAGCTGAACAGGAAGAACAACAGATGTCCATTCCGATGGAGGTGGAAGCGGATGAGATCACACCGGCTCCATCACACCAGCCGCAGCATCAGCCACAGCAACAGCTTGATACGACGGTCATGCACTGTGCTGGGCGTCCTGATCGAGGACTCTATCGCGTGTACTATGCGTGGGATTCCGTGGCAGCTCAGGCGAGGAATGATCCGGCCATCCGTGCAAGCGTGCCGGAGTTTGAGACGCTTCCCACTGCAGGTCAAAGGCGATGCGGAAGATGCGGCAAGCACGCACACACGCTCTCCTCCTGCGCGTACCGGGACTGGACATTGAGAATTCATAGCTGCAAGTACTGCGGATGCGTTTTGCTTGGCAAAGAGACCAATGGAGTGTGCTGTGGAATGAAAAGAATGTCAGGGTGGGGCGTCACGTTCCGCAGAAGGCATAGCAACGAGTTGGTTCGCAGTCTTTATAGTCTGAGAGCCTTCCACAGCCATTTTCTCAACTTGAATACGCTCTTCGCTACGACGCAAGCGTTCATGGACATATCGTATGTGACGGGAGGCGGTCCCTCCTTTCTGAGACTTGAGGGAAACGCAGCTCTCGCTCTGCCCACGCAGAACCAGAACCACACGCGCTACAGCTTTCTGTGGGGTACTGGTCCGCCTTCCTTGGATCCCTCTCACTATACGCGTGCCAATTTGCGTGCGTTCATTCAAGATATCAACGTACGATACATCGTGCCCAATTTGTACGATGTGATCCAGCCGAAGCCAGACGTGGTGCGTGAGCGGTACCGATCCATGCTTAGCACGCAGCGACAACAACAAAATGCAGATACCGCCGTCGATATCAGCATGCAGGCAGCAGAAGAGGGAGTAGTCATACGTGGTTACGAAGGAACCCGAAGTGCCACAGTCAGTGCTCCTCACGTATGTGCTGGGCCTCTCCCTGAAGATGCTCCTGGTGGGGGGCCAACCATGATGAGAACGCTCGTCGTGGATCCGACTGGCCTGTACCGAGTGGAGTCTCAAGTACCGCGCTTGGTAGAAGGAACCGTAACAGAAGAGCACGCCGTAGTGACGGCTGCTGCTGCTGCTAATGCTGGAGATGGGGCGACTGCGAATGCCGCAAACAATGCGCAAGTGCGGTACAGCCTTCTAAAACCGGCATCCAAAATGGCAGAGAAAGGCACTTTCCCTCTGCTCTACCCGTACGGTGATCAGCACGAACCGTTTGACATTGGCGTGTTTCTGGAGGCAAAGAACTCAACACAGCAAATCTCAGGTCTCAGCGTCAACGAGTGGAAGCTCCGAAAGCTCACCTGGGCTGAGAACGCGAAGAGACGACTGTACTCAGACAACATCCTTCTGGACAGTGGACCGTTGATGCAGATGTGGATGCTTCGCACCCACACAAACATTGACGACATGCGACTGCGTTTTCTGGAAAGAGAACAACGGGCACGCATTGTACAAGAGCAAGAAATGCAGCAAACACAACAGCAAACCGGTCACGTGCCACAATCCCAGTTCGTGCTAATAGGACGCATCTTTCTGCCCGATGACTCGGTCAACTCAGCAGCATACTGGAGGAACAAGCGCATGGATGTACAGGCGATCGTGGAGCGGAGAGGACCGCCTTCTCTGTTCATAACAATCACCATGAACACCTGGCGAATGGACATCCAGCGTCTTGGGATGGACACCACCAATCGTGGCGCATTTACGGCACAAAGTAACCGCCCTCGACCGTTTGACCGACCGGATCTGATTGCAAGGGTGTACAACCAGTACGAAAATGACTTCATGAAGGATTTGGAGAAGAACTCGGAGCAGATCTTTGGATTGAAGTGCCTGGGGCTTGCATCAAAGCTCGAGTTTCAAGAGCGCAATGTGCCTCATCACCACATGCTCGTGTGGCTCGAAGGAGGCGTGATTGAAGACGTTGATGTGATCGACGAGCTCATTCGTGCAGAACTTCCCCTTCCAGGCGAAGACGACGCGTTGCGTGCTCTCATTCGTTCCATGCACAGGCACCGCCACTCCACCTATTGCCGGAATCGCGCTGGGCGGTGCAAGTTTGGATACGACAGCAATATGATTGTGCCGGAGACGTACATTGAAGAAGGCACGAATCGCGTTATTTACCGCAGAAGAAGGCAAGAAGACCTCAAGATTGTGCCGTACAACCCAACTCTGACCAAGAAGTACCGCTCTCATATCAACGTAGAACGCACGCAAGGAGGGGGCGCAGTGGGTTATCTGATGAAGTACGCGTTTAAGCAGCCCAAAGCTCAGGAGGTGGTGCTCAATGTGAGTGATGCTAATGAGACAGGCACACACAACGAGCAGCAACAAGAGCCACAGGTGCAGAACGACATTCGTGCATACATGCGAGCGCGTGTGGTGGGCGCCGTCAATGCAGCTTGGAGACTTTTCGAGTTTCGACATGTTCACATCATACCAAAAGTAGAGCGACTGGCCATTCACTTGGAATGAGAGAGCACATTTCTGCTGAGAGGTCCAAACCAGCTCTTTTCTGCATCACAGCCGTCTACACTGGAGAGATACTTTGCAAGGCCCGAAGCATACGCGAACCTCGACTACCTTTCGTACTTTGAAAAAGTGCGATTGTATCGCACGCTTCCAGCCCGCGTGCTTAACCAATACGACGGAGACAGCACTCAGGTGCCCACAGACGACTGCGATCCGCCCATGTACGTGGTAGAGCGCACGGACGACGAGCAGTGCGTCGCAAGGATCGGTGTTTCACCGTCGGACATTGAGCTCTTTGCTCTGCGCTTGCTGCTCATGAATCACGGCTCGGGCTCTTATGAAGACGCAAGGACTTTCAACGGACAGCAGTATGGAACGTATCGTGAAACTGCGATTGTAAGCGGACTGCTCGCGGACGGATCTGAGTTTGATATTGCATTCCAAGAAACAGTGCAGATATACAGCACGCCCTCAGAGCTACGACGTCTGGTTGTTACACTATACCAAAAAGGCGCAGACCCAGAAAAAATGGCCGTCGAAAACTGGGAGGCACTATGTAGCGACATACATACAGGAGATGAGCAGCAACGAAAGCAAGAAATGTATCGACGTGTGGTGGAAATCTCAGACCGGCACGGAGGATGACTGCTTCGCGATCACAGCTTCTTCTCCCAACACCTACAGCAGGATCATACAGCATTGACTGAGGCGAATCGAGCTACAACAACTCGAGACGCACGAGTGGTGCGAAATTCGTCAACTTTGCAGTCAAGGTACGCCACCTTAAAACCTCGCCAAAGACAAGTCATTGACACCGTCATTGCCGCATTGCAACAACGACAAGCGCTGCAGGAGCGAACAAGCACACCTAGAAACGTGTTCTTTGTGCAAGGATCCGCAGGAACTGGAAAGAAATACGTGCTCAACCTCCTTCGTGATATCGTTGAGTCGGAAGGAATGCTCGCTGAAATGACTGCTACAACAGGCATTGCAGCTTCGTTGTACGAAGGTGGCCGCACTTTACATAGCCTGCTCGGACTGGGTGTAGCTGATAGGGACAGCACAAGCAGCACTACAGCCACTTTGTCAAAGTACGGTCCCCGATCTCAACGTGCAGAACTGCTACGTGAAATACAACTGCTCGTCTTGGATGAAGCGTCCATGCTCTCACGAAAGCTCTTCGAACTCATGGATGCGTTGTTCAAATATCTTCGCTGCAGTGGAATGGAAAACCCGCCTCCGTTTGGGGGCTTGACCATCATTCTATCCGGCGACTACTGCCAGCTGCTTCCAGTGGTGCCGCAGGTGTACATGGAGGGCGAGCCAAGTGGTAATGTGAGACGAGTGTACACAAACATTCTCAACGAATTGCCGTGGAAGAGTGATCTGTGGACATTGTGCTCGGTTCAAGTGCTGTACCTCACGGAACAAGTACGCCAAGCCGATGATCCGGCATTTGCGTCGCTGTTACGTTCCATTGCACGAAACAAAATATCCAACAACGCTCCAATACCACTCAGATCTACCGTTGGCATGCAAACTGCCTACCAATTCCTGTGGAAGTGGCTCACAACACGACGCAAGGAGGATGTGGATCTCAGCAAAATGCTCATTGCCTCCACAAATCAGTTGGTCGATGAACACAATGCGGCAGCGCTGGATCTGTTTCCTGGTGAACGCTTCACTCTTCCGTCAGCTACGACGGTACAACCTGACGGTGTACCAAACTCAGAGCCCGACGTCACCAATACCTTTGTTCCCGAGTTTGCGTATCAGTATGCACCTACTGGTGTACCTCCTCATAACTTGGATTTGAAGATTGGTGTGCCAGTTATGGTCATTCGGAACGTGTTGCATCCGGCTGTGGTCAACGGAAAGCTGTTCGTAGTCGTGCGTGTCGATCACTTTACGATGCAGGTGGCTCGATTCGACGAGAACGGACAGGTACTGGAACGACAGCTCCTGCATCGTATCGACTTCGAGTTTTCTTTCGCAGACATTCGCATGATTCGAAGGCAGTTCCCTATTCGTCTTGCGTCTGCAGCTACAGTTCACAAAGGACAGGGAAAAACCTTGGATGGCTTGGTTGTGGATGTACGATCCAACTTCTTCTGCGCAGGTCAGTTGTATGTCGCATTGTCGCGCGTTCGAAGGAACGACCATGTGCTGCTCCTGCATGATCTGCAGCTTACACCCGCGAATGCGCACACAATTCATCCCATGCCTGTTCCCATCGCCAACCCAGTGCTGCCTGAAGCTATTCAGTTCTGCATCCCTCCACAACCGTAATCATATCTCTTGCATTCATCTTTCATTGAATTAAACTACTTGCTTTTCTGCTTTTGCTTTCTCCACCCTCTTTTTTCCTCACCGCTGTTTATCACTCCTCCAGTGCCCCCCGCGGCCGAAGGCCGCTTCCTTTTGTCTCAACACCCCCACTCTTAATGATTTACACATGTATGAGGGGGGTGTTGTTGACTGACGGGAGGCGTTGCGCCACAAACTCGCTTTGCACGCCCCCGTTTGCGCATGCAAAACGCCCATTTGGCACAACGCCTCCCTACCATTTAAAAACTTCAGCAGCAGCAGCAAAGCTTCCTGCTTACTGGCTGGCACTCCCATAGTGACTGCAGTGCCATGCAGTTACATAAAGCAACGTGTCGCGCTTTCTCATCATTGGCTGGCACTGCAGTCAATTTTAGCACCTAAAAACAAACCCCTATGGATCCAGATACTCTCGGCGCCGCGGCGCTCCGTGGTTCTACGAGCGCTATTGCGAGCGCAAGCGAGCAAAGTGCTCGGAGAGCCTCCAAACGCTACTACATACACAAAGCTACAAAAACAACGCCGCGCGCAGCGCCGCCCACGGCAGAAGGCCGTTTCCACTTGTATTCTACATTATTTTTATCATACAAAAGTAAGTACGTCTACAGCATATGCTACACAAAGTAAGATTGAACACCATATCACTATTAGTTTACCTTCCTTTTGCATCAGTGGTTTGTTTGCTTTCACATCAAAGAGTGGCCTTCACAGCAAGTTTGAATTTATGACGAGTATCGGCGACGGGTGGTTTGAGATGTGAAATGACGAACGAGAGAGCTGTCTCAACTTTGTCACATGTATACCCACTTCGTCAAGAAAGAGAAGCTAGTTTTGCAAACTATTACATATTTGACTAAGTTTGATAGTATCGGCGAATTCTGTAGACACTTGGAGGTATTGTATACTTTGGAAAGTATGCTCCAAAGCTATTAGGAGAGAGCTCAAGTTTCATACACCGTCAGAAAAATGCATGCATTCCACAACAACCGTCGGTAATCTGAGATGAGAGATTTTCTGGAACAAAGAGCTTTGACGGATGCGGCATAATTTGCTATAGTAAGTAAAATTATTTCGCCTGAAACGCCCTAAAACGCCCATGTGAATGCCGGAGGCAAGTTTACACACAAAGCATCAGCTGCGTGGCAAACCCAACAGCGGTTCTGAAATCACATTTTCGCAACGCTGCGGCGGAAAAAGCTGCAAAAACGGCGCAAATCTTCTTGAGCTGCGATTTGCTAAAGTTTACCGCAGGCACGTTTTTGCTTCCATGAGTGTCGCTCATGGAAGCAAACGGCTATTTTTAATTATGTCGAAATCACAAACGAGGATGCGCGTGTTGCAAACTGCGTAGTTGCATTGTGCATTTTTCGATTTGCAGGGCGGCTCACTGCGCCTAGCGTCATGCATGAAACGTTTTGCGTGTTGGATCTAAAGGGCCAGATGACGGTGATGGCGAGAGAGAAAGGGTTTAGAGAGTGTTGGTGGGATGTAAGCAAGGTGTGACGAAGCAGTTTGTTTTTTTATTAATGGGACGGTGCGTGGCATTTGCTTTTGGGTTGGAGCGATCTGCATGCCGATCCTTTTTTTTTTTCACCGGCGCTGTGCGGTCTGTGCTCGGTGTGTCGACGGTAGGAAGATTGGTGTGAGAAATGGATGCACATTGCAGAGGGGGAAGGTTCCACGCGGCTTGTGAAAAAATGCGGCTCTTCTGTTTGTATTGTTGTAAGGAGTGATCTTGCGGCGTCGAAAAGGGCGTGCGTTATGGCCGTGGCCAATGACGTGTCACGAAGCGGGTATTTCCTTCGTTATGAATTGTAAGCATTCGGCCACTCCTCAGATTTTTGTTTGCGTGCGTTGTTGAGATCTTGAGATCGCGTCTGACGCGTGACGGTGATCACGCGTCAGTCACTGCTGAAACGACTGCGCGGTGAGCGATGCACTGCCGGATGACAGCGCTTTGCCACGATGGCAACCCACGCACAACAACCGTTCGCCCGTCGTTCGTAAGTTTAGTGAATGTCTACATGAGACGCAAAACGGGTGAGATTGTTAAAAGCGGTAGCAAAGGAATGACGGAGAAGGGAGGAGCGGGGAGCGGGGGAGGGGAGGGGAAAGCACAACGTACGTAGAGAACACAAACTAAGTAAAGAGTATTCATGTACCTTGACGACGGTGATGTCGTAACAACGGTTGTTGAGAGTACTCCACAATGGGCTTCTCCGCTTTGGGCGAGATGAGCATGCACAATCTATCAACCTCCTCAACGTCTCGAAGAGAACGAGTGACCTGTTTCCACAACTCGACAGCGCGCGGTACATCGCCGTCGCGCTGCCGTTCAGCAAGCATGCACGCCAACAGCGTGCGTGCAAGTTGATGAGAAGAGCGCGCCATAACGCCCTCAACAAGTTGAATAGCTCTAGACGGGTCCTTGTGCACCCCCGACACGCCGTACCAAAGCACGTACGCCAGATTGATGCGCACAAGATCGTTGTTATACTTGCTGACGCCCGACTCGAGGAGGGACAACGCCGTTGGCACGTCTTTGTTTTCGGGCAGAATGATGTGCTTTTCCAACAGCAGGGAGGACAGGTTGAGAATGGAAACGACGCGAAGTTCCTCCTCCTTCATAACGGCGTGCGTAATGCGGTGCGGACAGCCGCAAACGGGCAGCGCAATGGAGGACTGTCTGAGATGAAGCGGCAACCAAAACCACCAATAGTCGTCATCGGTAGAATCCACACCCTCTTTGAACATGCAAAACACGCGGTGCAACAGCAGCGCGTACGGGTGTTGAACCTCACTCAGCACGATGGCCAACATCATGTTCTTCCACACGTACAAAAAGTCGCCGGGGCTGCACTGAATGTGTTCCAGCAGTTGCAAAGCGAGATTGAGCGATTGGTTGAGCTGTTTGCCATGGCCGTAGCGGTGCATGGACGCGAGCGTGGTGTACGTCACCGGCACCTTGTGCAGCGATTTCTGACACAGCTGCACGGCGCGAACGCGGTTGGCACGGTGCGAAGCGGTGCCACTCCAGTGCAGCTCGGCGAGCAAGGCGCGGGTGTAGGTGATTTTAGTGCGGTCGTGAAAGGCAGTGATGAGTCGAAACGCCTCGCACGGGTTGCAAGGCACGCCCGGTCGACCCGAGAGCAGGATGTAGCAGAGAGATTCCATAGCGTCCGTACTGTCGAACTGCGAAATGGCGGCGCGCAGAAGACGCACCGCCTTGGCGTGGTTGAGCACGGAGCGCTTGGTGCTGTGAAGAGAGGCGGAAAGAAGCAGCGCGGCCTCGCAGTCGATTTGGGAGATGGCGTTGTCCAGCAGCTTTGCGGCGCGAAGCAGGTGGGAGGCGCGGTTGCTGCTGGCGAGAATGACGGCGAGGTGGTACTGCGCGTAGGGGAAATCGCCGTGGGTGAGCACGCGTTCGTACCAGATCTGCGCTTTACGCGGGTTGGGCTTGAGCGGCGGCCTGCCGTACTGGTACAGAATGGCGAGGTTGATCATGGTGCGCGGGTCGTGGGACAGCTTGATGGCGCGTTTATAGTGGGCGACAGCGGCGACGGGGTCCGGCTGCGACAGCTGGTCGGAGGCGAGCAGATACGCGAGGTTATGGAAGCACTCGGCCGGGGCGGAGTCGAATCGGGTGACGGCGCGCTGCAGCAGCTGCACGGCGCGGTGGGGGTCGTCGTGGATTTCCGGGGTGCCGTTTGCGTCGACGAGCAGCCAGGCGCAGTCGCAAAGCGCGCGAGGCGTCTCGCTTAGCGCGATGGACTGCTGCAGCAGGTCGAGCGCGAAGCGGCGGGGGCGGGGCGCGACGGAGGGGGGGGGGGGTTGCTGCCAGTGCGCGGCGGCGAGGCGGTGCAGCGTGGCGGCGGAGCGGTGCTGCGTGGCGGCGCGCTGCAGCAGCTGCAGCGCGCGCGAGGGGTCGCTGCGCACGCCGGGCGCGCCGCGCTGCAGCAGCTCGGAGAGGGAGAGCATGGCGTCGGGGTCGTTGCGCGCGCTGATGGCGCGTTCGAGGCGGCGCTCGCGGCGCTGCGCGGGCGTGGGGGGGCGGCGCTGCGCGGCCGCGCGGTTGCGGTCGCGCCCGGCGCCGCCGGCGGACGCGGCCGTGGGCGGGGGCATCGTTTGCGGCGGGAGGCGGCGGGGGGGGGGGGGGGCGGGCGCAGGTCGTTTTGTAGATGTGGTGTATATGTGCGTTGTCACAGCGGTCTGTGCGATGGTTCACACCGGACTTGCGGCGTAGTGGTTTTTGTTATCACAGTACAATGCGCGCGGCGCAGTACACGTGTAGCATGCGGCATTGCGTCACGCCTGCGCTCGCTGTCCGCGTGGGCGGCAACGGCTGGCACGCGGTGTGATAACCAAAACCACTACGCCACAAGTCCGGTGTGAACCATCGCGCAGTGTTGAGATACTTGAGCAAAGATGTGATAATGGCGATAGATGACAAGTACACAAAACACCTACTTATATACTCCAGCGAAAGAGCGCTACCGCCCTCTCGAGTAAGCGCTGGCTTTTGCTTATAACAGCACTCTCGCCGTATATATATATATATATCTTTGTCACTTTGTCTGGTAGTCGACTTGAAGTCCTACTGCGCCGCTGACTCCGTACCGTATCCCTCACCCCGCTCGTACTAGCAGCCACACAGAGAGCCATATGACAACAAAGTTACGTGCCAGCTGAGAGCGCTGTGCAGCGTCTACACGTGGCACGGCACACCACAGCGCTTTTGCAACTCGTGTTTCCACTCCTATATCATCCATTTCTCAAACGTATCTTCTACTTTAAACCCCCGGGAACGTGGCCTGAATCTATAAAGAGAACCCTTACACACAAGTACTCGGCCGACGCACTCCATCGCATTTCTTTGAAGCTTACGCAAAAGGATACTCAGTCCTTCCTAGACCTCATATGAAAATAAAACCTAAGCAGCACTGCTGCTTGCTCTTCGGCTTTCCATAAAACAACGAGAGTGACACTTGAATCCTCTCATATACGCCGTTTGGCTTTTTAGCGGTTTTGTTTTGTTGCTTAACATGCTTCACTGTGCTTAGCAGTACTCTACTGACAAACTTTGCCCATTTCATCGTTACTCAACTGCTTCATATTGGAAGAGATCAGGGTATATAAACTCTTAAATCACTAACGAGGAAAAGCTGCCTTTGGCCATAGGCGGCATTCGCGCCGCTACAAAAAGTTTGCATAAGATATCTGCCCAAATTTTGGTTTACGCATAAACTAAACTATTTCAAACTAATGACGCCCCTCTACAAAGTCTAGAGCTTCTTCTAGAACAGGAGTATTGACGCTCACCAGCATTGGATAAAAATCCTGCACATTACGAGGGGTCTCGTCTTCAATATGCAGCAGTAACAAATTATCAGATGTTCTGGCACGCAAAAGTCTAACATAGAGCTGATACGGCGAAAAAAAATATTTGTTCGAAAGTCAACTATGATTTTCTTCAGCGTTTGTCCTTGCGCCTAATGCAAAGTTGCTGAAACTGCCAATCTGATGGAAAACTGGCGACGTTTGATTTTCACATCTGCAGACTAGAAAACAAATTCAACACGGTACAGCAAACAGCTTTGCTGAATTTAGCTATGTACATCAATGCCCGAATGTCGAATCTCTCTGCGATAAAAGCTGGTAACGATCATCATCTTTCTATTCAGCAAGTGCAGATGAAGTACATTTCGAATCACCATAACAGGAATACCCAAGTTCAGTTTCAAATGGTGGTGCAGGACTCCAGTTGGAGCGTAATTTTACGTCAGTTTAGGTCCAGTGATACTATTTTTGTGAAAGTTTTCACCGGTGGGCTCTCGGTTGGGAACGATCGTCGTGGCAGACTTCAAGTCAAATATCCTCCCTGGGAAATACTCCAATGCGTTCTGGTTATATTCCTCCACTAATTGGTTTGTTGGCGCAACAATCAATCGGTTGAGCTTGACATTTTCTTTCTTCCGTGTTGTAAATCATTTCCAAAGCAACTTGTATGCTTCGTGTACATCTGATGTAGACATAAGCGGAAGCCTTGCAGATGCTAGAAACGTCCCACGACCAAGACTGAGCAAACCTTTTGCAAAAACTGGATCATCATGTTGACGAACCTGTTCTGTAAGGCGAAAAACTTTGACTCTTCTGTCCCAAGGCTCGCAAGAGTACCATGGAAGCTCCCGTAGGAGAATCACTGGAATAACACGAACTTTTCAATTTCTTTCGGATACTGTTCTCGTTCTTGGAACGACTGGAAGCAGTTGCATATAATCGCCTGCCATAACTACGACCATGCCTCCAAAGTCTTTCGAGTTTCTTAACACCTTCAGTACGGTGTTCAAAATCTCGAAGAGCATTTTCGGGCACATTGAAGCTTCATCAATTACCAGCAAAATAGTCTTCCGTACTAGTTCTGCTCTCTGTGATCGTGCTCCGTACTTGGAAAGTGTCCGACACTCTCTACTCTGCGAATCTTTGTTCTCATCAACTCTCAATCCAAGAAAACTATGCAAAGTTCTTCCGCATTCATATAGGGCAGCAGCAATACCTGTTATGGCTGTCATCTGCAAAAATAAGCCTTCGTGCTCAACAATATCTCTCAGAAAAGATAGGGGATAGGTCTTCCCTGTCCCCGCTCGTCCTGTAAGAAGAAAACGCTTCCGTGTGTGTTACCTCTTTCAGACTCTTCCATTCTATCTCGGTATTGTATTTCTCTCATTTTTTTGTCAAAAACTTGCTTCTCGCCTTCTTTTAGATCATCATATTTCTCTTTTAACCTTCGCCTGGATCTCGAAGAAGAGCTGCGACGTACTTCAGCTTGCTCCTCTGCTAATTGCAGTTCGCTCTCTCTGAGATGAAGTTGGGATGCAGTATGATGAAATAACGTATCATTTCTGATAAGCCGACGGCCATGTCCGTCCGAAATCTCAATGATTTTTCGAAGTAGTTCTTCTCTTCTTTGTGCTCTGTTTCCCTCGGTTATATCTGCAGTTAGAGCTCGTTCGTGCTTTTTAATCATAGTTTTAGGATTTGTCTCTTGTTGAAAGGAAGTGATGACCAAGTAACGCATCTCAGCAGGAGTAGCATGGTATCTTACTGCCTTATCAAAAGCCGTTTCGTACTCGTCACCATGGATATATTTTCCACGGGCTACTGTCACTTCTCTATAAGTTGAGTAGGACTCGCTCCCAACACGTTTCGGATCATCAAAGGAGCTGAATGCAGAGTTCATGAGCAATATTCGAAGAGCAAATAGTTCGGGATTTGCGGGAGAAGCAAATCTAATTCGAGTCACAGTTCGACCATTTTCGGATAGCTGCACTACGTACATTCGTGGACGGCCTCCATCCCGAGTGTAGTCAAACTCTGGTACAGAGCGGGGTAGCTTATCGTATACACGTACAGTCTCCTAGTATGTCATTTAATCCAAGTCCATGTACCGGGAGGGTTTTCTGAAATATCTTTCCAGCAGGGAAGACTTCAGACGTCTAGCCAGTCTTACGTTTCGAATCAAAACCTGTCGCTCTCCACGAAAATTTATGTCAAGTGCCTGTACAGTTGGATTGATGCGAACATGCCTGAACTCAAAGAGGTTCCATGCAGCTTCAACCGCGCCCACCACTCTCGCTCTCATGTACGCCCTGATCTCATTTTGAAGCATGTCACTCTGTGCACTTGATTGGCTTTCCGTTCGACTTGATACAACAAAATCCTGTTTTTTGGCACTCTTCAAAGCGTACTTCATCAGGTATGCTACGGCACTACCACTTTGGGTTCTTTCAACATTGATGTGAGCCTTGTACTTCATTGTGAGATCTGGATTGTATGGAACCACTTTCAAATCTTCTGTCCTTCTTCTTCGGTAGGTCACTCGAATTGTGTACTCATTTATCGTCGTTTAAGCGACAATTTCTTGTCGATCATACCCAAATCTGCACCTCCCGTCAGAGGTACGACCACGGCAATATGGAGAGTGTCTGTGCATATTGAATTTCTTCACCAATTTTCGGAGTTCCTGGTCCTCAGTCGAGTCACCCCGAGGTAGTTTGGCTTTGACCAAAGTGTGAATGATCTCAGGATCTTCAATTACGCCCCCTCCAACCAAAGAATAATGTGATGATGTTTAGTATTTCTCTCCTGGAACTCAACTTTGGCAGCAATCCCAATGCATTTCAAGCCAAAGAGCTCTTCTGAATTATTTTGTAGATCCTTCATGATTGAATTTTCATACTGGTTGTACACTCTTGCAATACGATCTGGCCTATCACAAGGACGGCATCTCTCTCCCTGTGGAGAAAATGCTCCGATGTTTTCGTTGTCCATACTAAGCCTTTTCATCTCTTCCTGCCAAACGTTCATTGTGACTGTGACGAAAAGCGTCGGAGAGCCCATTCGAGCTACCATTGCTTGCAAACCCAGTCGTTTTTGTCCCCAGTACGCCGGAGAGTTTTTGTGATTACCGGGAATGAAGAGTCTACCAGGAGGGCCAACTTCATCTGTTCCGGTATGGGTTCCAGCCTGCAGCTCCCGTTCTTCAACCATTCTCATCTGCTCTGTTTCCAAGTAACGAAGTTTCAAGTCTTCAATGTTTGCGCTTGTACGAAGCAACCATTGCTGAAGAAGAGTACCAGAGTTCAGCAGCACATTATCGATTTACAGTCCTCGCTTAGAGTGTTCTGCCCATGTTAGGCTCCTTTCGTCTCAGTTGTTCGCATCTTTCGATGAAATATATGTTGCTGTATCATACGGGGCATGAATCTCCCCGTAAGGGTAGAGCAGTGGAAAAGCTCCCTTCTCAGCGTCCATTGAATCAGGATTCAAATGCTTGTACTTGACAACTCGATGTTGAAGATTTCCGGTTGACATGTGATGGGATTCTCTTCCGCCTACCAGCTGGGCAACTGGGGCTTCCGACCTGAACAGTCCACTTGGCTCTACGACGAATGCTCTCATTTCAAGAGGTCGGCCTCGGCTGTCTTCTGGTAACGGTCCTGCACCAGAGCTCTCCTCGATTCGGGCTTCATGGGCACCCTGATAATTCCGGACAAGTATTCCTTCCTGAGTAGCGTCTGAAGAGATGACCAGAGTAGACTCGTCCACGTTTGATCTCCTGCGAACACTTTCGTCTGGTCTGAACAAATTTCTATATCTCTGTTGGACAATATCTGGTCTCGGTTGCATGAGATCCTACAACTTTGGAACCAAGTATCGAATATTCGGGTTAGGCACCATTCTTCTCGTGGAAGAAGAAGAATAATCCCGTGAATTAAGACTGGGAGGACCTTCCGACCACAAATATGTGTAGTGCACGTCCTGGCCTGGAACAGAAAGAGACACATTGCCTTGAAGTCAAAGAAATGACGGACTTCCACCCCGAACGTACTACATATCCATGAATGTGACAACGGTTGCAAATAACTCATTTAAGTGTGTTGATAGCGTTTGAAAAGAACGATAGCGATATATGTCTTCAAGTTTTGAATTGATATGCACTCGTCTGAAAGAAACTCCAAGCAATCTGGAGCTTTTATATCCACAGCATGTTCCTTCGGTCTTTGCACCACGCAGAACTGCGCCACAATATTTGCACATAAGAATACGAAGCACCCACCCCGAATCTTTGAGAGGACACCGAGGTGCTCGATGGCAGTTTGCACCGCACGTCCCACAACACGCTGGAAGTGTGCCAGTGATTGGTTGGTACTCCGGATATGAAGAGATTGGACGTGCGAGGCCTTGACGAATATTTTCTGCCCTTGCATCCCATACATATTTTGCTCCATAATGAATGCCTTGGCGAAGTCTCTCAGCGAACCGCATAATCGTCCTATCTCGTTCCTGTTGAATGCCCGAAGAATTAGAGGAGTTCAAGTATATCTCTTCAGGGTTATGAGGTTCCATAACATTTTGAGGAAGCTCGTTTCTAGTTCCTAAGTACACCTGCGCAAGCTCATCGGCTATGTCTCTTTGATGCATGGGCTGTATATTCTCTCTTGGACGACGGCCTGCTCCTGACCGGCGACCACCACGTCGTGATGGGGGTCGATGCGAAGAAGAACTCATGTCGTACTGAGAGAACCGGAGAAAGGTTGAGAGATTTGGTAATCAACTTTCCATGGAACATGTACCGTGCCCCTCAAGTAGAGAACTGGTATTGCATAATAATTACCCGCCTGAGATATACGTACAAATATTGTCTTCATTGTCTCAAGATGTTCCTGACACCATCAGTACCTGGATAGTTTACATTCGTAGTACTTTACTAAGTACATATGCACTGCATTATTATTCGGTCTTAGTTTCAGACGTCAATACATATGGAGTACGATTGACCTACGTATGCAACGTATAGTTTGTTACTATTCTTCTTACAGCGTTCTACGTTTCTAGAACTGTATGGCCTACTTATGCACTACATAGATTAAAACTATTTTTGTTAGAAGGGTATACGTTTGCAATACTGCGCAGCTTACGTATGCGGTACGTAAACTATAACTATTTTTGTTAGAAGGGTATATGTTTGCAGTACTGCGCAGCTTACGTATGTGCAATGTAAACTATAACTATTTTTGTTATAAGGGTATACGTAGGTTGTACTATACGAAATTTATTTTGTTGTTTGAATAGGTTACGTTTCTATATTACCTATTGTCTAGTGTGATGAAGATTTTGTACTTAAGCTAGAGCGTATCCTAAAGTCGCAGAAAACATTTTTCCAAGCAGCGACCTACAACTCATTTTACTCTACTTCTTCTTTTCAACTATTTTCTAACACCATGGCCGATATGTCCCAAAAAGAGGTTCCCTACCTACAACTTTGCCGTTTGCGCGACCGTAAGGATGCTATTCTACCGCGCTTGGGCACATCATTGGGAAAACTATGCATCATACAGGCTCCATTGAAGCACACTGATATGCGCCGTGGCAATGTCATTTGGTTTTTTTGGAAGAGATTTTGTGCTCAATTGGCCCAAAAATCGACACCGTGTACACGGAATTGGAAGAATACAGGGTGATTGGACGCTGCAAGGATTTGCCTGTTCGCTGGCCGTCAGAGATGTCCACGTGTGAGACGGGTTCAACGAGGCTGATCGAAGTTGAGGCTGTGGAGAGTGACAGATCACACACGTGGAGTGACAGATCATACACGTGCTGGACCGGTTCGCGCCAGTAGGGCAAACACTTTGATTACCATTGGCTAGTTGTTTGGAGGGGTTGTTTGGAGGGAAATAAATGTGCTTTTATTGATGTATTCTAAGGGGTCAACCTCCTCGTTGTCAGAGCAATCCTTAGGTAGGTTAGAGAAGTAGAAGCGGCCTTCGACCGCCGGCGGCGCTGCGCGCTGCGGTGGAGGAGTCACAAACAGCGGTGGGAAGACAAAATGGGTGGAGAAAGTGAAGTGCAACGCCCTCAGGGAAGGATTCTAGGTACTTGATCGTTTTCCCGATATTATCAGTTGTGTAGTGTGTATATGAACTACGCCCCACAATCGTGGGTATGGACACGTGGGAAACGGTTTTGGGCCAATTGGCGGTTGGCCACAGTACTGGATGTTGCCACGAAATGTGGAGTATTTTAGTTAATATTATTTATTATTTTCACACCCATTTCTGGGAAGCTAGTACTTAGTGCGACGGCGCACTGCCGTCGCACCAGTAAACCTTCCCCAACAAGGGACCCCAACCTGGGGAATTGGCTCTAGTTGTTGCCGCTTGCGCGCGTGCTCTACTCCTCCCTGGAGGGAAACGCCGTAAACCACGGGACATCTAACCCCCTTGCACATCTAAAGAAGCCCATCCTTGGGAGTATAATTGTTCCAATCATGTTGGTGTTTCGTCCTGTATAGGGAGTCCTGTCCACTGGCATTGCCGTATCTCCTCGTCGCTCTCGCGACTCACTTCGTCCTCTCTTCCTCCTCTTCGCCCTTTCTCTTTCCCCTTTTTAGGGTAGCACCTCCCGCTACCCGCTACCCGCGGCCCTCGTGTGCGCATCCGCTCACACACCTCCACTTACGTGGAAACATACCTCTACTGAGGATCACACCCCGCTCACGCGGATACCGATTCTTCGCCTTCACCTCCCTGCGCGAGTCGCGACAGGTGTCCCTGGTCTTACAAACCGGCTTCGCCGTGACACCTCTGGAGGGCTCTACCAAACTGGGTTCACCTCGTGAGAGGAAGATCCCGAACGTCTCTCGGTGTTTTTCCCCTTTGGGGCATTGCACCACAGAACGCAAAAGCAGAAAAGCAAGTAGTTTAATTCAATGAATGAAGAACGCAAGAAATATGAATACAGTTGTGGAGGGATGCAGGACTGAATGGCTTCAGCCAGCACTGGGTTGGCGATGGACACAGGCATGGGATGAATTGTGTGCGCATTCGCGGAAGTAAGCTGCGGGTCATGCAGGAGCAGCACATGGTCGTTCCTTCGAACGCGCGACAATGCGACATACAACTAACCGGCGCAGAAGAAGTTGGATCGCACATCCACAACCAAGCTACCAAACGTCTTTCCCTGTCTTTTTGAACGATAGGTCCAAACGCGAGACGAATTGAGAACTTCCTTTGAATCATGAAAATGTCTGCGAAAGAAAACTCGAAGTCGATATGATACAGGAGCTTTCGTTCAAGTACCTGTCCGTTCTCGTCGAATCGAGCCACCTGCATCGTTAACTGATGGATACACACGACTACGAACAGCTTTCCATTGACCACAGCGGGATGCAGACGCTCCGAATGACCATAACTGGCACACTAATCTTCAAATACAAATTATGAGGTGGTACTCCAGTGGGTGCATACTGATATGCAAACTCGGGAACAAAGTTATTGGTGACGTCAGGCTCTGAGTTCTGTACACGGTCAGGTTGTACTGTCGTAGCTGAGGGAAGAGTGAAGCTTTCACCAAGAATGAGATCCAGCGCTGCCGCATTGTGTTCATCGACGAACTGATTTGTGGACGCAATGACCATTTTGCTGAGATCCACATCCTCCTTGCCTCGTGTTGTGAGCCACGTCCACAGAAATTGGTAAGCAGTTTACATGCCACTGGTAGATCTGAGTGGTATTCGAGCCTTGTTGGATATTGTGTTGCGTGCAATGGAACGAAACAACGACGCAAATGCCGGGTCATCGGCTTGGCGTACTTGTCCGATGAGGTAAAGCACTTGAACCGAGCAGAATGTCCACAGATCACTCTTACACAGCAATTGGTTGAGAATGTTTGTGTACACATGTCTCACATTTCCACTTGGCGTGGCCTCCATGTACACCTTCCACACCACTGGAAGCAGCTGGGAGTAGTGGCCGGATAAAACGATGGTCAAGCCCCCAAAAGGAGGCGGGGTTTCCATTTCACTGCAACAAAGATCTCTGAGCAACGCATCCACGAGTTTGAAGAGCTCTCCTGAGAGCATGGAAGCCTCATCGGAGACAAGCAATTGTATTTCACGTTACAGTTCTGCACATGGAGATCGAATACCCTGCTTACCAAAATTGGCTGTAGTGCTGCTTGTGCTGTCTTTATCAGCTACACCCAGTCAGAGTGGCCTTTTTAAAGTGCGGCCACTTTTGTGAGACGATTTTGCAATGCTTATTGCAGCTAGAGATGTGCACACCAGCTTGGCGTTGCCTAGGTCCCAGGCCAGCAAACAGTGCCCAAAGTAGCAAAAGGTTGCGATATTGGGCTATTGGCCAAGCTTGAATGGGATGCAAAATAGTGCTTATGGTCAGTGAGTGAAATGAATTTAGAACTGCGCCAGTGCAGTATATACGTCTGCTGCAGGAATTTCTGCAATGAAAATTTAGTCTACACTGCACTAGCACAGTGCGATATGCCACGTGTTGTAATGGCATAGTGCAATTTGCCACGCGTTTGAATGAACAGCCTGGTGTTGCTGCTGATTGACAGGCACTGTAATTTGATTGTATTGCAAGCAATTTAGCAGCCATATCACAGTCAACATGCAACAGCAGCAGCTAATTGACTGAACGCTTTCCTGCTGCTGCTGCTGCTGAATTTTTTAAATAGTAGAGAGGCGTTGCGCCAAATGGGCGTTTTGCATGTGCAAACGGGTGCGTGCTAAGCGAATTTGTGGCGCAGCGCCTTCTGTCAGTCAACAACACCCTCCTCATACATGAGCAAATCATTAAAAGTGGGGGTGTTGAGACAAGTAGAAATGGCCCTCGGCCGTGGGCGGCGCTGCGCACCGCGCCGTTTTGTTAGATTTGTTGATTAAGTAGCATTAGGGGACTGTCAGATCTTTGGCCTTGCCGTTACGCACTAATCATGCCTCTTTTTTGAATTATTTACCTAACCATTTTCATTGCTGCCAGATCTCTACATACCACAATTACCTATTCCTATAGCCATCGTTGTCCCTGCATTGTGAGTCTATGAGTTCCGCGTTTCTTTTTACCGAAGCCACTTCCGTCTCTGCGTTATGTTTTTTTTGCGGTACGCACTAGGCTCTTGGTATCTTTTGTGCTTTTTTACACTTTGCGCTGGTCTTCCCAGGGCTATTTCGTTCCTCTTATCTTTCTTGTATGCAGTTTTGGCTTGCTTCTTCTACTTACAATGTTTGACAGAAAGAAAACTTCGTTTTCCGCATCCATCCAAAGCTAATGCAATATTTCTCACTCATCAGACAATTCGCCTTCGCCTGTGTCTCTTTCAATCACCATTGCTCACAGCTGCGCACTAGAAAAGCGGTTTTCTACTCTGCTTTTTACATTGACGCGGCTGCACGTGTCATTGTTTTTAAGCAATCCACCTTTGTTTTTGTCTTATTCACTATGGCACACAGCCTTGTATGGTAACGGCCCTGCTCTACACAGCTTTCTACTACAATGCGTTTGCACAGCTCTCCGCTTTTCTTACACAGTCCGTACACCTCTTGTCTGTCAAATTTCTTTCACTTACGCTAGTGTCGAGCATTATCCCTAGGCGGGAACTCCTCCAAAGATGTTCGCAGCCTTGCTCTCTTTTCAGATAGGTGCAGCGACAGGGCCCTCCGTACCAGAAAGTGTTCGTGTGTAAAATCAAGGTGGATTCTGGCTATGCCGACAGAGTTGATACCGGGAATCGGCTTACCAGCTAGTCAACATAGTGCACAGGTCCGTGTGAGCAGTGTTCCGGTCCACGGAGAATCCAGAAAGGGAAATGGCAAAAAGAGCAGAAACCGGAATCAGAAGTACAACCAGGGGGGTCCTAAGGAAAGCCGAAAAGCCCCAGCGGGGGGGGTTCTTGCTTTTTTTGCCAGCACGGCAAAACTCAATACTAAGTCGAACGGCTATCTGTTCCCACAATAGAAAGTAACCAAAACGGTAAGAACAGTGAACAATGGGCGAGCCCACGGGGTAAGGGAGATCAACGGTCCTTGGTGATACTGTGCGGGTGAGTATAATGACATTGAACGCGATGGAACCCCTGCAGGAGTTGTTCACTTCGCACATGTGATAAACTCAGAGCCGAGTCACACCGCGTCTTTAATTCATGGTAAAACGGCAAAGCCGTCCTCCCTTAAGTACTATTGGGTTGCAATAAACTAAGAATAGTACTACTGTCGTGTAACACACTTGTGGTCCACACACTTGTGTCACTTGGCGGCACTGCCAGCCACGGCACAACACGACACGTGTGACTCAAGCCAACCATGAATAATCACCGTACGCTTGCCACGCGTCCATCTGTTCAAGATACCACAGAAATCACCCACGAAGGTTACAAAAATACCAATTAAAATTCATATCGAATTTCACCCAATATTTCCAAGGGTCCACTCATACCTGAGTTGAACCTATGCCACATTGGTATTGAATCATTCATGATCCACCTCGCCTAGAGAGTATTCGTGAACGCATTGCTGTAAAGTTACTTGAAAGCTCTTGCAACAAGAATTTACTTTGATCCAACTACTAACAACTTCTATTCTCTTGAAACATTTTCAAGTATGCTCAAAGCCTTCCCCAGTACTCTGTATATATCCGCAGGAGAAGTACTAGATTGCAGTTGCGATGATTACTGAGATGCCCCTCTAAGCTCCGAAGATGAAAAAGACGTAAGTTTTCTCTTTGAGTGGAATCTCTCCGTATATCCTTTAATTCTGCGTTTCATTCTAACATAACCTTTACTCGGTGGTTTGATCGTCGTGTGTTTTTTATGAACAGAACCAGAATTCACAACGAACTATCTTTGCAAACCAGGAAGGCTCTCTAAGTCTGAGACTAAAGAAAGCGGTGGTACCGATCATTGAGATAACACGTCCTTGACATTTTCCAAGAATTGTTGAACGCGCTCTACCGCATTCATTGTCATACTTGATGCAGTTCTATGTCATTCATCAAGCAGCGCGACTATAGATGCTCTGGTAACGTAATTCTGCACCTCAGCACTTCTGTCTTTCACATTATGTCATCGAAATCAATATCAGTTTCGTTTGTAGTGCTTTTGCGCAGCAGCTTTTCTCACTCTTCTTTTTTATACATTCCTGCCTGCTTTCGTACTTCGCTTGTATCTTGAACAGAGATTACGTGATCAGATGCTCTCCATCATGGATCAAAAAGGTGATAAATGCTGATGCGCTCACCCTAAACGGGACTTAGATCCGGTAGTCTTAGAAGTTCTTCTGGGCATACATATGCATATTTCACAATGTGTCTACATGGACAATCTATTGTTAGTGACATGTGACAGGTGCATGATGCAAAAAGATTGCTTTCTGGGCCATTATCCGTTGGAATGACCGTAGTTGCGAACAAGACGACAACTGGTCTTGCCTGTTGCTGCAAAATCCTGGATGAAAAGGTCGGAGGTCTTCGTTGTTGCAGTTCCAATCGCACTACTGGGCCAATTGAGCTCCCATGTTCTAAAACCAGTCTAGAACAGGTCTCGGTGTCCTACTTGATCATAGAGGTTGAGATAACCGCAAATGTTTTGCCCTTTCGATGCTCATCTTTTTGAACTTAGTGAGAAAGTACGTCGTGTACTCTATGACAAGGTAATTTAGAACTTCGTCTGGTAACGGTAGCAGGCAATCTCGTAGAGACCGAAATCTACTACTTAAAGAAGATACTGACTTTGTGCGAGCGTCCTGTCGCCTGTCCTCTCTTTTGAACGTTTTTCGACGCATTCCGTAGGGTGTATGAGAGGAGGGAACCTTCTTAGAGAGAATATACGCCTTACATACGAACTTGGATGCTTCCGTGTAGCCAGTACCATGGGAAGGTAGCTCTAAGGGACGACTAAGTCTTTAAAACAGCTCACGACCATGTGCGGCTTCTTCAAGTGAAGGTATCGATTCCAAGCTGGAGGTCTTTCCCCGAAATGTTCAAAATACTTCCTTTGGAAAGACTCTCTGCGTCCCATAAAGCTTTGTACGGTTCGTGATCTTGGCATTGCGAACAAGTCCCTGGACATACCTTCATACAAAAACAGGCGTTTCATATGGGCGCACCATGATGTCACGTTGCGCATGTGGTTCTGGTTAAGATTTCGTTCATCTAAAGAAACGAATGACCTATCAAACACCAACCCCACAGCGTTGATGCACGGAATGCTTTGGTCCATGGTTATCATTGCCGGTGACATTGGAATGATAGACTTAAAGCAGGACAGCACCTCAACGAAGTGAGCTGTCGTTTCTCCTGAAATGAAACCCATAAAGAAAGTTAAGGTGAATCCATCGTTTGCTCTTCCATTCAAAGTGAAGAGTGGATACCCATATCGATTTTCTATGGCTTTGCAATCAACCGATACACCAGGTACAATCCCAAAACTTTCGTAGTCCTCCAACCACTGTTTTCATGACCAGCAAGCCAGCTTTATTCGTCCTGCGGAGTCACACTTAAAAGAATAATTTGTTTCTTGGATCCTGTCTACTGAGCTCAATACAAATCTCACCCAACCCCATGCACTCCAAGTACTTCGGGTTACTCCCTGACCCTGCACATCATAGTTGCTTTCGTGCAGATATGGGATTGATCGGCTCTCGTGCTTGTCTTCAAGATACTTTATTGTGTCCTTGGCAGATATGTGTAGCTTTCCAGTCATGTGAATTGCCTCAGCTCTCATTGTTGGAGCAAAATACTTCACAGTTCTTTGTTGGGTTGACAGGTGTGTATGCCTCGCCGCTGTGAATTCAGCGACGTAGCTTCGTCTACGAGTACTATCCGAAACCATCTTGATCGTCATCGAAAACGAACAACGGTCTTTCTTGTCGTTGTACTTCTGGCCCTTCAAAATTCTTTTTGTAGAACTGGCTGATCTCCAGATACTCCGTTACATTTCTTTCCTTCTCCTTCAAAACAACATAGATAGAAGTTCTCACAAATATGTAGAATCCCGTACAGTCGGCAATATGTTAAAAGTCCTTCAGAACATCATGGCCGGGGTAATTCAAAGGAAATGATTGAAGAAATGCGAGAAAAGCAGCCTTAAAGCACTCTTCCATATCCTCGTTCTGATATTACTCAACAGTGTGGCTGTTGTCTTCATCCTGTTTGATATCCTCCCCATCAGTTTTCAGAATCTCAATCTGGCCAGTAGCCTTACTATTACCGCCCAGTTCTACTAAAAAGACATAGGATAAGTCAAGAGGGAGCTCCTCTTCGTCGTCGAGAAAGCATTCCATAAACTAAATTGGATCTTTACCACCTTCCGAACTTCCTTCTTCATACAATCCAATACTGCGTGTGGAAAGCATCCTATCGTCTTCCAATGAAACCTTATCGGTAGATACTTCAGTTTCCACTGCTACACTAAACTGCAAGTTCTCCAGTGAAGTTTCCGGATAACATTCTTCACGCTTCTCCAAAACCTCAGGTCTGTCATCTGCGGGCGATCGTTTGTCAATCTTAAAAGGCTCCTTTCCATTCTTCAAAATAGCAGAGGGAGTTTCGGAGCCAGATACGTCCTCTACAACACCTAAATTATGTCCATGGTCCACTACGTCTCCTAAAATGAGAGCATTGTCATAATTCCTTCTCACTTCTCCTACATCTGGCGAGATAGCATCTTCTCCACATTCTCCAATCTTGATATTTCTATGAATAGAGACTGTGTTGGTATTATGGAGCGATGTAAGCTGCTCAGAGTCGGGATGGAAGCGCTTCGAATTGGATAACGGAGGTGACTTACTGCTAATTTAGACATCAGAACTTTGTTTGAACGTGCTTCAAGAGATATCCCATGAGAAACTCTTTTCAATCGTCCATTATTCCAATAGAAAGATCTTTCTGGTACTTGACACCCTCTCTTCGGCCGCAAACTGTTTTCCAACATCTTCCAATCCGGTTCATTCATCCCTGTTACTCCATTCTTTCTCCAGATTCTAAAGTGCGAGATAAGAAATCCCATAATAATCTCTACTTGCATGTCAATCTTCTTTCTGATGCTCGATAGAGGGTCATGGTTGTGATTGAGACAATAAGATACCTCCCATTTCTTTTTACGTCTGGTGAGGTTGAAAGATATGTTCCAGTGACAATTAGAATTCATACAGCGCATCCTTCCCATAAAAGCCCTATCGTTTCCCTTAACGCTCCCGCAAACTGTTTGAAAGTAGTGAAGGCCATACATCCAACCATTCGTTGTTACCAGTTACTGTAGGGTTCTTACTAAATCGTCCACATGATCCACTTCATTTGGCAACTGCAGCTGTGGCACAGAACTGTTCCCTGCATTAATCCAAACTGTAAGAAGTAGGTCTTGAACTACGGAAGAAGCTGCATTGTAGCTATCTTCAAAACATATCTTCCAAGGTACACGGTTCATAGACACCGTGGAGAGACGTCTATTCAGCAGCTCAATTTTCTCAAGACAAGCTTCCCTTCTTGGCCGTTTCTCCTCTCTTCTTTCTATATATATTTGTCAGGCGTCTTGGCGTAAACTTCGTCCCTGTCTAATTTGCCGCTCCCAGTGCCCGACTCACTTCTATGGGATTTCAGTGTCCCGGATTCTGTAGAATGGTTCGGCTGTTCTACCATTTCTCTGCGCCGAAAAATGCTCCCATTCTTAGATTTCGTACTCTTTGACTTTTGTGCCTTCTCTTCATTCACTTTGGAATCTTTATACGCCGATTCGTACCCTGGTCTCAGAGTTTTGCCCCATCGGCTAGTCTGAATCTGAATTTCTTTCATTCGTGACAAACTGTGAGCTCAAGCCTCAAACATATGCTCTCGTTAATGAATTTAGTACTCGCTGACCGTTGTTTCCGTCACTTTTTCAGTGCTAAAGTACTGACCTGTCATCAAAATTTGTACCAGCCAGCTCCTTGTCGACATACAACGATATCGCTTGGAGAGCTGAGGACTATACCCCTGTGCATACGATTTCTCTGTAGCGCATCCTCGATCCGAAGAAAACATGGTAAAGAACGAGATTATGTAGCATCTACAGCTGTAACTGTCCGCTTAACGGTAGTAATTCTTGATTTATAGTACTATCTTTTCCGGGAAAGAATAGCCTTACATTTTTCATGAAGAATGCTGTAGTCAAATGCTTTCTTAAAAAGCTTCAATAGAGGCATTGAATACTTAAAACGTAGATTATCCCCAACGTACACCGTATGCTCCTCTATCTTCTTTCCATCAACATCCACATATATTTTTCCTAGTAGTAAACACCAATGTTCATTTCGCAGGTTCAAAGAAACTAGTTCCGTGTAAATCTCACCAGAATGCGCAGATAAATTAACAGAAAGAGACTTTTTTATCATTGACAGGAACGATTGATCTTCCTCCTGAGATAAATTCTTTTGTGGCTTCGAGAACCCAGACAGCGCAACTTCTGTATCACATGGACAGAAACAGGCATCATGCTTCGGTTCCATGTTCATTATCGCACTTGTGATGAGGTTGCTGCAAAGATAACATCTGATTTTTGAGCTGTGAACAAAAAGACAAGATCTATTTTTTTTCTGTTCTTCATCTACTATATATAGTATATATGATGTTGAATCAACTTTAACCGAGGTATGGAAGTTGTGATTAGCAGTCATATGCGTCTTTCTACATTTGGATGATAAGATATGCAAATCTTGCGTACTGTTGTATCGACATCGCTTGTCATTAATGTATCAAGTCGCGTTTTGGAGTTAAGATTGAAAGCTGCATCTCATGCATATTTGGGAGTTATACAAAAGAAAATTTGTTAGAATGGAATTTCGTTTTTCTTAGGTGCCTTTGTTGTATAATTAGCAACATGTGCACTGAGTTTTGCCATCGTTTTCGAGGGAAGACCTCAAATGGAGATGATGTCTTGATCAGCAATGTAAAAATACAGAGTATGTTTCTATATGCCAGATTAAGAGCTTTGTCAGTGTCCGTGACGATTCAAAGCTCCGCCAATATTTTCCAATATCCGTAGCGGCAATTCTATAAAAAAAATAAATGAATATAATGGTGATAAGACATTGGTCGACTGAGAAGCTGATAATTTGGCGAAGGGGTTTGGATAGAATGGAAGAGGCAGGATTAGTGCATGACAGCGACGCCAGAGATCTGGTAGTTGACGATGGCAGAGACCGTGGGCTGATGTGTTCTCAGTGAGCGCGATGAAAAATCAAAGATGGCTGAAGACTTTGCGCTTAGGGGTACGTTGTTGCTGGTTTGAGTTGCTCATTTTTGTTTGATTGGTCTACTGGGGAAATAGAGGGCTGTGATTGGCCGCAGCAGAATGTGCATATGCAAGTCATTAACGTCGGTCAGTTTTCTGGAGAGCTCGTGCTGAGCTGCTCCTTTTCAATCAACTTCCTACGCCGGCTACACCGTGTAGATTATCCCTTGGCCCCCCAACCAATGAAGCAGCGGCTGGCATTAAGATACCCTGGTAATCCCTGTAGGTTTGAATCCCGTGGGCGTGCAAGAGCGGCTTAGGCATCATCATACAGTACCATATCAATTAGCCTTCGTAAGTAGCATTGCATCTGTTGACTGCAGCTATTTTGGTCTCATGACCGGATGCTTAGGAATAGATTCATTCCCCGTTTCCTGTTAACGCTGCTCATACGTTATGGTCCGGATGCTTTCCAGTGTCCCCACTCTACCTGGCCGCATTCAATATGCGAGCCTGGCCCTCTGCGCTGTACGTTCTGCATAGTATGGCTTACATGCCATGCAAAAACTCGTCTCTTCATGTGATGGGGAGCCAGTAGACGTATGCTTCGACGTCGCAAATGTACATCCATAACAAATCTTGACACTGGCTCAGTGGTTTTGCTGACTCATTCAATGACCAACACGACCAAGAATATGCTACAGTGCCGAAGTCTGTGCCGTCCGAATACATTGGCGCACGGCGGGTGTGGGAAATTTGATATTGCTCACTGTGCGGCACACTAGATTGCTTCACCACACTGTGGCAGAGAGTAATTCTTAGCCGAGCTTTTTGTCCTTGGGCACTCACTGCCACGAGGCCTATACCAACAGAAAAAGGGGAAGCTGTTAATTCGCACAATCCGTTATGTCATTCGTCAACTTCAGATATAACTAGGAAGTCGAGGGTCCATGTAAATGGTTTTTCTGTAAACGATCCATATCCCACCACAGAGAACCACCAACACAACAGCGTCGAGTTTGCGCAGTTGTCTTGCATTTTCAATCACACTTGCTTAGCATTATCTTGCGGTTCACCGACAATGCCTTTTAGTGCCCAAGTCTTTCCATCAATAAGTACCTTATGGTTGGTAGATTGATGAGCACAGACTAAAGGATCTTCATCAAAGCCGTCGTGTAAATGTGTTTGTCATTGTGGGACTCCACAGCTCTGCGCTCTTGTGCGCTATCCAATCTTTTGACATTCATCTGCCTTCTTCACCGAACTTTCAAAACAGACATAAACTATCACGTGTGGTTTCGGAAATGGCCTCTACCCAGCAGGTTGCTAAAAGGTCCTAGGAGAGAAAACTTTGACTACGAATATTTAATTCTTCCTGAAGTGTTGTAAGGCTTTCAGAAGCCATATAAGCAAAAAGAACAAACGAGAGTTATGACTGCAGCGGCAACTTTGACTACTGCACCAAGAAGATCGGTTAAAATCTCACCCAAGTGCAGCCGCCAGAGCGCAAATACCAAAGCGAAATCATAACGAAGAATTGGACGCCGTGCGAGCGCTACGGGTTTTGATGCTGTGCTCGGATCTGGTCTCAATTCGGTTTTTAGCGTTTGTTCCTGGACCAAGTCTGAAGGGCTAGCACGGTGTCCAGTCGTTCTGATAGTGGTGCACTAGCAGCTGCGTCTCGGTGAGCTTTTAACCCGATCTTGCTGATGCCGTAGTCACCAGCAACTCTGTCCACGTAACTGTGGGTACAAAAAGTCTTCTGACGGTTACTTGGTCTTGAGGCTTGTGGGGTGGGTATTACTATCAGGAACATCTGGAATTTACGTTCCAATAGAAACAGAGCACAAGTTCCTGGTGATGTTGAACCGTATTCCTGTGCGATACCTACCTCTCAAGAGTCTAGAAGCAGACTAGACCACAGGAGAGGTCAGTGGCCTTTTGGGAGGGTCTTACGTGGCCATGCGCTACCGACAATGTCGGGCAAGAACAGCACTGCTTTCAGGTTACTCTGGCACTACTAAAGACGGTCGCGCAGGGCCGTGCGACTACGACGGTGGAAAGATATCCATCCTGTCTGCTGTTGGACATGGATTTTGTAACGCGCATCGCTGTTGCAGGCAGCTGCAGCTCCTTCCAGATCATGATACTGTACCATTTAAACTCGAAGATAGAAGATTGCTACCCCTGCAGTAGATACCATAGACAGAATGCCATACGTACTCCAGCTTAAGCCTTCTGATAGTTGCATGGCTGCCGTTTGTCTCCCGACACCAAACCGACAGTGCAAAAAGGCAATTACAGTACAACGACGTACAAGAAGAGACGCAGTCCGCCTATCTTCCATACCAGTGAGGAGGAGGGGACCTTTGGTGTTGCCATTCAACTCTTAGCGCCTCGCGAGTCGGGAGGCGCTAAGAGTTGAATGGCAATCGGGAGTCCCGACACCGAACGGACAGTACAAGTGCAGTGCAACGACGCACAAAAAGAGACACAGTCCCCTTATCTTCCATATCCGTGAGGGGAGGGGACCTTTGTTGTTGGCATTCGCTTTGCTCGGGGAGATAACAGACACCAGCACACGCGGCACAGCTTGTTCTGTTGACCATGAACTTTTTAGCGCGTCCCGTGTGCGTCACGCATCAGTATCTAGACTGTCTCGAATGTTTTTCAAATGACCCTTTACAAAGAAAGGAAAGAACGGCATGCACTTTCTTGTGCCCACTACTTCAGTTCGCGCCGGCACGCTCACGAGCCGGTACCGACGGTAGCTGCAAAATAACAGTCACCGTGACAGTGGTGACGCAGCCCCACTTGATATAAAATATCGATTAGCGAGCCCACCGCCGCAGTCCGTATCAGAAGAGCTCCCACTGCGCGTGCATGCGTCTTACATGTTGACACCAACAATGGTACCAAATGTTTTGTGGTTTGTGCGCTGGTTATAAGAAGTTGTGAGAAGCGATGAGGGAGCCCGTGAAGGGCAACGGTTGTGTGCTGATTCAACGCCATCTTCATCAATGACGACTTCCGAACTCCCGGCACTCTCGCACAATGAGCTCCATCGCTCCATTCAGAAGCTCATGCGCCGCCACGAGCGAGCCATCAAACAAACCGGCGATGTGAGCGCAATGCTCTCTCTCGCCGAGCTTCTCAAGGACAATACCTATGGCATCAACACACTTACCCCATATTTCCCTTACATCAGTCCGAAGGAAGATCTTTTTATTCAAACTTGTGAGAAGGACGATAATCAGATACAGATGCTTGGAAATCCAGGAATCAGCAACCAAAGCGAACAACCAGCGATCAATAGTACAATATTAGAACAGGAGGGGAATCCGAGGACCGCCATGAAAGAGATCCTAAGGAAGTGAGATCCATTCCGATGGTGCTGTAGACGGTGGACTAATCCTGCATCGGCAGGGAAGGACATCCCTTGGAAACAGCTTTAGAGAAGCTGCTCTCATTATGTACCTTGCGGTACACCGGCGGTGGCAGCGGTTGTGCCGCACTTCACGCTTGATTTCGTGTATTCTGTGCTTCAGGAAAGAGAACATGCTGGACAATGTCAAAAGGCGTGAAGGAAGCTGAAAAAGGTATTGACCGGTGAGGAAGGTATCTGGGGCAGTTCACGTTGTCCGATCACCTGTGTGGCGAAGAGTTGAGAGCTTCGTTGTATAGTGCCACCGGTGTTCTGCTAGGGGTATAATCATTTATTGATTCACAGCTGTGCTTGATTGCAAACCAACTGGGCGTTGACAAGTGGGAACGTCAGCATTCATGTTGTCATTCAGTAGCCTGCTACTCTGCCAGAGACAGTAATGTTAGCCGGAACACTCTTCATCTGTATCGAATAAAATACACAAGTCTTTCCATAGAACAGATTGAAGTATACTCTTGGAATCAGACAGTGTTTAAGCCCTTTTCTTGCTGCGGCAGTAAAAAATGAAAAGCTGTTCGTAATGACAAAGGGATTTAAATATGTTTGTAGAAGGGTACACAAATAATCTATCTGAAGGGGATGCAAAACGCTTCGGAGTCGATACGAACTCCTCTCAACTGAAGAAGCCAGTTGTCGCTACACACTCGTTAAGGTCCTCCAAGCTTCGTGCCAAATGTGATTCAAACCATTGCTTTTTGTCCGTCTAAACCGTTGCTTCTTCATCTTCTGAAGGTCCTTGTAGTGAACCGGGTGGAAGAGTGCCAGGCCGGGGTTAGAACCTTAACCACACAAAAAGCACACGAAGGTAGTTACCGGTTGAGCTATGGCCGCTCACGGTGTGGTGACCCAAGCCACACCGCCGGAGATGTTATTGTGACTCTGTGACTATCATCTGCAGCTGACAGCTCCACAGTCTTTCAGATCTTTGAATATATACCAAAACTGTGCAGGACCCGGGAGGTCGTTAAACTCGTCCAGGCGATCAGCGGACTGATCGCCTCCACGGACCCGGGATGTCCGTAAAATCGCCCCGGCAGTCGGCGCACCGACAGCCTGAAGACCTGGGCGGTAGCGTCGGAAAAAGACCCCCCCTTATCTGTGGGAGACAGAAGGGACGAGGCACGTGCAACACTGCGGATCTTACCAATCTTTCCCTAACTTTTCCCAGAAGGATCATGGAGGTTCCCATGGAAACTCTGGCGAGATCGCGGTTGGTCTCCAACGGAGACCAGGGAGTCTAGGAAGCGACAACACCGCCTGTACAAGGATCTGAATGGTTTTACAGGGGTTTTCTGGACTTACGCTGAAATCTACATCAGACACGGGCCCCAACGCGATCTTACCGCCCTTTATCGCCAAGGGTAAAGAGAAAAGGGAGGGTAAGATGTCAGCAGATGTTCTGGGTGGCGCGAACGTGGTACATGGAATCCGCCTTGTCGTGGTGTACCACTTACCTGGCGTTCTCTCGAGTTGAGGAAGGATTAGCTGAGCAAAGTCTGGAAGAGGTGAGACACGCCAGAACGAAATGGATTGTACATTCGGGTCTCCCCGCAGAATTTTTGTACCATTCTACTACGTCTTAGAATACCAGTTGCTGAGCGTAACACGGCTGCTGCAGGGTGGGAGCAAGCAACGGCCATCAACAATATTTTGAGTCGAAGTTAATACTGGTGTAACGGGGTAGAGAGAACTTGTCATTCACGAGGAGTAGCTAGCGGTTAACCTTAGTTGTTGGGAAATTGAGGAGGAATTATGATAAGCTCTACCGCAGCGTCGCAATTAGCCAATGTGCGGCCCATCAAGAAGAAGAAGAAGAAAACTGTGCAGCAGTTGGGCTTGATGCATGGAATATGGGTCAGGGCGTCAAAGTTGTCGTAGCCCATCTGGAATCACGATGCTTAATCGCTTTGCGCTGGATACCGTGGTGGTGAAAGACCACTGCAAGGTACTAGCGAGTCCCGCTCAGAACACATGCAGTCCCGCCCGTCGAGTGTGCCGACCTTCCGAAAAGGCTAAAAAACACTATAAAGTTACGCCGGATGAGGAAACCAACTGGAGATGCGATTGGGTCTATTAGGGGAATTTAGCCTTCGAATAGATAGTTAGCATTCTACTTGTAGAAAGCGAATACCTTTGCCTTGGAACTAAGGCACGTGCCCGTAACCACACACACACATATGGAATATGGACCATGACTTACTTTTCTGGTTTGAAAACCTGCTGGAGTTGATGCCTTCTACTCGTTCCAAGTATGCCGGGTAATTCGTCTCCAACCGCATGAGCCCGGGTTGAGTGTCCTTAGTCGAAGTCGAAGCCTGGATAGTAGTGACAATTCACCAAGACTACATAACCTCCTTGTAACGTCTCGAAAATAATTGACGTCTCAAAGCGCTTTGTTCATCAAATATGTGCCACAGCTATCTGTCTCTCAGTTACAGTCTCAAAAAACACAAAAGCAGGCGCAAAGACCCCAGAAGTTCTACTCAGGTTGCTTTCTTTCTCTAGAGTTCTTGTTCACGATTCCGACTGTTGTTCAACAAAACTTTATTACTCAAAATGCTTTTCGCCTTGCTTCGAGGGAACCACGCAATGCGTGGGATGTTTGCGCCTTCTCATTTGACTGTTACCAATTTTGCATGCTCTAAATCCAGCAGCACTTTCTGTTTATACGAAGAACTGCACGCATTGTCAACAGACTTCTTCATATTGCTTTCCAATAACCCCACTCCTAACAGCTCGCTGTACTGAAGAGCACCCCTACTTTAACCATGCTCAGTTCTCCGCCATGGATGGTTCATACACACCAAGCACTTTTTTTAATACATCCTAACTCGCGCTGACACGGCATAACTAACGCACATCACTGGGATGCATGTCCTTCTACTCAGTAAGCTATATCTTAACCTATGTAAGGATTTCTCAATAAGTTGTTTTACCTTGCGAAATTAGTGCGTTGGAAAGAGATTTTAACTGTATCAAAGAAATACATGTAAACCAGGAGCCACATATCAAAACTACAACAATGAAAAGGTTTATGCAGCATGATGTCGCATCAGTGACTGCTGCGTATATTTCTCAATAGAAAAAGTGGCTTTTGGGGATATGAGAGTTGATAATCTACAAACTTCCTCAACGTCTCGAAGAGAGCCCGTGACCTTTTTCCACAACTCTACAGCGCGGGGTAGATCATCATCATGTCCTTCGGCAAGCATACACGCTAACAACGTTCTTGCAAGTTGATGAGAAGAGCGCAATATAACACCTTCAACAAGATGAATGGCACGAGAAGAATCTTTCTTTACCCCCGAAACACCGTACCAAAGCACCTACGCAAGATTGATACGTATAAGATCGCTGTTATCCTTCTTCACGCCAGACTCGAGAAGAGACAACGCTTGTTGGGAGTCACAGTTTTCGGTAAAATCCCCTAAAACGCCGATACCCTCGTATCAAGCATCTGTAGCCCGATATACCCAAACTTACAACGACAAGCACACTTCACGAGACACAACCCAACAACCAGTGCATTATGCTAATACGGATATGCATTGCGACAAGCTTCATAAACTACGAGAGTTAGACATAAACTACTATGCCCTGTAGTACTTAGCAATCCTATTTACGTATCAACAGTCAAAGCGGTCGACCATCAGAAGTGTAATCTTGATTAACCTACAAAGCGAGAGAGAAAACATCTAACGTGACGGTTGAGATGGAGACCCTATCGCACTATTAGATCCTGTCGGCAATTCTGGGATTAAGAACAATCGTTTTGTATTGTTCGCGCTTTGTGCTTTCTGCAATACATGCTCTCTTTATTTGCTCTGAGAGGTGTTTCGTTTCCTTTTCTGCTGCGGCCTTTGGCGGACTCTTCTTCCTTTCTTCTTTTAGCTTTAGTGCGAACGAGAACGCCAGCAGCGAAGCATATGTTTCCTTCATGTACCGCTGAAGCTGGAGCTAGGAAATGCTCAGCTGGTTGAACCCTCGGAGAAGCGGGAATAGCAGTATTGCATCGCGCCTATACCGACAGTACCTACGAAGCACCTTCAGAGATCTTAAGGAAGGTACGAAACTATACTTTGTACAATGGTCTCCTCTATTGGACAGGATCTGGTTCCTATCGATTTTATATTCCCTTCGAAGATCTCCCACGAACTGTGAGGGATTATTTCATGATGTAGGACATATTGGCGCGGACAAGTCGTACTATTCTGCACACAGATATGCCTTTTAGCAACGCATATATCAAGACTTTTGGAAGCACGTGCGCAGCCGTCGCGGCTGTCAGTCGAACAAGTCATCCCATAATCCACCACAGGGCTAGCTACAGCCATTCCCGATCCCTCATCGATGTTGGGAAATTGTAACCTTTGACTTCCTTACGGAAGTTTTTACTACAGATACAGGTTTCGACGCAATCTTGGTCATGGTAGATAAGCTGTCGAAGCAAGGATTCTTCGTACTGACCAAGAAGACTGCAACCGCCAAGCAGACCCTTCATCTCTTTGACACCAATTGTCTTTCCAAACATGGAGTCCCGCACACTCTGGTTAGCGACCGAGGCCCAAAGGTCACGCCCAACTTTTGGACGTCATTGGTACAGCCCCTAAATGTTCGTTTGAATGTCTCAACTATCGCTCATCCGCAAACTGACGGTCTATCGGAGAACATGATCCGTACCGTGTCCAACATGCTTCGTGGTGCTGTCCAAAAATCTCCGAAGGAATGGGATCTTGCCTTACCCACAATCGAGTATGTATACAACGCCGCAAGACATAGCTCTACCGAACTCGCCCCCTTCGAAGTTGAACTCGGATACATCCCCCACGCCCCAGTTACGCGGCAACTGGAACACTTTGAGATACGCTCTCAACAAGCTCTTGAGTTTTTTTGAACGACGTAATGCTCTTCGAGCGCTTGCAAGCGATCAAATTGCGAAGGCCGTGGCCAACCAGAAGTACTACGCTGACCTACGCAGAAAAGATGTATTGTAATCAGCTGGGGATCTTGTGCTACTTCGTTTCGATGTGCTGTTAGTTGCGGGGAGCAGCCCTTCCCAAGAAACGGCAGGCTCACTGACGGTTTGTTGAAACCAAGATAGCGGCCCTAAATAGATGTCTGAAAAACGATGACCGAAAGGAGCAGGGTATTCTTTCACCTCTTCTGAATACTTCCAAACAAAGACGCAAATGGATATTCAATCTCTCCAATACTGTTGCAAAGGAAGCACCACTGTCTTCCGTACATCTCCTCAAATTTGTCGCTCTCCTTGTCGATCCGTAGTTCTCTCTCAGATATATCCTTGTTACGACAGCAACGCTCCAAAGTTTTGGCTCTAACGGGACTCGTTCGGTGTAAAACGAGCTGAGCATTTAATGCCGCTCAACCCCCAGTCTTGCTTCGACCACACCAACCCAGACGTTCTACCTTTCATACGCAATCAGATTCGCACAATGATGACCAAAGAACTCATTGCGACAGCCTTGATGTTAGTGGGCGCCATAACAAGTGCTTGCGCCATGACCCATCCGAAAAGTTTCTACCTATCGCTGTCACCCGAGGCTCTGTTTGCATATGGTGTGAAGGGCGCTGTAGGTGCATGTTACATCTCTCTCAACACCGGCTCGAGCAGCTATTGCGATTTGTATGTGAACACTGCCACGATTGGCAACAATGGGCATCGCGGATGGCCGCGAAAGTTGAATGACATGGGAACTGGATGTGTAAAGGCTCCTGAGTTTCCGAGGAAACGTACGTACTGCTGGTATTCTCGCAGCGAATATATCAACCATCCGCAAGCTATTCGCGACACGTTCTGCACGCATCCTAGTGTGACGAATGCGGCCAATCAACTCAGGGATGCGGTTGAGAAGGACCAGTGTGCGCTTTAAATGTGTTGCGCAAAAAGCAGAAGAGCGTCGCCATGATTTAAGTAGGCTGCGTAAAACGGGCTCGTTTATTCAGTATGCGTGTGAAATGCAGTAACTGCCACGCAATAGCCGACAGTGAAATGCAGTAACTGCCACGCAACAGCCGACAGTTTTCAATTGCATTATTAGTATCTTTACCTAGGAGAGGGCCTCTGGAAGCGTATAAGAAGAGGCGCCGGCTCGGTGGTTGCAGTAGGTAGAGAGAAGATAAGACCTACCGACGCGTAGTAAAGACTAGATTTTGCTCCGAGACTTTGGCGGTTTTCTCATAGTTATGGGCCCAGAGAGCTCTGATCTACCGAAACGACCTCGCTTATCGTGGGACATGAAGACCGTGCCCTGGACCGACGGAAAAGGTAACCAGGAACTTAAGGCGACAGCAGTCGCACAATGGAAATCAGTTCACAGCAAATTGGACCCGAACAATTCGAACAAAATTCGGGAAGATCTAATGGGCATCATGTTGCAATTGCAGCTCTACGGAAGGACAAGAGACATCTGCAAGTCCATTTCGCAAGAAGTGATACGCTCAACTGGAGGTGCTGACGCAATTCTTAAGGCACTTTACACTCGTGACCCACTGGCCGTAGTGTCTGAGGTGTGCCAAGACCTGTTGACACTATTGAACACGAAACGAAACCGGAACGAAAGCATGTGGATCTTTGAGTCGAGATTTCAGGCACAGGTTTCCCGACTAAACTCGCATGGGACAGAGGCAAAACTGTCGGGAGCCTTGGTGGCATTTATATTGCTGGCCAACTCTGATGTAGACAACACCCAGAGAGTCTCCGTATTGGCTAATTGTGCCCCGGACAGTTCCAGCCTTAGGACAAATGCTTCGACAAATGAGTATCTGAAGAGCGTTTCGTACAGCTCTATCGCCCCTATTCTCCGGCATTGTACCCGTACAGGTGGAAGGTCTTCATCAGAACCATTGTCTAGCTGAGGTAGACGCAGTGCGGAGGGAGCGTCAGCAAGCGCAGGAAAGGGGTAAGGTTCGCGGATACCGAGTCGCGCTCGCGTCGATCAGACAAAGAAGCGGGCACAAAGTCCCTCCCAAGCGGTTTTTTCCTCCCGTCGGTGAGAGAGGACCGGTTGGGCAGTGGTTTTTACTCTGATCGCCGGCGAGGTGCTTGGGCTCCCAGTAGCCGGAGGTGTTTGGCGCCCAGGTGCCGAGCTCCCAGTAGCCGGAGATTCGAGGCAAATCTTGGCCAGCAGTGCAGTGTCACAGGGGGCCAATTTGCACACTAGCACCTCTTCTTATGCACAGAAATCTCGCTCTAGCAAAAGTACAGGACATAACCGCAAGAAGAAAACGCCGGGGCAAATCGCAGATATGAAGAGCTCACAATGCCACAGATAAAAGAAGTATGGACACTGGGCTACGATCACAGGAGAGATGGCACGTTGAAGGCGGGATACAAGTCTTACAACGCTCCATCCGACGAAGGAGGAGGTCGGAAGAACGTGCTGTAATCTAATATGTCTTGCTTAGTAGATGGCGGATCGTTCGACGCGGAATTTGATGGACCTCTACTGCAAGACGGAGCTCCATACAGTGGAATTGGAATAGAAGAACTTACGATGGTTAAAGAGCTCGTTTGCCCCGGGTGAAATGGAGACCTCGAACTGTTGCTAGAGGCTATTGAAGATCGTCTATACTGGCAATACGGATCAGGAAGCCACAGTAGCGAGCAGAGAAACATTCTTGGTTCCATCATGCTCGTTTCTGTAAGAAGGTATCTTCCTACGCACTACTTGGCACCCGTTAAGGTTTATGAATTTCAAACGACCATTAATGAGCAATAGTACATCTACATTCATCAACTATTGCTCAGGGCGTATTAGTATTTAAGCGTTCTTCTTTCCCATACAAGTAAAGAAAGAGGACATCCTAGGAGATTGTCATTGTGTTTATCGTTTTTCGAACTACAGAGTCCTGCACTCTTACAATTGGTAGCATTCGCTTTCGGTTTCGGAACAATATACGCTCCTTCCATGCGTCGTTCAACTCGAAATCACGATCCCACAGAACCTGCACAAAACACTGGACCCAACATGGAACAGTTACAGCAGCAGATTGAAGCTCTACAAAGAACTCTACAGCAGCAAGCAGCTCTTATACAGTCGCTTCAATCTACCAACGGTGGCAACCGGACCACTTCAAATCCTCAGTCAGCGCCCGTAAACTCTGGCTTCAAAGCACCTCCTGTCCCCATGTTTTCAGGAAAGCCAAGTGACAGAACCTCGGAAAGAGTACAGAGCTTTTTCTATTCTATCAGAAAATATGGAACTCTTTGCAACTACTCAGATGAGAAGATGTTAGCTCTAGCAGAATGTCATCTTCAAGACAGAGCAGCAACTTGGATAACCCGTCTAGAGCAAAACAACACAAAGCCGACGTCTCTAGAAGAACTTCGCATCAAAATGACGAAAGAGTTTGTCCCGGCAAACGAGATTGCTCAAGCTCGTATCAAGCTCATGGAGATAAATCGCAACGAATATGGCAAACTAGAAGATTTCATATCTACGTTTGAAGATATGATAATGCTATGTAACACTCCGCCCAGTGAAGCATACATATATTTCTTCAACAGCCTTCCGCGAGCAATGAAGGGAAAGTTTACTGAAAAGTTCCCCACCTCCGAGCCTACCGATCGTTACGGAAATATCAACATTCAAACGGTATATGACTATGCCCGTACGTTGGAATTGTCCATAAAGATGTCTGGAGATTCTGAGAAGTCCCAACGGTTTGGAGGAAAACGAGGCAACAAAGCCAAGTTTAAAGCCGGAAACAATTCCCACATCGATTCTGAGACCAGAAAAAAGAACTCCAAAACTACAGATGACGTGTGTTGGGGTCCAGCACAAAAAGGTGAAGGACGTTTGTACCGTGACAACGATCGTTGCTGCAAATGTGGTTTGAAACCATATAGCGATCCAAACCATCCCTGCCGTAAGGACAAGGAGGAACGCCGTCAGACTCGAGAGTCAAAAAACTAACTTGGCCGCATTACGAGGCGGCCAGAAAGGATGACATTAATCAGTCATCTCGCGCGCTCTTTGCATTAAATGCTGCAGAGAGAAAGGAGTGGATGTACAAGGCGACATTAGCAGGAAATCCACTGGATGCAGTCATCGATTCTTTTGCGTCTCACAATTTTATGGCACATAAGGATGTGAAACGAATTGGACTGAATATCGAAAAGGTCGATGATATGGAGGTTGAACTCGGAAATGGGTCAAAGACAGATATTATGGGAAAGTGTTCAGCAGTTCTCAACATGAATGGACATCTTTCGAATGTAACTATATATGTTATTCATATGCATGATGAAACGGAGAATCCATTGCTTATCCTCGGCAGAACATGGTTGAAAGCACATAATCCTGCGATTGATTGGAGGTCAAACAAGTGTACAATTATCCGACAGGATGGAACGCAAGTGACAATAACGGCAAAAAGAAACAGTGATCGTCCCGCATCGACCACAGTTTTTAAAATGATGTCGTTTCGTAAGTTGCAAAAGGCCATCAAGAGTCGAAATTGTGAACTATATGCAGTGCAATTAACCAAGAAGCTTGTCGACAGTATTAGAGAAGCCGATTGCTCACCACCATTCCGAGAGCTACTTTCAGAATTTCATGACATCTTTCGTGAAGACCTTCCAGCAGATCTTCCTCCTACGCGTGGTATGGATTTTGAGATTAACTTGAAACCAGGAGAGACACCACCAGTCCGACCCGTCATTCGACTGTCTACCAAAGAGCTCAAAGAACTTAAAAAACAGTTACGAAATCTGCTAGAAAAAGGACTAATAAGACCTTCCACTTCGCCTTATGGAGCTCCCGTATTCTTCATTAAGAAGAAGAATGGAGACTTGAGAATGGTGTGCGACTATCGTGCGCTAAATAAGATCACGATTCCTGACGCAAACCCGATTCCGCTTATCAATGAGACACTCGATCAGATTTCAGGAGCAAACATTTTCTCACAGATCGATCTCATTTGGGGTTATCACCAAATGCGCGTAAAGAAAGAAGATTGCCACAAGACAGCGATCAGAACCCGTTTTGGTTCCTTTGAATGGAAAGTTCTATGCTTTGGTCTCCGAAACGCACCTGCTGCATTTACCAGGCTTCTTTCCAATCTACTACAGGAACTTCATGGAGAGTGTATGGTTTTGTTCTTGGATGATATTCTGATATATAGCAAATCCGAGAAAGAACACAAACATCACCTTCAAAGACTATTCGAAATTCTGCGCAAGAATAAGATCTACATTAGACCTAGCAAATGCAAGTTTGGTGCATCAGAAGTGGAATACCTGGGATACACTTTGAATTCCGAAGGAATTTCAACACAAGGGCGATTAGTGAAAGCAGTCACCGACTGGCCTACACCGAAATCTGTGAAAGATGTGCAACGGTTTCTTGGACTTTCTAACTTTTACAGAAGGTTTATCAAGAACTACGCCGCCATTGTTCGCCCAATATCCGATTTGATTCGCAAGAAGTCTTTCTCTTGGAACGAAGAACAGACAAAGGCTTTTGAAAGTTTGAAGATAGCATTGACTACGGCACCAGTTTTACGACACCCGAAACATGAATGTCAGTTTGTACTGACTACCGATGCCTCTAAACACGCTGTGGGAGCCACTTTGGAACAAGATGGCCATCCTGTTGCGTTCTTATCACATCGACTGTCAGACACAGAGACTCGTTGGGATACTGGCGACCAAGAACTACTAGCAGTGATGATTGCTCTACGTGAGTGGACCGTTTACCTCAGAGACAGAAGTTTTGTTCTAAAGACGGATCATGAACCCATTCGATACCTACAATCAAAGCCGAAACTTTCTGGACGACAGATGCGTTGGCTAGACGAATTACAGAGCTTCGACTTTAAGGTGGAACACATTCCAGGTTCAAAGAACAAGGCCACAGATGCACTCAGTCGTTGCGTGAACGTTTCGCAGTTCAAATCCTTACGCCTACAGGAGAAGTCTTTGATGAACGAGATTCGAGAAGCATATCATGATGATGAATGGGCTCAGAACCTCTTAGCAGTTTTAAGAGACAATCAGACCTTCCCAAATCGCAAAACCGAACTGTACGTTCACAAGTTTGTATACGAGAAGAGTCTATTGTACTGGATAGGTTCAAGAAGCAAACGAGTGTACATACCGAATGTACAGTCTCTCAGACGGAAAGCAATCAAGTCAATACATGAACCTGCTCACTTCGCCACAGAGAAAACCTATTACGCTTCTACCAGATACTTCTACTGGAAAGGGATGTACAGAGACATCGAGAGATTTGTATCTTCGTGTGGTGAGTGTCAAAGGAACAAAGACAATCGGACCACTCGACAAGGTCTACTACAGTCACATGAAGTTCCAGTAACTACCTGGGAGGTGATTACAGCAGATTTTGTTTCGGAGTTTCCAGAAACACAACGCGGACACAATTCGGTTCTAGTCGTTGTTGAGAAATTGTCGAAACGGGCGATCTTTATTCCCACGAAGAAGTCAATAACTACTCCGGATGTCATCCGACTCTTCGTCGATTATGTATTTTCGAAGCATGGAATTCCCAGCAAGATTATATTAGATCGCGACAAATTGTTCAAGTCAAAGTATTTTCGTGGATTCAATGAGATACTTAACGTGAAGCTCAACATCGCCTCGAAGGATCACCCTCAGACAGACGGACAGTCAGAAAATATGATTCGTATTCTGATTCAAATGCTTCGCAACTGTGTTCAGAAAGACAGCAAAAACTGGGATACTATGCTAAGCGAACTAGAGTTCGCGTATAACTCTTCTAAGAATAAGAGTACGGGACTGACACCTTTTGAAGTTGATCTAGGTCGCATACCGCAGTCCGAACTTTCCCGTGAATTGGACACCTGCACAATTCAGTGTCAAGCAGCTGCTTCTGATGTAGATCGAAGAAGGGCTTTTCGACAATTTGCCCGAGATAACCTTTCAAATGCTGCTTCTGCTCAAAAGTTCTACGCCAACAAAAGTCGAATAGACAAAACCTTTAAGGAAAACGATCTGGTTATGCTTAAAGTACAGGGTACAGGCGTTGCGACGCGATCAGACTTACCACAGAAGTGCCAACCGAAGTTTATGGGACCTTTCAAAGTATTGAAAGTCATGGGTCCTGTCACGTACAAGATTGAATTACCACCATCAATGAGTAAGGCGCACAATGTTTTTCATGTGTCAAAGTTGAAGAAATTCGTTCGTGGTCCCGCAGACCAAGGATCTCTATCAGTAGTCATCGATCCTGAAGGAAACGTAGAACAAGAAGTAATTGCGATTTTGAACAAAAAGAGAGTCAAACGTCGGATTTTTTACTTGGTTCAGTTTGAGGGTGATGAAGTCGAAGACTCAATTTGGATGCCGAGCTCAGACTTAAGAAACTGTCGAGAACTTATTAAGAAGTTCGAAACGTCTCCGCGGACGTCGACTTCAAAGAAGGGGTGAATGTAAGAAGGTATCTTCCTACGCACTACTTGGCACCCGTTAAGGTTTATGAATTTCAAACGACCATTAATGAGCAATAGTACATCTACATTCATCAACTATTGCTCAGGGCGTATTAGTATTTAAGCGTTCTTCTTTCCCATACAAGTAAAGAAAGAGGACATCCTAGGAGATTGTCATTGTGTTTATCGTTTTTCGAACTACAGAGTCCTGCACTCTTACAGTTTCACGCTCTAACGAAGGACGCGAAGTCCGTGTCCGACACTTGGTGATCGAAGGCTCATCCTCGTAGGTTTTTGGGAAGAATGTGACAAAGCACTGCAATATGCTCCACATGGGAAAGAACTTATTGGAATTGCCGGCCACCGAGCTCGGCAAAAGAGACACAATTACTCTCCTCGATATGGATATGCATTTCTGTATACCTCACTACGCTGTTAAGTTCCGTACAGACACTCTGATGAGCACAAACAAGATGGAACTGTTCTGTGCTGCGGTTCACATAGAGGACGACAACACGGAGCAGCCTTGGAGGGAACTGAAGAAGATCATCGATAAAGTGCACCAGCACGTCTGCGGACATTCTACCTACTCAGATATCAAGGTTTTAATGGAAAGCAATGGCCTCTGGAACCACCAGGTTGACAAATACCTACAAAAGAAACTGGAAAATTGTACCGCCTGTACTATGACCGCAAAGCCAGCGGCAACGAGAAAGGTCTCTCTAAGCAACATGACTAGGAATTTTAATCAGGTGGTGTGTATCGATCATATGTTTCTCGTAGATCATTGTATGGCGCAAATTATGAAGAACGCCATCGTAGCACTCGACTCTCAGTGGATAACGCCGTTTTGGCCACCAGAAGCTGTAATCCTTGACCCGGCATTTGACAACTCGATCTTCCGCGATTTTCTAGCAGACTTGGGAATGGAACCGCGTCCCATTCCGCCGCGAAGACACACCAAGAATGTGTTAGAATCGAAGCATCGCATCATCCGCGACATATTTTTGAGGCTCCAAGCGGACACATCTATGAAGACAGAACGATGGGGAGCATTGGCAGTACAGCAATCAATCAGAGTGTCCAATGACCTATACGGAAGCGACATCATGTCGGCCCAAGAGCTTGCCAAAGGATACACGCGACTGATCGAAGGACGAACCACACCCCACACGCTTCCTCAAGAACTGTTAGATGCTCATCAAAAAATCATGGCAAGACGCAAGCTCACACTAATTCTGCGGTCAAAAGCCGTGAAGGAGTTCCCGATCTCGGTGGGCGATAGCGTTCAAGTATTTATCAAGCAGCAGAACGACAAAAGAGGCAAATAGACGCAGCCACGGATTGTTCTGGCCTATGACATATCCAGCAGAACTGTCACAATACCTGGCAAAAACGGAAAATGCGTCAAGGCTGCAATTGAAGACGTACGACCTGCCGTGAAGCACAATGAGCTAGCTACCACAGTGCCACATGCTATTAATGAACTCGATCGAAGTCTTTAGGAAACATTGGAAACCGTAGTGGATATCGAAAATCTGATCGCCCAAAATACGGAAAAGCATACTAAGAATACGGTACAGCAACCGAAGACACGGAAAGACGCAGATTTTAGTGCTACAGGACCTCACTCGCGTGCTAACGGCGAAAAAGCCGAACCAGGAAGCGAGCACCACCAAAACATTCTCGACGAAGCCAGCCCAGAGCCAAACATGCCGAAGGTCGGCGACCGCATCGAAGTGTACTGGCCAATAGATGACAGGTACTATAGAAGAACTATTGCGAGACACAGCACGCGCACCGATAAATATCGTGTGAATTATTTCGATGGCGAAAGTGAGACTTTGAAGCTTCACAAAGAACTTGGAAGTACCTGGACACAGAGAAGACAGAGCAGACCAACACTGAAGGCAACGAACCGAATAACCAGCTCGCCGCGCAGGATGTGCAGCTGTGTCCCGAAAAAGAGTTGGAAAGCTCCGAGAATGACACAATCCGAACCTATCACAAGGTATTTGGGTCTAACGAATTAATGATGCACGAGGCGCAAGGTATGCCTTCGTTCGTAACTCAGAACGCGTACGACAGGGAAGAAAAGGCTTTCATGCGCATGGTGCGTGAGACTGTGAAGAACAAGGGCATGTCATGTTACGTGAGGCTAACACCTTACAATGGCCTTGTGTTAGTAAAGTGGGGTTGTACTGGCGTTCAGTGAAGCACCTAAGTTCGGTTAGCTGTACTTGTTTATTGATCGGACAAGTAGGGCGGTGCTTGCCTCTGGTTCTCACTACGGTAGTCCGCGAGCTCGGGGCTTAAGTACTCCTGTTGCGTATTACGTTGCACATTTGCGCCTCTCGCCACGTACTAACTTAATGCAACCACCGTGTTGTCAGTCTAATTATCATTGCACGGCGCTCTAAGTGCAGTGGTTCATGAGCGAGCTAACGCGTGTCAATATGACAAGTGTTCATGGCGCATCCATTACTGACAGTCTTCTTGTAAGTCTGCACTAACCAAGCTGTACAGCCTGTTCTGTCAGTCTCCACGCGCTAGTCTTGCGCATTATCCTGCGTGCGTACTCTCAAGCCAATTGCATTCCATATTGTGGCTATGTTAAAGAGAGACCGTGAATTTGCTTTTGCGGATGCTTCCAACAGTACGTTGCACTCGTTTGCATGTGTCGTTCCTTATGGTTCAACTCGGTAGATAGCATACGTACCGAGTAATTCTGTGGCGGTACCGAGGACTGGTGGTGAGCAGAGGACCAAAAAAAACGCTACCAACGAGTAGTAAAGTTGTTCTGTTCTTGTTTACATAACGCCATTTTCATAGAGACTCCTGTTATAGACGTCCCATTAGGTGCAAACGTCATTAGTAGTCACGTATTTTTCAAAGTGAATAAAGTGGACGACTGATCGCTTGCAATGAAGGCTAGTATTGCTGTACATGGAAACAAAGATCAGGAAAAACACGATCTGAAAACCGACTTCACCACACGCCCACCTGTTGGAATAAGGATTCTTCTCTCCATTGCTGTCGTATAGTGGGATTTTGTACCAAACTGGTGTGTAAAATACCAGTTCCGTGTGCCACGTGGGTGATTGGACCAGGGCGGTATGTCCTAAGAGCATGCCTACCGTGTGAGTAAATATGTAAATTCGTTCGATTTAGCGACAAAATTTTCATATTCGCAAGTCTACTGTGTCGGTTATCGCCAAAATCAGGAGTCATATCGCTATGTCCATATGTAAATTGCACTGGATATGGCGACACAAATAGCGATTTGACCATCGAAAGCCAAATATTTTGACCAAGCCCTCCCTTTCACTTGGCATTTCGTCACCAAACTCCCGCCAAAACCCACAAACCCCATATGCACCAACCCAACTTTCCCGTGCCACTCTCCCAGCCGCGAAGCCGTCCGCAACCACCACCGACTGTCTTGAAGCACCGCAAAACTGCCGCCATGTCGAGAAAGGGCACCAACTTCAGCCCTGAGGTGTATCTAGCTCTCGCACGTGCCTGGCTCGCGAGCTCTCGCAACCCTATTGAACAGAACGTCGACATGTTTTGGGCAGACGTTGAACGGAAATTCCGTTGCTAGTGTGAAGTCAGAATGCCTAGCTCTAGGGGGGAACGGGGTTGGGTGTTTTGAGGTTGCTACGTGTAACACAGACGTACCTGTAGGGCCACGAAGGTCATTCGAAGACAGACTACAAGTTCTTTCTCCGATGTTAGTGTCCCGTAATGTATTGTCAGGATCTTTTAGGTGTATCGATTGTAGTCATTAGACTCTATTAAAGTAGATGAAGTCTGGCGTTCTCTCCTCAAAACCAGCCAGACCTTCCATCGTGCCGCCTCTCCAGTTTCAGTGTTACAGTTGTGAATAACGTACAACTTCCAGACGGCAAAAAAAACGGAAACACAAATAAGAAACTCCTCGGGAAGCAATTTATACGTGTTCCGTGCGTATTCAGTAGCCTACAGGTCACGTAGTATCCCTATATAAACGCCCCAATCTTGTGGAGCTACACCAAGCTCCCGGCAGAGTTGTGCCGTCCATTGTTGTATATCCACAGAACCTCCTCCCATCGTGCACGCGGTTATGAACCTCTACACGATTTCCGACGTTCATCCAACAGTTATGGGCCCAGAGGAGGACTATCACACAAACAACATGTCAACTCCACCTTAGCTTAGACACGAGACATACAAACTCGCCTGGCGAGAAGCTGTTCTAGAGTGGGCTGAAAATATAAAAGCATGCGCTAGCTATGGTGACAATCGTTCTAAGCCTCAAGCAGGGACACTTGGACTGAGTCTGTATCGTTCTCTCGAATTCGGTAAGAAAGAAATCGTCAAAAAGGTAGTCCGAATGGGAGACTTAAGCATCAACAGTAGGAAAGAAGATGGCGTCTGCCAGCTAGAGATTGTCAAAAAGATACTCAAGCTTGTTGCAAACGACTCTCCATCTGACAGAATCCGTAGACTGGTGAGATTACATAAGAAGGCAAATTCATGCTACAGGAAAGTTTCAGAATCTATCCCGACATACTTGGACCGTTTCGCGGGACCTGCAATGAAGTATCTGAACCTCATCAAAGCAGACGAGGAGTCCAGTGAAAGCCAGAACCTGGCTATTTAATGCTTATTGAATGCCAAGCTAACATCACAGACGTTCTCCAATATGATCAACAACATCGTTGCGACATGTAAAAGCAGGTTGGTTCAAAAACCAGTCATAGTGCCCATTAAGATCGAACGTTTAGAAGTGGTCGTCAAGGTGATGGAAAAAATTGCCAAAGATCACCCAGAAGAAGCAGGAAGTGATTTTAGAACCAGCCTACAGACAATCCAAACGGCCATGAAGAACTGTAAGAAGATTCAAGAGAACGAGACGAATTGTTCTTGGGTAGGTCTTCAAGATGCCATGGAAGCATTGAATGAAGCCGCACTTGAAGATAAAGACCTCAACCGCGCTTCAGACGAAGAACGCAACGAAGTCCGCACCAGGGTTCTCATGAGTACCAAAAGAGGGAATAAGAGAAACCAAAGACCAAAGCGTCTTCCGAACGCCAATAGTGACAGGACTAAACCATCAGAGAAAACAGGTGCCGAAATCACTCGGCGTGATAATTCTGAATTGAAAGACTGCACGCTGACAGATAGCGAAGAGCGAGATACGAAAATTTTCAGGAAGAATAAGTACGTCAATGGGTTCAAGGGTAACAGATCTCACAGCAAGTGGTTTTTTCAGTATGGGATTCGGACAAAATCTACATGGATCCGAATCCCATCCTAGATGAGGGGAATCCTACATCCTCAGGGAGCATTTGCGTAGCAATATCACTATGTAAAGTGCTCAATGTGAATTTCGAACGGTATCCACCACGGGAGCTATACAGGAGAGGATGGGGGCATGATTGCGTAGACTCAAAGCCCATAATATGCTCATGGACATTGACCATACAAGACATTAGGAACAGAGCCACAGAATTCACTTTTGATCTAGTAGACGATTATTCGCCCTAAACCATCGGACTGGACGTGAAAAGACACAGTATCACAGATTATCACTCGCAGCCTCCGAAACTGACTATCAAACGACCAACGGACACTGATGCAAGATGTTTTGAGATCTATATCACTGGGGATGATCACATGAACCAACGATCAAGGATCGCCATCATACCCTCCGTAGGAGCCCTAATGAGCACGAATTCGAACAGGAGTCGCCCGAAGACATTGGCGAAAAGACTACACCGTTTGACACACGCACATCCAGATGAAATCATAGCTCTATATCACGAGCAGTAAAAGCTTCGAAAGAACTGGCAATGGAAGTCAGGAAGATATCAGATAATTGCGGGATATGTGCAAGGTCAGGTTTTCCGGTCCCCTCTAGAAAAATCTCCATTTTGCATGTGAACCAGGCATTCAAAGTAGAACTCCAAATTGATTTCACCTTCTGCACGATACGAGGAACCAAGTATACTGTCTTACACCGATGCAGGTACAGGGTACTCGGAGGCGCAATCACAAACGACAGAGAGACTAGCACGATAATACTAGTGATCGAAAGCGAATGGCTACACCACCACGGTAGACCAGATGCATTATCAGCCGACGACGAAATGAATGCCAGAGCAGTGAACAGATTTCTGAAAGGACAGGTAATTCAATTTAAACCTCGGCCCGTGAGGCGACATAACAAAACAGGGATTGTAGAACGAAAGAACGGAGTGGTTAAGCGCATTCAAAAGAAATTACAATCCGAAAAGACACTTGCAAGTGACAAACTGATACTCTCTCGCGCCGTTTTCATGTCCAATTGCTTTACAGGGTCGAAGATACTAAGCAGCTTTGAATTAGCAAGAGGATACGCCCCAGCCATACTTGGAGCACCCAAGAGGCTGATTACGGAGGAGCTACTGACAGCATACCACAAACAGTCAGAAACGCGAGCATTACAACGGATGCTTAGATCAAACGACCATTCGAGTTTCCCACGGTCAGCTATAAAGCCCGGAGACAAAGTGCTCTTCTTCTTCCGCACGACTGCGCAGAACCAAGCAGACCTCTGGAAGGAAGCCACGGTTATGCGTCCGCAAGAGCACAGAGTTGAAGTGCGCACTAGTGAAAAAGCACCGATCTCTAAAGTGGCGTACGAGGATCTGCGATTGAGGTCCGACTCAAAACTTGTTCGAGAACTCAGCGAAGGACTAATGGAGGACTACATTGACCTCACTCTTTCATCCGACGACACAAGGGAGAACGAGAATGAAGATTCGGTACGATGCCTTATGGTGTCAAAGGACTTGGACCGAGCGAGGAAAGATATTGGTCATCATGCAGAAAATGTAATGAGAAATCCTGTAATGAACGAAGAAGCATCACTACAATCCAACGAAAAGTCAGTGTTAAAACAGATAGAGAGTGTGATCAGCTCCAAGCAGGTAACTGCAAAAGATTTGCAGTTTGCCCCGAACTGGATCCTGCGTAAAGCTATAGAGAAAGAACACACAGACAACTGGATACAAGCATACGAAGAAGTACATGAAAGTGACCTACCGCCGAATGCGAATGTCATTTCGTCACACACTGTGTATAAAGTCAAAGAAGACGAGGACCATCACAGGAACGTGAAGCCCAGACTCGTAACACATGGAAACAGGGACGACATGAAAGATGACATCAGAAAGGACTGCTCTAATGTGGACATAGTGCTTGTAAGGATGCTAATTAGCATCGCCATGTGTCTAGGTATCGTCTTCGGTGTGGCCGACGTGAAAGGGGCATATTTACAAACCGGTCCTATCAAAAGAGAGATATTTGTGAGACCAGCACCAGACTTTAGGAAACGACAACGCATCCTCTGGAAGCTAACCAAGCTACCTTATGGCATCGTGGAAGCTGGAAGGCAATGGGCCAAACGATTCGAATCTTGGATGCTAGAACGCGCAGGGCTTGAAAGGGTGTTCGGAGTCAATCAGATTTTCGTCAAGAGAGACCAAGACAGAAAAGTTACACTGGTCCTGGCAAAACTGGTAGACGACCTACTCGTTGCAGGAAGCAAACAAAGGATCGAGAAGTTTATGCAAGAACTACAACAGAAATTCGAAGTGGAAAAGATAGGCATCGGGTCCAATCTCTCGTTCGCAGGATGCAATATCACAGAAGATGAAGATTCGAACGTGACTCTGTCAATGTTCGGATACATGTCCCGCCTACACAGCATTGAAGTTCAGAGCGCTCGAAGACGCGAACGGGAAGACAGACCCACAGAAGAAGAAACGAAACAGTACCGCACACTAGCAGGAACCCTTATGTACTTAGGTTCTGCAGTTCTACCCCAAGCCGCATTAGTTACTTCGCAAATGCAGCAAGAACTCGGAAACCTGCGCGTAAAGAACCTTGGCGAAGCGAACTGCATGCTGCAAGAGATCATGAAGTTAGAGCCAATGATCGAGTATATGAGACCAGTGGGGGTGCAAGAAGCATCGCTTGTGAGTCTTTCAGATGCCGCTCATAGCCGAAATGAGAACCCATACGGACAAACGGGCGTGATTTGCGGGCTGAGGACAAAGACGATATTCGATGACCGGGAGATTTTCCACCCATTACATTGGACCAGTGCTAAACAGAGAAGGGTTACATACTCATCGTTTGGTTCAGAGATATTGGCATGCTCTGAGGCAGAAGACCGCGGGTATGATATGAAAATTTCATTACAAAGCGTATTCTCCAACTTGGATCTGCCACAACACATCCTCGTCGATTCAAAGGCCTTATTTGATACGATCACCACCCTGTACGAGAGTCGAGAATACAGGCCCCGGAAAACGGTCACAATGATTCGGGACGCCTTCGAATCTGGCGATCTGAATCAAGTTACCTGGGTACCTGGAACTGCAAACCTTGCAGACGCCCTTACCAAACGTAGCGTAAAGCATGCTACAAACCTGAATCAAATGCTCAAGACGGGATACTGGAACATCGATACAAGGAAAGGCGTGACGCAAGATGTCCAAGAATGGCAGTAATCCTTGAAATCTATTACTTGTTGATTGTTATCTCATGTTTCTATTGTGGGCACAAGAGAAACTTACGCGAGCGGGGGGTGTGTGAATAACGTACGACGTCCAGACGGCGGAAGAACCGGAAACACGTATAAGTAACTCCACGGGAAGCAATTCATACGTGTTCCGTGCATATTCAGTAGCCTAACGGTGGCGTAGTATCCCCATATAAACGCCCCAATCTTCCGGAGCTACACCAAGCTCCCGGCAGAGTTGTGCCGTCCATTGTTGTATATCCATAGAGCCTCCTCCCACCGTGCACGCGATTATGAACCTCTACACGATGTCAGACGTTCATCCAACAACAGTACATGTAGTGCAATGCCCGGAAGCGGGAGCGCACCGAAAGATGTTCGGTATCTTTCCTCGTTAGAGGTGAGCCCAGTTGGGTAGAGCCTTCCCAGGAGTGGCACGACTATGTCGGGTTGTAAGGCTAAGGCCATCCGTCGCGACTTGCCCAGGAAGGTTGAGGCAAGAATCAGGTATCCGCAGGAGGGGTGTATGGGGGTGGCCGTCCTCTAGAGAGGTGAGGTTTTGACGTTAGCGGCATGTGCGATCACGAGACGTGGGTAGCGGGAAAGCCACCCTGTAAAAGGAAAAATAAGGGGGAGCGAAGTCACTAGTGTCGTGACAAAGACTAACAGCAGTGCCAGTAAATAAACGTTATAAAAGGCGAACACCAAGAAAGCTGGAATAAGAATCCAAATACTCGGGTCTTTTAGATAGGCAAGGGGGTAAGCCTTCCCATATGCCACGGTGCTTCCCTTCAAAGAGGAGTAGAAAATACAAGAAGGCAGTGAGGTCCAGAACCAATTCCCCAGGTTGGGGTCCCTTGTTGGGGAAGGTTTACTCGTGCGACGGCAACCAGCTGGCACACTAAGTAGGAACCATCCCAGAAATGGGTGTAAAAACAATAAATAGAATTAACTACATTACTGCACTTTGGTGGTTCATGCCCACTACTGTGGCCAACCACCAATTGACTCTTTCGTTTCCCACGTGTCAAATCCACTATTTGTGGTGTTTGTTCATGCAATGACTACATTACCGAAACATTCGGAAAATCAACCAAGTACCAAGAATCCTTCTCTGAGGGCATTGTACTTCAGTACGAGCGATTCGAGTAGTAGGGTGATTTTATCGCCAATATCCAATGTAAGGCGTACATTTCGTGCAGAGTCAATATTTAGCCTTTACAATGTAGGGCTACACGCCTTTTTAATCCGAACATATTGCTATTTGGTTATTTACAAATAGCCCCAACAGTAGGCATGCTGTGATATTTAACTTTAAATTTTAGAAATAGTTATAACTGTTAATTTCAGTATTGAGCTGCTACACCACTAGTGTCTATAGGACCGCTAACCTTATTTTAGGTCAAAACAATCATCCTAACCTTTACTTTTTGTTTTTTTGATCGGAGTTTTTCGCCTTTTGTACTCCGAAGAAGTTATGCAACCTATTTTTGTATAGCAAAAATTTGAAGCCTCTGTTCTTCATGCTCAGCGAGAAGCAGAAACATTGGACAACCAGACGGGTTAATAGAGATGTGCTTGAAATATATGTCGAATTTACTACAGAGCTTCGTAAAACAGCCTTCTTTAATATGTAAAACGTACTTTTGTTTCAAAAACAACGTTTCTGACGCGTGTATGAAAGGTTCAAAACCTTCAAAAAATAGTCATTTGGCAATATTACATCAAGGCGGATAGACACTATAGTGTACCTCAGACGTGGCACACGTAGCGTGCCATGTCCACGGGAAGTCGAGTACGCCCACCTGTAGGGTTAGTGTCAGCCTCCTCTTCCTTCAAGGTAAATGGTAGGCACCTCTTGGATGATTGTGAAATCAACTGGTTTTTACAGTCAACCTTTTTGGGTATCCAAGATCTTATCAGGTGTTACTAGTCCACCAGTTACGATACCTAGCGATTACGACGCTGATACGTAGAACTAGCCGAGTATCTTGCACCTCTAGTGGTCGGTGTGGCGACAGACACTACTGGAACCTTTTTTTTTTCTCTACTAGGTCGAGCCCACACGGGGCTTTTTACAGTCAAGGTCCACACGAACTACCCATTTGGTCATTGACCGTGTTTGGTTATACTACAATTGCGGCAATCTTCAAGTATACTCTGGCGAAAATCGACTTCCAGAACGCATTTCTACAGTCGCCTGCGGAAAGAGATATCTACGTTATACCTCCTCGCGATTGCAAGACAAGAACTCAGCAGTGCTAGCTTCTTCTTTCAGATGCCTATGGATTAGTGAATGCAGGCGCGAAATGGGAAGAAATCAGTGACCCATTCCTTAGGTGTATAGGATTCACACAGCTAATATATGTACCGCACTTGTTTTACATGAACAAGAGTAGAGGTTTGTACATGCTAGCGGTGAAAGTGGTTGACGATATATTATTCGCTGCGACCAGAAACCGCCTTTCGACAGTGATAGAAAGAATTCAAGGGAAGTACAAACGTGGAACTTTTTTTTACGGAACAGGATTGATACAGTTCTACGGCCTCGAAATTTTGCAACGAGAAGACTACAGTATCACCGTGAACGGCGACCAAAAGCTTGAAGGATTACCCCTTCTTCGTATAGACCGGATGAGACGTAAACAGCAAGACCAAACCGTCACAAGCATTGAATTAACGAGTTTCAGATCATTGGATAGCTCCACCGGTTGGCTGGCAGTCGCCGCGTCCCCCTCTTGTGCACTTGCCGCATCAATGTTACAGCAGAAAGGCGCATTACCGAGAGTGAAGTATTGGTGACTCAGCTAAATGTTTTGAAAAGGCTTAAGACAAAGTCGACAACTGTCCGATATCTTCAACCAGAAGCAAAGAAGGAATGCCAGGTATCTTTGGTCGTATTTGCCAACGCAAGTCACTCTACGGATCACGGTCAGCTGGGATACATAGCTGGCTTGTTATTTGGGGACTTAAAGGAGAATACTGTATTTTATAACGTGGCATGGACTTCGCACAAATCTCGGCATCCGGTTATATCGATTGGATCCGCCGAAAAGCTGGCTGCAGGCGAGACAATCGACGAAGGGAAGGTCTTAGCAGAAGCGTACAGGAAGATACTGCACACTGATGTTAAGCGTTGGATTGTGGTTGATTCAAAGGATTTATATGTAACATTATCTACTTGTCGGAACGCCGCCGACCGGTGTATTCGTGGAGACGTAAGTGTTCTAAGGTACGAGTTCGGGACGAAGAAAACTGATCGGATGATATGGCTACCTGGACGCTGCAACTACGCAGACCCTTTGACCAAGTTTGATAGTGCGATGGACTACGCTTTGGAGCTTTTGCTCTTCGATGGAAAACTTTCGATTGACCTTTCGAAAGCGGTGTACACTAGCTCGAACAAGTCAACTGGATATGGTTTACGAAGAAGAGGTGGTGCGAAATGCAGCAACTGCCACGCAATAGCCTACAGTGATATGCAGTAACTGCCACGCAACAGCTGACAGTATTCAATTGCATTATTAGTATCTTTACCTAGGAGAGGGCCTCTGGACGCGTGTAAGAAGAGGCGCCGGCTCGGTGGTTGCAGTAGGAAGAGAAAAGACAGGACCTACCGACGCGTAGTAAAGACTAGACATTTGCTCCGAGACTTCGACGGTTTTCTCATTGTGATACGGAAGAAAAGAGCTTGAAGCTCGACAAACCAGCACACGCTGGGAGCTTGAAGTAAGCTCCGTGAGCGTTACAGCTCAGAAGGATACCAATCTGAGGCAACGCCCGAAACGCGGCGTAGCCAAAAAAGAGAATGATCATATATGTAGTCACATATCGCTACAACAAAGCCCATCTTCCGGAGGAAGAACTCCGGAAGAGAGGAGGCAGCCTCAGTAGGACTACTGAGGATTCGTGCCTACTGCTTTGCGCCCCCACGGTCGACTATTCTATCGCTTGCGTGTGTTGGTCAACAGTTCTTGACAATCTTTGACTGACTGGACTTTAGAAGGGTGACTACTGACAGCGAAATTGGGGTAACTAGTCGGTGCAAAATACGACCCTTCTACATATGGACGAGACTACCTAACCTTAATCACGAGTTGTCTTTAAACCTGAGCACAGCGGAGGAGTCAAGCAGTGTCAAATCGACCTAGGGAGTGAGACAGAGAGAATTTCAAATATTTAGTTGGAAGAACTTAAAAACCGATCCTCTGGACATATCATAGTCACATGAGTATCGAGCACTTGAATAGAGACTTGGTTTTCAACCGAGAAATGCCAAGAATGCACGGTAGGAAGTGGACTGTACTACGAGTACACCTTAGAGTAAGACTCTCGCGTGTGAAGGCGTTGCAGGTACTCTTGAGCCTTTCCAGTGACAAGATCTTCCTGGACCATGTCTGCAAGTGTGAGAACGTAGGTGAACATGATATCTATCGCAGAAAATTCTCCCATGTAATAGTCATAATTGAGTTCCTTCTCGAGATGTCCAATGACGTCCTCGGTGAATTTTTTCTTTGCAGGCTTGAGCTTTTCCTGATCACGATCGTGATGTTTCATGTTGAAGCATAGCAGAAAGACGGGTACAACTGCTTTGTAGGCTTCTGTGGCTACAAAAAATAATCCCTGAAAGAACTTCGCACGATTACGATGGCCGATTGTCGGGTGGAACTTGTGGCTCTTGTCATAAGTTTCCAAGATGTACATGACTATGGCGCCAAACTCCAGCAAAGAGGAGCCATCAGGCATGACGACAAACGGGATCACGCGACGGGGCGAGTACTTCTCCAATCCTGGTACCTTCTTGAGGTCGGCAGCTGCGATGGTGGTCACACCCATCTGAGAGGAATCAATCCCAAGCTCCGAGAGAAGCTGGTAGGGTATTGAGGAGCAGAAAAAAGGCACATGAAAAAGCGTAGGTACGACAACGGAAAACATGATGCGGTCTCTGACACCAGCACATCGTCAAAGCCGAGATCACCGACCGGTCCGAGCGTTAAGTACGACTTTGAAGGTGCCCAACTCAACTTGACATAGTTGGAAAACGATTGGCCAACAGCATTGATCATTTGTGCGTAGTAACCATCATGGTATACTGTTGGGCTACAAAAGCCTCTAGAGTGGAGTCCCGTTTTTCTCGGTGGAATGTTGCTTGCAACACAGTTTCTACTGGGTTATGCAATAACTGCATTGTTTCTCTTCAAGAGGATTGGAGATCTAATAGGCCCATAACACTTGTATGACCTGTTTCGATCTCAAGACCAAGCTGCGTACCACACAAATCGCACCATTATTGTTACACACAATAACGCAGCCAGGACTGGGATCGCCTTTTGTGAAACAAAACCTCAGCGAAATGTTTCAAACCCTTCCCTATACGCCTTTTGAGGGCTGTGAAAGATATAATCGTTCAGTCAATCGTCCGCTAACCCTGCGTCGTAAATGAAGAGTGCAACAATTGCAAGTTGATAAATCCACGTTGCCCTAAGGGAAACGCTATTCTTTGGTTTACAATTCGGAAAGAGTTTCGTCTACACTGATTCATTGATGTGCCTATCATAGTGACGGGCTTAATTTGGTATGAAATCCCGGCAATACGACCTACTAGATCGACAAACTACCATCACAACAAAGCAGCAGCCCTAATCACAATACTGGATGAGTTCAGTTTTGGACCTCTCAGTAATCAAACGAGAATTGACGCTTTGACAAACTCTTTACATCTGATTATTACGAGCAAAGTAAGGCAAAGTGTTATTGTCAGAATGCTACGTACTACGTGATGATGATCGAGCTCTACTGGAAAACAAAATGAAATAGTAGAAATGATCTGATGAGAGAAGCGCTTTGCCACAAATTTGGAAGAAAGCTCTCGTCACAGAGCCTTAGATTAGCAGTCATCTTGTTTCTCATTCGATGATGTTATTGACTTAACAATAGCAATAGTTTGAGGAGCTCTCTCCTTCTCGAGTGTTGGAAGAGTAAATATGAGCACTATGTAAGTGTTTCTGTGTTTCGCACAAGATTGAAGCACTCTCAAGAGTTGTGTGTGTTAATACAACCAGGACCTTTGCAAGTCAAAAAATGTATATAGGATGTTAATATCAAAATATGTTGTCGAGAAAGTTAGTGTAGTTTGATCTTTCGAACATCTGCTCATTCCCAAGCCTTGTGCCTGCCACCGAATCTTTTGTATACATCAATACCAGGATATGGATGGACATCACTTCAAGAGCACAACGATGATCTCCTACACTGAACCTGGACATTTCTTCATTCTCGTTCGAGAATCAAGCAAAGCTTTATCGATACAGACATCTTTCACGCTTCCTGACTTTTTTCCGCATCCCCGTATCCTTGTTGTCCACGAAATTTTCATTCGGCAAAATTGTCTTTCACGTCCTGAAATTGTACCTAACAGCATGGATATGACAAAGGGTTAGTTGAGCCTGCGAACACATAAATCCTTTCTCTTCTGCATGGATGGAGGAGGCCATAATATAGATAAAAAAGTACATCCGGCCACCATAGATTGGACAGAAAGTCGAAGAAAGATAGCCCTTCAATGCTGATTACTTTTATTGGAATGGCTGGCTATGAAGCACAAGAAGCAATCAGCCCGACAGAAACAAAAGAGCACTGTCTGGTCTACGAATTGACTGCACAAAAGACGACACAAAAGACTGGGACGCGATGTTGTTCATTTATAAACGTCTCATTCCGTCTCATTCCGTCTCATTCCGTCCATTCACATCGAAGAAAACAAACGTGAGAACGTGCAACAACAATTCCTAAACGTGTAGCTGAGAATAGCCAGTTTCAAGTCCAGTTGAGGGCCATTCGTTCAGAACTGCCGCCTTTGGATGTTTCTCCCACAAATTCTTCGCACGAAGGCGAACAGAGTTACAACGTCTACAGAGACTAGAAGTTTGTGCTGTTCATAATTCTTAACACATTGAAGGGCCACACTTATTCGTGGGTTTGGGACTCCGGTTAGTTCAGTATTGAGCCCAAGCTCTTTATAAAAGCAGCAGACGTGCGACCGATTCCTGAAGAGCTTGCAATTTCCCACAACCCTGGCATCTTTAGTTCTTCAAAGATATTCTGCTAAGTGAATAAGAGGTTTTAATATCATGGCAGCATTCATTTCCTCAATTTTTACTAGTTCATTTCTTCAATCTTCCAGTCCTGTGTTGAAAAGCTCAAGTGGAACTACATGTTCTTTGCCGCCCGGTCAGAGGTCGAAGATTGTATCTGTTCTAGCGCCAAGCACATCTGCGGTTCAGCAATGGAAAGCTGGCCCGATTACGACAATGGGGCAGTTCTGGGAACTAGCGGATGACTCTAAGCTAATGTCTCAGTATGATGCAGACAAAAAGATTGCTTTTTTAAAAGATGCGTCCTTGGAAGAGGTGCGCCGCATCTGCCTGCAATACCGATATTTTGTGGAAAAGTACCCGGATAACCTCGCCATGCTTATCAGCAAGATGGCGAAAGGAGAACTCAAGAGTCTGTTGTGCGATATTCTTTCCGAAGAAATGGGAATGGGAGACGTTAATGCATCTCACTCGACATGGTACGACTCTTTTCTGAGATCTCTCGGAGTGAGCGAATACCAGTTGAAGCACTCACTCTATGCTGAAAACGAGAGCATTTTGAAGGAAACTGAGCGTCGCTGCCGAGAGGAGTCGGCTGTACACTGCATTGGACTTGTTGGAATGGGGCGGGAGTGCCTCTGTCAAATCTATCTTTCTCAGATGTACAAGAATCTTCGCCAGAATGCGGAAGTCGTGAAGATTGAGGAGCAAATAGACTGGTTGTTCTGGGACTTTCACACGGGAGATGATGACGTTGAGCACCGCATGAAAATGAGGGAACGCATTGGGGCATTGGTGATGGACGAGAACGGTGTAAGGCAACTGACAGATGGGTATAGGTTTGCGAAAAGTTCCTGGGATGAGTTTTGGGAGAACAACTATACGAACACTCGCTTCTTTCGGAACTAATAAGAAACGAGTTCGTCATAAGAGACAGCTAGGACCTTCGAAGGCCAAAAAAAAACTTTCTTAAGCAAGCGAGTTTCCTCCCTGGATGAATGGAGGTAATAAAAATATAAAAACACCAGATTTGTTTTGTTCTTGCAGCCTTCCTTCAGACTGAATTTGGCAAGCTAACCGTTTACGTTAGGACTCTGAGTCAAAGGTCGACTAGCCCGCAAGACACATATCCAGAAAAGCCGGGAGATAGTAGTGCTTGCACGTTTCAGAAGGCAGCGTTCTGCTCAGAAGTTTGAGAATACATAGCGTATTGAACAGCAAGATAGTGTTAGAGGGCATAACGTCACAAGCCCTTCAAAGTATTTCTCTATCGGTTGACAACTCTTACACGACTCTTCGCATACTAAGCAGGGAATTCCAGGGCCTGGAGAGGCTACATTCTCACCGTCACCTGAGATACTGCCGGAAATGTGGTGCGATTTCAATTTGGTGTATCAGCTGGGGCTATTTTTTTTTGCGATTGGGCGCGCATTGGTCATATATACTTTGAAGATGAGATATGCATGTCATTAGAAATGTGAGTACGAGTACCGCTACAAAACCATTTTCGGTCCTACACCAAGAAGGACATTGCTAAACACATAGGTCGCGCTTAGGCCACCTACATAAACGTAGTTGCGGGAGACAGTTATGGCACGTTTATCGTCAACGATTCAACCATTCTCATTGAACCTTGTCATTAAATGACAAATTTTGACATTTTCTCGTTTTGGAAACAAAAACGAAATTTCATTGACATTTTTATTGTTTCATTCCACACAGTGGTGTCCCACAGGGCCACCGCCAGAACATTCAACGTTGAATCTATTGGTGAGCATTGCTGACAACCACTAATCACAAACATACTCATGACTGATGGGTAGTACCGACATATTTCGAAGGGCAGGTGGGGGGTTGCAAACGACTGTTTATGGTCAACGAACAAGACCGTTGCGACGATGGCGTGATACGCCATCTAGAGCGCCTATCTTCCAAGACTACAGGTAGATAACATCGTCGTCCCTCTCTTGAAATTGACTTCTTTTGACACTAAGAATTATTACGTCTCCAATGGTAGACAAAAGAGGAAGCCAATGGGGGAAGAACACTTGGGCGTGAGCGTTTCAAATACTTGTACAGGTGCTCACACTACACTGCTCTTTGAAGGAAGGAATGGCTCAGATCAGCGCAGCTATAGCTGATGATGGCGCTGTCCGACAGCTCGCTTATGTGTACTGAAACATAAGCGGTGAACGCCTTTTAGCGAATTATGTGATCAGCGTAATGTGAACTGTAGAGGCGATGAGGTTAGCGGATCGCTAACAAGGATACTCTGGGGACAACAAGAATACAGGGTTACCACGCCTTGTTGAAAATGGCGCTCTGCCGTGGCAGCAATTCGCTTGGCCAGCTGCCCGACCAAACACTGCCCTATTGGTAGATGCCAGTATCTAGCATTGACGGGCAACAAGGACGGATTGCGTCGTGTCGCTTCTACTTCGCTGAAGAGACTTGGCAGAAGTTGCCAACGGTAAGCTACCCAAGGATGGCCAATTCATTTAGACGCCAGCGTCCAAGACGACCCGGTTCACTTTGGACAGCTGACTGTTATCAGGTTTTCGTGTGAGATGGGTTCAGGAAGGAAATTATTCAAGGCTCTAGCGGCCGGCGTCGAGAAACTTACGGAAGCCGTCAATCAACAGAACGTCGAATCCACGTCAGCTTCATTGCCGCAGCAGAATCAACCGAGCTGGCAAGGCAATACTTCTCCCACGCCCGCTCAGCAACATACGTTCCCATCCCCGAGTGGTGCACACTACAATGTTGGTGAACCGAACCAGCAGCTTGACGAAGCTGCAGCCACAAACCAATATCCCGGACCATCACCCGCTGCTAAGACCATGACATACCCCGGGCAAGCACCTGCTCCTCCCCCTCCAACACATGAACCAACACCAGCGAGTTCCGCTCCACATCGAAATCCCGCTTCCTCCACGCGTGACGATGAAGAGAAGAAGAAGTTTATCATATCGACACAACGACAGTTGTGGAGTATGGTGTGCGAAATGTTAGGAACGCAACCGCCTCTTGTGAAGCTCAGCGACTCCGGTTCGGCCTCTTTCTACTGGGCGAATGAAGATGAATTGGCATTGAGTGTATATCGAGTTTACAATCATGTCATCACTGGTGGTACGTCGCCGCACCAGCGACGAGCAACTGTGGAACGCCTTTCGACTGAGTCATGGCGGAATGACGCCCGTGTGTCCAGTTCAGTGAGACAGTTGGAGGCAGAACTTGCGGTATTAATCGTATCGTTTGCGAGTTATCGAGAGATGGTGGACGTAATGTACAGAACATCCAAGCGCGCTGCGGAGATGCAGCAGAAGCAAACTGAGAGTGCCAGCGCGCAACAAAGCGCGGCGGCGGCGGCTACTGCTCGAATTGAACAAGACAGGGCTCGAATAGATGCGATTATGCAACAAGCTGAGAGGGATAGAGTTAAGATTGGTCAAATAACTGGTGCGGTTCCTATGTACTATACGAATGGAGTCCCGCATTACGGCGGAGTTCACTTCTGAAGCTTAGAACAGGATAGCTTCTGTTGACGCCCTTTGCGCAGCACATCGGAAAGGTGCGAATTGAGAATTCGAGTGCGAACTTTCTGTCACTTGGGCAAGGAGCGTTTAGAGTACAAGTGTATACGAAACTTTGCGCGGAATCGAGGTGAACAAACGAGCGAACGAACGAAACCCTATGACTGTTAGCCCTACGTCAGCGCAAAAACCCGTGCTATCCTAGGGATAACCCTTCTGACGCAAAAGCTAAATAGTGGAATATTATTCGTTGAAGTTTAATTGGATTTCGACCGTCGTCGCGCAAGAACGCTGCCCTCTCTATTCGTCGAAGGGTTCCTCGGTTTGGATGACTGTTGTACTACGTGTGCATGGTTGCGCGTGGCGGGTCATTTCATCAAGTCTGGGTGACGTGGCAAAACATCATTTCTTCTCCTTTTGTGAAGGATACTTTTCGAACCGTAGAAACAAGTCAGCAATGAACTTGTTCACCCACCCATGCATTCGTACAGTATAAAACAAATCACTACGCCCAGTGACCAGCATCCGCATCCTTCGCCACATCGCCGACCACCTCACTGTCGTCTCCACCCCACCGCTCACGCCAAACGAACCTCCCCTCCCTTTCATCAACCCACTCTCACCCGCCCCCCACAATGATCCGCGACAAGTACAACCACATTTTTCGCAACCATTACGAACTAGGCTCCACCGTCGAGGCAAGAAAAGGCAACAACGCCCTTGGCAACTACTTTCCGTGCAAAGTCATCCTCGTTCGTCAAGCGCCGCTCTCCAATGAAACCGGCGTCTACGCCGAGAAAAACATAGCCGCAAAACTCGTCTTCACCCTTGGCGGCGTGCTTGATAGGAAGAAATACACTTATGATTTGCAGTACGAAGATGGTTCCGTCGACAAACATGTTCGCCCCGATAGTATTCGTCCCGTTGTACAACCTGTACAGCACAAGCATTAACTTTCTAACTTTTTCGCCTTAGCCTCGTTTTAACTACTTACAAACCCTAATTTTGCGCGGTAAACACTAACGATTCCAGCCAGTATTCATAGCCTTGCTTCCTTCGTATAAAATCTTTCCATCAGCACCAGTTGAACCAAACACGTGATACATTACCAACAAGTGTCACGTACACATACTGGTTTACAAGGGTACTACGTACGTCTTGACTTTCCACGACAGTCTGCGAAATAATTCATTTAAACAAAAAGGTTCGCCCGCCTCGCTTGGCACAACAGGTACCGTTTTCCTGTAGTATATCTATCTACTCACGTATACATGTTTCGGCTCCTATATCATCCATTTCTCAAACCTCTCTTCTACTTTAAACCCCCGGGAACGATACTTGGTGCGTATCGTGGCCTGAATCTATAAAGAGAACCCTTACACACAAGTACTCGGCCGACGCACTCCATCGCATTTCTTTGAAGCTTACGCAAAAGGATACTCAGTCCTTCCTAGACCTCATATGAAAATAAAACCTAAGCAGCACTGCTGCTTGCTCTTCGGCTTTCCATAGGACCATAAGAGTGACACTTCAATCCTCTCATATACGCCGTTGGGTTTTTTAGGGGTTTTGTTTTGTTGCTTAACATGCTTCACTGTGCTTAGCAGTGCTCTACTGGCACACTTTGCCCATTTCTTGGTTACTCAACTGCTTCATATCGGAAGAGATAAGGCAATATAAACTCTTAAATCGCTCATGGCACAAGCTTGTTCTGTGTGACACGTAGTTCCATTCCCCCCCTTTGCTTTATAGTTTCTATCATGCTTGGTAGTTCTTAGTCCAGACTGCTTCTCTAAGCATTCAGGGTCAACAGATTCCCCGATTTCATCGTCCTTCTTCGCACTATACATACCTCAGTATACCAAAATTCGAGCCTTGGCGCATCTCAAGCCTGCAGCCTCCGTACAAGTCCGCAAAGTCCGCATCCAGTACGCCTCTTGTTCGTGGGACACTCGACGAACAAACTGTTCATCGCAGTCCGGAAGCGACTACTTCGTGTAGACGCATTTTCTCGCATTCCGAGAGGTCGTCTCTTCCTAGAAAAGGGCATGCAACCCGAAGCCAAAATAGGCATGGGCCATAGGTGCCTGTGCGGCATTTGTTGCCGAGCTTTCAAATTGGATATCCCGAACCAGAGCAGGTTCCTTTGGCTGAGCTCTTGACAGGACTGGCTGAAAACTTCTGGACTCTACTGCTTTTCAACAAGTGATAAATAGCATCCCTTTTGATTCCCATGTCAGGCTTGCACAAACGAAAGTTGTTGATACATTTTGAGGTGGAGGACAGAGATTTCATAGCCACATTCTTCGTCTTGAGCGTTATCAATAGTATCGTGTCATTTTCTGTCCATGCCTTCTATCACTTTGTTTTTAATACCCCGCTTGTTCAAATTCTATAGATTCCAAGAGAGAAAAGCACTTGTATTGCAATCAAAGTATTTGCTAATGTTGTAGCGCTGCAAGGGCAGTCTGACCTGCTCAAAGCCCTATGAACAGGCGAGGGATCTGTGTTCTCCGTCTGACCAGTTATATTCCTATTTTTAGTCTTTTGACACCTGTGGCTGCTGCACATAGACTGTTCAAATTATCGGAATTAGCATCCAAGTCATCAGCCCAACTATGACATACCAGCAAGAAGTCGTTCTATGCAACACAAGAAGATCATTTCTGTGAGCTCTCCCCTTGGGCTGGCCGCATCTTTGTAGCCGGTACCACCTTTGGAGAAATTCCATCCGGCGTATTCGAGTTTGATGTGCAACGTAGCCTGGGGCGTACTTCAGCAGGTGCAGAATTCGGTTGATGCTTTGCAATCCAAACGAAACCCGTCAGCTGCCATGCAGTCTGTGGCTGGGTGATATGTGCACAGAAGTTACGGTATCATGAAGTTTCTGTCGGAGATCTACATAATCGATGCACAACATCAATTAATTATTACTTGTTTCTCCAATACACCAAGTGCCGGTATAAGGCTGTAGGTCGTGCATGTTCTACATTCAATGAATATAGATCCAAGACGTGCTGCATGCTTGAACAGCAGACGGTTTGGCTCCATTCCCTGTAAAATGGAGAATGACTAAGTCTAGTGCAACGGTGAGGGTTAGAATAACATTTAGTGTTTATTGATATCAGAATTTGTAATCATAAGCCTTAATAAGCAGTAATAGAGGGTTCTCTTGGCCGTATATTCAGTTGTTCCCATGACGCTCTACGCGCTGTACCAGAAACACTACATATCCCCTCTAAGATTGGAGAGGATCAACGTATGCAAGCCCTTCACCCAACCTAAACGCGAAAGGGCAACTAAGGCAGCCGGTGAAGAACGATTCTGGAGCAGCGACCCCGCTGGCATCTACCGAGTAGACACAGCTTGCATGGGCCACAGGTTTGACCCGGTCTTTGCATTCGAATGCATCTTCCTGAAATGCATACCGTACCCTTCAGGCACTTCCTTTTAGAGGAGCACTTTCGGCACCGAAACGGCGGGCGCGGGGAGGGGGTCTGCTTCGGCGGCGCCGCGGAGCATGTCGACGGCTGGGCACAGATCGTGCCGAGACGAATCACGAAAAGCTTATCGATGATAATCTTCTCCTTCTTTACTCGGCCGTCCTTCACGAGCCGCACACCAAGGTCCCCTGATGTTGAGTCCACCTTGCAGTCTATGGCACTGGCTGCACTTCCCAAGATTCAAGCCCCGGCCGTTGTACGGCTTGAACGGTGGGTGCTTGATGCGAGTTTCCGCCTCCGAGCCCAACTTGGAACCGATTTTTCCCTCGACACCCTTTCTACCAAGAGTCACTTCAACACCAACAGCTGGTCGCACACCAACAAAGCCAACAATGCTTGCTTCAGCGCTCAAATCGTCCTTGAATTTCAAGTCAGAGCTGCGAGAGCTACCTTTGCTTGGAGGCAACAAGTTCCTGGATCTGAGACGGGCAGATGCGATTCCAGCCGTCACACGCTGTTTGGTCTCGTGCGAAGCCCGAATGCTAGCTTGGAGTGCAGCACCAATCTGTACGTCGGCAACCCAGTCCAGTTTGGCGAACGCGCCCGCACGAACGCGACCCACGAACGGAATCTTCTTAGAAAAGCCAAACTTGGGGATCGGACGCCTGAAAATCTCACCGCTCCTCTCGCGCTTTATCTTCGCGTCCACAGTCAGTTGCGCATTGACACGAGCCTTGAGGCTTTGTTCCCACTGCACTTCGGTCTTGAGTGCCCGCTTGATCTTGAACCTGTTGATGCTTGCCGACAGCGATGCGTCTACCTTCAGCACGGCGCCCTTGAAATCTTGGACTTGTGTGAAAAGGTGGGGCGGGTAGCACTCGGAAGAGAGCCGTTAGGTATCACATTGCGAGACGTGGCCAAAAGGGAGGAAGTGCTAGCGAACAGCGGGCTGTCGTTGAAGACCGCCTTCTGCGGAAGAGCAGAGACCAACACACGCTCCTCGCTGATGTCAATGTCAATCTCGGGTGCAACCTCAGATCCGGGCACGATGCTCATACTGAGAAATGCTTGTCTTCCGCTCATGGAAACGACGTCAACGATATAGAACAGAGCGTCGTCGGCTTCGTCAACACCATCCACCGGTTGCACCTGTCCGCAATGCTTTTCCCAGTCGTCGACATCAATGACAAACGCAATACCGGCCGCAAAATCGAAGTAGTCCAGATTGTCGCCAGTACGCTGAACAGTTTCTTTGAGGGACGCCGCATCACGGGTGCAAGAAGAAATGCTGACACCATCTTCTTCGAGTTCGTCGAAAAGAACTGAATCCTTTTTCAGCTTGACGGAAAACTGAAGCAATCGGGGAGTAGGGTGTACAAGAGACGCGGCGTTAGGCGTGCTTGCGAAAGAGTTGAATGAAGATGCACTTAACGTTGGGACTCCTGTGGAGCCGGAAATCAGGGTGTGACCTCGGAGAACAGTGGGAGGACCAGATGCGTTAGAAACACGATGAAGCCTAGATGCAGAGACTTGGCTCGCCAACAAAACCAACAGAAGAACACAGAGGCCCTTCATTGCTATCATCATCTTCAATTGGGCGAGACGCCGGAGGTTGAGTGGAAGAAACAATGAAAGGAGATGTTCGAAAGACTAGAACTGCGCCGTGGGTTGTGTGAGAGGAATGGTTCCCGGTGAACTCCACCGTCGACCCATTTTATATGCACTAAAGAGATGCGGAGCTGGCAAGCAGCGCCTTATGCAATTGAGGTCGCTCTACCGCAGAGAGAATAAGGTGGTGAGGTCATTAGGAATGCAGACGATTGCGCTTAGTGAGGAACGGTCCTCTCTCTTCATGCATCTCAATGCAAAAAGCGAGCGTTGACACTCATTCTAACTCAGATCAAAGTCCAATCCGTCAGCGCAGCCTTCATCCGCGGTGCCCGTGGTTTGATGCCTTCTTGGACCTGTGCCGCATTAGCGCCCACGTCACTATTTAGCCAAATAGTGCACACAGTGGCATTATGGCTCCGCTGCCACTTGTGACAGTGGCAGCGTTTCATCATATTATATCCGTGCTCGGCTGGAGCAGATGGACATTCTCTTGTAAACAGAAGCTGATATCTCCCACAGGCTTGGCTTTCGTGTACCGTTGGTGCCATTGTAACTTCGATACTCTTCTACAAGGAGGTGGTCCATCTCGGTAAGTGAAACGGAACGAGCTGGAGCAAACGATGAGACGGCGCCATAACAGTCTCGCACCACTTCCATTTTCATGATAAGATTGGCAACATTAGAGTACCTTATTTTAACGTAACATTTCGTTCGTGGCACACTTGTACAGACGTCACACCCGTGAAAGCATCGAGGCGAAATTGCTCTTTGACTGATAGGTGATGACCTCGCCAGATTTGACGAAAAGGACAAGCCGGAGTCTGGCAGCAACCCCCAACCGGCCAAGGCATAATCTACACGGCGTAGCCGGCGTAGGAAGTTGATTAAAAAGGAACAGCTCAGGACGAGCTCTCCAGACAACTGACCCAGCTCAATGACCCGCATATGCACATTCTGCTGCGGCCAATCAGAGCCCTCTATTGCCCCAGTAGACCAATCAAATGAAAATGAGCATCTTAAACCAGCAACAACGCACCTCTAAGCGCGAAGTGTTCAGTCATCTTTGATCTTTCATCGCGTTCACTAAGGACACATCATTACACGGTCTTTGCCGTCGTTGACTGCCAGATCTTTGGCCTTGCCGTTACGCACTAATCATGCCTCTTTTTTGAATTATTTACCTAACCATTTTCATTGCTGCCAGATCTCTACATACCACAATTACCTATTCCTATAGCCATCGTTGTCCCTGCATTGTGAGTCTATGAGTTCCGCGTTTCTTTTTACCAAAGCCACTTCCGTCTCTGCGTTATGTTTTTTTGCGGTACGCACTAGGCTCTTGGGATCTTTTGTCTTCTTAACTTCGTGCTTTTTTACACTTTGCGCTTGCCATTCCCGGGCTATCCCATTCTCTTTATTTTTCTTCTGTGCAGTTTGTGCTTGTTCTTTCTACTTACAATCAAGTTTGACAGAGAGAATAATTCGTTTGCTGCATCCATCCAAAGCTAATGCAATATCTCTCACTTATCAGGCAATTCGCCTTCGCCTATGTCTCTTTCAATCACCATTGCTTACAGCTGCGTACTGGGAACGTGGCGCTCTACTCTGGTTTTTACATTGACGCGGCTGCACGTGTCATTGTTTTCAAGCAATCCACCTTTGTTTTTGTCTTATTCACTACCGCACACACTAATGTATGGTAACAGGGTTGCTCTACTCTGCTTTCTACTACGATGCGTTTGCACAGCTCTCCGTTTTTCTTGCACAGTTCGTACGATGCTTTCCTGTCAAATTTGTTTCACTTACGTTAGTGTCGAGCAATATCCCTAGGCGGGAAAGCCTTCCAAGATATTCGCAGCCTTGCTCTCTTGTGAGGTAGGCGCAACGACAGGGCTCTCCGTACCACAAGGTGTTCGGGTGTAAAATCACGGTGGCTTCCGGCTATGCCGACGGATTTGATATCACGAATCGGGTTACCAGCTGGTCACCATAGTGCGCAGGTCCGTGTGAGCGGTGTGACAGTCCACGGAGAATCCAGAAAGGGAAAAGGCAAAAAGGGCAGAAATCAGAATCAGGAGTACAACCAGGCGGAGTCGTAAAGAAAGCCGAAAAGACTCGGCGGTGGGTGGTGTTGCTTATTCGCCAGCACGGCAGAACTTAATACTAAGTCGAACGGCTATCTGTTCCCACAATAGAAAGTAGCCCAAGCGGTAAGAACAGTGATCATTGGGCGAGCCCACGGGATAAGACAGAACAGCGGTCTTTGTTGATACTGTGTGGGTGAGTAAAACGAGATCGAATGCGATGGAACCCCAGCAGGAATTGGTCACTTCGCACAGGTAATACACTCAAAGCCAAGTCACACCTTGTCTTTAATTCACGGTGAAACGTCAAAGCCGTCCTCCCTTAAGTACTATTGGGTTGCAATAAACTACGAATAGTGCTACTGTCGTGTAACGCACTTGTAGTCCACACACTTGTGTCACTTGGCGGCACTGCTGGCCACGGCACAGCACGACACTTGTGAATCATGTCCTCCAAGAAGATTCGGTTTGAGCGCAAGGCGCTTTCCCGACATGTTTATTTGATTCCACACATCAATACCGAAACCGAACGGTATCTCCCGCATTAGTTGAAAGTCGTTTCGCAGTGTTACCACCGTGGTGGGTTCAGGTTGAGGTACCCAAGCGGTGTTTCCTGGCACTTCCTCCCTGTTTAACTTTTATAAGTTCCCACATCATTGATGATCCCAAATCTGGTTATTGGTCGTTTATTGCCGCAGAGTGGGCTACCTGCGTAGCGGTTTTAATTCGCTGGTAAGCGTATGACAACTACCATCTTTGTTTCATACCACCGATAGTCAGGAACATCATCAAACAGCTCGACCTGTTAATCTCATTAGGATGCCAAGAAAACGTGGAAGAAGTCTTATACATCTTGGATGTGATCGAACAGGTCAACTCGGATACATTTCCATGGGATAACCGTGGTCAGTGTCCAAGAAATGCTCGTGACAAATCTCCTGGTCGCTGCGATCCAACTGCTGGGGACTTTGTCTATACCAACCCTTATGTGGGTGCAACGGTGTCCCGTGCTCATGCATTTGAACAAGGCAGTCTTCCGCGGACCATACCAGCGGGAAATCCGACAGGATTCGTATTTCATGACGATTACGAGCCGTCGGTCGACTTCGATGATCGGATGAAGGATGACGAGGAAAACGAGAGCGGCGGACTATACCATGGACGGATCATGGATTCGGTTGGTCCGAGCAACGCCGGTGCATCCAAGCAATCGGGTGCTCTCGAGGGGTGCGGTTTCGTAACTCGGATGAATGAGTCGCAACATCCAAAACCTTGGAATCCTGGTACCTCCACATATTGTAAATGTTTGACAGCTCCCGGCTCTCGCCACAGCGAAATATTCTCAGTCAACCAGTCAATCTGGTGCGGACCCTTCCTCGGGATAACGTGTACTCAGTATTCGGACCTTCACGTATCGGTGATAAATCTTGCGATTGCTTCTGGATGTGGTGCAATCCCGGTGTGGGAAAGGCACCCAAGGCAGCTCGAAGCCTTGCTCTCTTGGAGAGGTAGGCCCAGCTGGGTAGAGCCCTCCGTGTCCCGTATGACGGGTGTAACTCCGTCGGGAGCCTGGATGTACCTCGGAGGTTTAGGGGTTAGAACGGGTCGGAACCACGGCTGGTCCGGAAGTAGCCTGCGAACAGTGGAACAAAAGAGGGAAAGGGACCACCCGACGGGGGCGTGCGGAAAGCGGGAACAGACCCCGGAGGGGGGTGCCGATACACACACACGAACACGCACCGCGCGGCGGTTAGGGGATATGAGGGGAAGGGATGGTCTCACGGTCTCACGACACACGTCGGTAATATCAATACCCAAAACTGGGGCGGAGATAGGGCCTGTACGGGCGGTCACACGACAACAACGAATACCACGAGTGGTCACAACCCACTGGGTACGACGAGCACGGTCTCCTCGGTGGTGCGAGTCGGGTGAAACTATCGGGCAAGCGGTGTACCTCCGCGAGGAGTTAGACACTTCGCATGGCGAATAGAGTCAGAGCCGAACTCTTGTTACTTTTCTTGGTGAGCTCGCCGCCGTGCGGCCGACGCTCAAGTACTAGCTCAGTGCAGTACAGTAGGTAGTGCACTAGCCTAAGTAAAATTAACCCCTAAACTATACTAAAATAAGTAGCCGTTTTGGGCCTCCTGGCCGGGGCTGTAGCCACGTGTCCACCACCCTTGCCAGGCAAGTACCACAAAATATGAATGTTCCCATAACCACCCTGGGTAACCAGACCGCTAATTAGCCCGGTAAACGGGGGCTAAAATTCATGCATCCCGCTTCATCGCTCGCACTGAGTACACCTCAGATATGAGTTTCACCATCGCCCGTACGCGGGAATGCATTGCACTACACATCCCCCTCCTTAAGGGCCGAAAACGAACGCGAGTATAGACGTGAGGAGATGAGGCGCGAGGGTATAAATAGTCCCGACAAGGGAATCGCCGAGATACCGGTCCCCCGTACCAACACGGTTACAACTGATCAACCCTCAGTACCTTCTTCAACAGACTCTGCGCCCCTCTCTACTATGAACAACAATCCGTTTTCGAACAACCCGCCTGCGGGCGCCCCGCAGGGGACTTCCGCGAGCGGACAACCTTCCTTCGCGACGCCGGGGTCGTGGGTTCGTCACCCATCCTCTGGGTTCCTCTCCTTGCCTCTGCCTGGAGGATCGTCTCATGTTCCAACCTTGGATGCCTCGGATGCCGCGAGTATCGCCGCCTGGAATTCCGCCCAAGCGATACCGATCACTGCGACCGCCGCCGGCTGGGTGTCACCATCGACACTTTGGGCCCGCAATCCCCGGGAAGACGCTCTCCTCTTTTCGCGTGCGCCCTGGTTCCACCCCACATGGGTTTCCGACTCGGACCTCATCGACTCCTATGTGGAGGAGGGCGAGCTCCCAGGGGGACTAGGCCGGGATATGGTCGACTCCTTCGACTGGAGGACGCGTATCGCGGTAGAGCCACAGTTCCTCGCACGGAAGCGCACCAGATATGGTTTCGAGACGCTGAATGACGCCCGTGCCGGGATGGCCAAGGTCGCCTACGACCGTCTCGCCCGCGCGAGTTATCCGGATGAGCTGGTACCAACGGAATACAGCTTTGACCTCTCGCGGTACCGTACCTACGGTGAAGTCTCATACTGCGAGAACCTTGCTGCCTACCAGCCATCTACACCGTTCCGGTCCACTCCCATAGAAGCCGGGATGCTCCTCTGGAGGCGCCCAATTCTGCGTGCAGAGTTCCGATATCTTCGTCGTCCGAATCATCGCGGATCCTTCTTTGACCGACTCCGGTTTGAGCGAAAGGCGCGCTCCCGCTTCGGGTTCCTGGTACCATACCAAAATCTCGAGGTCGAGAGGCTCCGCCCATCCGCGATGCGCGGCCGGTATGCACCTCTTCCCCATTGGTGGAGCAGGTTCGAAGTCCCGAGGGGATGCTTTGCGGAGATGCCTCCGTGCCTCAGCTATATCGGTTCACGATTAATCAACAATCCGGATTCCGGTTACTGGACTCTCTTCCTCGCCGAATGGGCTGCTCGCGTTGCCGCATTTCTCCTCTGGGAGGTGTACGACAAGAACCGTCTGTGGTACATTCCTCCTCACCTACGCCAGGTTATCCGCCGATTGGATCTCTATATCCCTCTGGGATCCGAAGCCAATGTGGATGAGCTTCAGTGCCTTCTGAACACCATCGATATGGTTAACTGGGATACAGTCCCCGTCTCCAACGTCCCTGACGGTGAGCCTTCCAGGCATGATCGCTCTCCAGGCCGGAGAAATCCAAACGCTGGCAACTTCGTCTTCTATGACCCTTGGGAGGTATCCGTGACTTCACGGGCTCACGCGCTAGCGTTACGCGATGTACCACGCTCCGTTCCGCGAGGCCACCCGGTTGGGTTCATGTTTTCCGATGACTGGCACGGTTCCTACGAGGATGATCCAATGGTGGATGACGACCCCGATGAGGTGGAGGAGGCCGTAGCCCCGGTAACGGCGATGGTCAACGATCTCGACGGATCCGGCCAGCATGTGGCTGCTCCAGATGGCTGGAATATGGCCGCCAGTGTGGCTGCGTCTCCGTCTACCGCATCTCCGGTCCCCGTGGACCCTCAAGCCGTTGCCCTCAGGGCTCACCTCCAGTCCATTGGAGTGGTTGCGCCTTCCAACCTCACCAGCGTGAGCGAGTTATTGGCTTTCGCGTCTGCGAACTACCAACCGCCAACGAGCGGCTCATCCTAAGTCAGGATCCTGGACCGTGGCACGCACACCTGATATAGGTTAGCGCTTAACGCTCCATAGCTTGTGGTAAACGACTTCCTTCTTCTATATCCGTATGTCCGGACTCTTCTTTTTCTTCTTCATAGCATCTTCATGCTGGACCGCTAGGCGGTATTCTTCATTAAACCGTTACTTCGGTCGGACCGCTAGGCGGTGTGACGTCCAATGACCATTGGTTTCCCTATCCAGTCCATTACTTCGTGTAACCTTCTGTAGCCAGATCTCTTCCTGTGTCCTCTTCTCTTCGGAGACTTCTCTTCCGTCTTCGGAATCTTCTGCATAGTGCAGTGTATCGTCCTACCCAACCTGGGCCATGTCCAAAGTGGATGGGAGTGGGAACCGCGTCCGGCGGTGGTAGGTTATCACCTTGGAACGAGGAAGGTGCTGAATGGGCTCCCATGTGTCCTCTTCCGGGGGTATCCGTACCATCGGATTTGGTAAAACCACACTCCTTTGGAGTCCAGAACATGATCCACGATGTGGTCAACGACAAACTCCTGGTCGTACGTAGCCGGCTCCTGACCCGTCATGGCAGGGCTTAAGGGGAGAACCCTGTGAGGGGACTTGCCTGAAATTGGCGCGACCCTGCGGGCAAAGTCAGCTTTCCTCGACGCTGCGAGTGCTGGGACTTGATACCGCATTGCGGTCTTTCCGCTTCCTAATCCTCTCCTTGTGGGGGGGGCCTTCCGTTCTAACCGGATTCCCCTATTGACGCGCAGCTCGCGAGCTCTTCTCCCACGCGACCCGTGCAACTCTGGTGAGTTTGACCGTTCACGGTGAGGGAGGCGGTTCACTACGGTTCCGACGCCAGGAGGCGGATTGCCATGCATCACACACTGTGATTGGCTGGCCGCTGGCGGCAAGTGTCGCGCGCGGTCTTTCCACGACGCGGGTCTTGACTGTACTCCTGACGCCGGCCGGCGGTATGTACGTGTACACCTTTCCACGGTTTGGAATTTCGGGCTTCGTCCGCGTGACAGTGGCGTCACAGTGTCCATTTGTAGGGCTCTGCGGTAACGCACGCAGTGTCAACCACACTCTCCGTGTCCGCGGTTGCTTTTCAGCTCACCACGAAACTGGTTATGACCGAGGTTGTATGTGCTCCGTGCTCGGAGATATCATTCGCCACATTAGTGACCACACCGAGTCCGGTTCACTACTTCCTCCTTCGCTACCCAGCGACTCGCTCGACAGGAGTGCATCCGGGTCCGCGGAGACGGCCTTCTCGCTTCGTGATGCGTTCAACTCCTCCCTGCTCCGGGGGTGCTCATCCGACGATGCCGTATTCCCGATGCGGGCTCGTCCACTGTTCCCAACCTTCTCCCGTGCCGGGCTTACCACGCGTTCCGTGACGGCAGGAGCTTCCTTCCGCGATGGCGCGATCGATTCCCGTCCCTCCCCCTCCTTAGGTGAGAGGGCGGTGGGTTCAGGCTGAAGGACCTCCGCGGGCGGAGTAACGGTTAGGCGTTTGGGGTCAAGCGTGCGTTGCACGATACGCGCGGCGCGCCCAACCGGTTGATCGGCAATTGGAAGATCCGAGAGTCCCCGTTTCGGGTGCGGTAAGACGGGTGGGCGGGACGGAAGCAGATTATCCGTTGGCCGAGTTACGAGGTCATCCTCCGGGATTGTCACGAGGGTGATGAGCCCTCAGGGGGCGCAGGCGCGTGGGCTACGCGGTCGCGTGAGACGCGTTCGAACTGGTTATCGATGTCCAGTACGACTGTGTCGTCGGCGACGGAAACCACCCGATAGGGTCCATTCACTATCGGTGACAACTTGTGGCGCTTCTCCTTTTCGGGATTATAATATTCCTTTCGCAGGAAGACAGAATCCCCTTCCGAGACCTGGGGTATCGGGGAACGAATCTTCGCGTCGAAGTTCTGTTTGTATGCCTCCTGGGCTTTTCCCATAGCCTTTCGGGCGGTAGGGACCATGTTCTTCAACCATTCCTTCCAGGAATCTCGATATAACCTTGGTGAAGGGTACCCCGAGACGTTCGGTTGCGCTTCAATAGCCATGGGTGGTGGAATCCGAGACAGGACCAGCTCAAATGGAGCGAGGGTCGTGACCCGGTGTACCTGGGTGTTATACGCGTACGTGATAGCGTCCGTGTACAAGTCCCATTCCATGGGGTGATCCGCGACATACGCGCGCAGTGCGTTGAGCATAGTACGATTGAATCGTTCCACTTGTCCGTTACACTGCGGGTGGTAGGTGGTAGTAAACATATTCTTGATTCCCAAGATTCTACATACGTCCTGAAAGAACTTTGAGGTGAATTGAGATCCGTTGTCGGAGAGTAGGTGTACCGGCGGGCCGTAAGTAAAGACCCAGTGGGTTACGAACGCACGCGCAACCACGTCCGCGGTAATCCGTTTAAGCGGTACTGTTCTCACCAACTTTGAGAAGCGGTCAGTAATGACGAGAAGATACTTGTAACCACGTTTGGTTTTGACAAGCTCGCCCAAGATATCAATAGCGACATATTCGAGTGGCGCCCGTGCCGGGAATAGTGTTAACTTCTTCGAGTACTTCCGAAGTTTCACATTATTCTTCGCACATTCCACGCACGAGCGGCGAACTGCATAGCAGTCAAATGCCATAGCAGGCCAATAGAAGTCCCTGCGAAGGGTCAGGTATAGTTTCCTCCCGCCGGGATGTGCACCCAACTTCGCGTAATGCGATAGATGCAAGACGCGCTGCTGCAGCGTGTGAGGTACAACGATCTGTGGGGCCCGTGTCAGCGACCTGACTAGGTAGCCTCGATCGTTCACCGCAAAGGGTATCTGTGCGCCCCCGTTAAGACGGGCACGAATCTGGGCACAGAAAGGATCCTGCTGTTGTTCACGGATCATTTCTCAGGGGATATGGGAACAACCTGGTCATCCGGAGGATCCGTAGGGTTTGCAGCCAGAATATCGTCACAGATGTCATCCCCATTCACGTCTGGGTCGTCTTCTTCCGTTCCCTCCGGGGATTGTGCCATGAAACATGGTATTTCCAGATCGTCGACCGGTTCGGTTTCCGCTGATGTTCCTAAGCGCGATAGGGCGTCAGCCTGAGTATTCAGGGATCCCTTCTTGTAGAGGACATCAAATGTAAATTCCGAGAGTCGGAGACGCCAACGCATGAGGCGGCCCGACGGTTCTCGAATTTCGAGTAGCCAACGGAGAGCCGAGTGATCGGTGTGAACCTTGAAATGGTTACCCATAAGGTATGGGCGAAGCGTTGCCAACGCCCAAACAACAGCAAGACACTCCTTCTCGGACACCGAGTAGTTGCGCTCGTGAACGTTCAACGAACGTGACCAATATCCGATCGGATGTCTTTCTCCTTCTTCCGTGACTTGAAACAACGCACAACCCACCTGGTGGGCACTTGAGTCAGTATCCACTTCGAAGGGTAAGTCCGGGTGCGGTAAGGCCAGAACTGGCGGGGACGTTACAGCGTCGACAAGAGACGAGAATGCTGACGACTCAGCCTCGTCAAAGACGTCCAGTTCGGTGGGTTGTCCTTTCCGGAGGAGTGCGTTAAGCGGTGCTGACAAGTCGGCGAAGTTCGGGACGAATCGGCGATATACATTGCAAAGTCCTAGGAAGGATCGAAGCTCCGTTTGATTAGTCGGATGTTTCGCCTCTCGAAGTGATTTCACTCTTGCTTCATCGATTGAAAGCTGTCCGGGGCGGATGATGTGCCCCAGATATTTTACCGAATCGGCGCAGAACTCACACTTTCCCAGCTTCAGGGTGATGCCCGCGTTGCGGAGCACTGTCAAGACTTCCCGGACATGGGACAGGTGATCGTCCAAGTTATTGGAGAACACTATAATGTCGTCCAAGTATACCAGACAGCTGGTCCATTTGAACCTCGCCAAGAGGATATCGATTGCCCGTTGGAATGTAGCTGGGGCATTCGTTAGTCCAAACGGCATTCGCTTAAAGCGATATAGTCCTTGATGGCACACAAACGCGGTCTTATCACGATCTTCTTTCCTAATAGGGACCTGCCAGTATCCCGAATTGGCATCGAGGGTAGTGAACACCGTTGCGCTCCCCAGGGAGTCAATGTACTCGTCCATTCGTGGAATCGGATAGACGTCCTTGACAGTAACCGCATTCAGGCGGCGGTAATCCACACAGAAACGCCATGATCCATCGGCTTTCGGAACAAGGACAACAGGAGAAGCCCAAGGGGATTGTGCTGCTTCGATAACTCCAGCTCGCAGCATCTTCTCCACCTGAGATTTCTCTTCCCCCCTTGCTTTAGGGCCTGCCCGATACGGGTGCTGTGCAATAGGCCGTGTATCCGGCAACAAATCAATCCGATGTTCGGTTACCCCTATCGTCCCCAGGGAACCGTCCCACATGGCGGTAAAGTCCCTGAGCATGTCACGAAACTTCTCACGATGAGATTCATTAATGTGATCCAGGTCCAACTTATCCAAAGCCTGTTCTGGGTCTAACGCAGTATCTGCCGATGCTGAAGTCGTGCTCTTCTGAGCTTCTTCGACAGTCGAATCTGAACTTTCCCGGGCGGGATCCAACGGAACGAACGGGACCTCCTCCCCCTCCTTAGGGTCTTGTATTCCGAGAACGTCGGATATCGGAATCTTTGTAGGAAGGATAGCCAACGGATGCGGAAGCATGTTGCCCAGGACCTGGTTTTTAACCAACCACTGAGTGGTAGTTCCGAGGTTAGCAACGAGAACCTTAAAGGGTTTGTCCGGCTCGACGGATACGATCCCATTTGCTAATGCGAGACGGCGCTGTTCGTAGAGCGAGGGGAGCGGTTGAACAACCTGCAACCCGTGGTGTTTGGATGTTACTGAGACCCACACCTGAGATTCCTTCGGGATCGAAACTGGTTCCGCGACGCGAATCTTCGTAGATGCTCGATCCACATTGGACGCTTCCTGAGCAGCAGGTAAAGGTACCCGTTTACGGGAGGCGTGTCGCAAGGGCTTCCGTACAATCGGGATGGTCGAACCGTTGGCCAATTCTACGGATCTGGAGCGAGGGCGGATAGCTTCCACGAAGCGGTCACAGAAATCACAACCGAGGATGACCGGTGCAGCAAGAGAATCGCATACGATGAAGTCCAACTTCACCACGTAGGTGCCTAGTCTGAGTACCAGAGGAATTGTTCCAAGAGTCTGGAGCGGGTTGTTATTAGCGTCCGCCAGATCCAGACTTGGACCAATGCGAATGCATTTCCGCATGGCGGGTGGAATAATCCCGATATTGATCAGGTTCGGAGCGGCACCTGTATCCAGGACAGATAACTGACGAACCATGAACTGGTTAGAGAGACCGAGGTCACTATAAACTTTATAGTTCCTCTTGGCCATTACCAAAACTCGATCCGGGATGCGGAGGTTACGGGACCGTATCCACGGACGACGCAGAGCCACTAAGTGGTCCGAGCTCACGTCTTCTTGAGCCAGTTTCCTCGTAAGGATTTTGGCAGGGGAGCGAAGCGGTGGCGCCTCAGGCGTCTCCAACTTCGGCTTGGAAGACACCCCTCCCGTGGGGGAGACTCCCAAGATTAGTTTTTCGGGACCGAATCGACCGCTGGGTGCGGCTGAGCCCGTTCCGAAAGGTTAGGGTTGTTACCGTTCGCGGTTTTCGCGGCTTCTCGAGCTTGAGCATTGTGGACCGCAGCCTTTGCGTCTTCATACGAATTACTCGGGACACGAGCCTTATGCTCCGGTGGGAGATTCTCATAATTTCCCACGATCTTCCACATCTCGCGAATGGGGAGGGTACACTGCGACGCAGTATGACCTTCAAGGTAACAAATGTAGCAAATCAGCGGGGCTGAACGTGTTCCGGTGGCGTGGGACATCATTCCGCGGTGCTGAGGGTGTTGTGGTTGGAATGCTAGTTGCTTCGGGTTGGACCATCCCGGGCGGGAGTGTCTTGTGGCGCTCGACGCGTAGGCTAGCGGGGCTGGGGGAACCCGACCGGGTTTGCGTAAAAGGCCGGATCTACCACGGGGGTGTAACCGTGGACGGCAGTTCCGAGGTTGCCAACGACTGTTCAAGACTGCCAAGATACTGGATGTTATCCGCAAATCCGGAAGGTGGTCCCGGGTTAGGAGAGATGCCGAGGAAGCCTCGTTCTCGACGAAGAGAGCCTTCGACGACCGACGCCTCGGGTCTCTCGCTCTGAGGGTGTCACCCTCAGCCTGCGCGTACTGGACCAGTTCCAGATACGTCGCCTTGCGCTTCTCTTCCCTGTAGCGGGACACCAGTGCCCTGATACCAGGATCTAAACCATCCACCAGCATGGAGCAACGCTCAAAAGCGGTAAACACATTTCCACAACGATGAAACGCTTTATTCAAGCGAGTTGAATACGACGTTTCCGTTTCACCAGGCTTCTGTTTCGTATCGCGAACCGCCACGATGGCTTGACTGATTGCAGTTCCCGTCGCGTACGACCTGAGCAGGTAGTGTACAGCCTCGGGCCAGCACGTAACACCTCCTTCTGAGGCCCTGGACGAACCCCTGACCGAGTTGTACTGATCTTCAGCCATTCCTGAAAGAAAGTAGGGCAACGCAACGTATGCCTGCGCCTCACTCATTTCGAGTACGTCTGCTTCCTGCACAAAGCGGGCCAGAAAATCCAACACGAGGATCGGATCTTCACCGGAGAACTTCTGCTTAAGCATCGTCACATTCATACGACGTATGAGATCCTTCACCCGACCGGTGTCTCTCGAACTTCGAGTGCCCGAAGAGTCTTCCAATCGGTAATAACGATAGGACAACAGCTTCCTGTAAAGGGGATTCGTCGGTTTCAATTCCTTCAAGCCGAAATGACGGCGACCTTTCTCCCGCGCACGGATTGCTCCATGGGAGGTGTAGGTAGCCCTCGAACTAGGTTCTTCTCCGCGACGGCGGCCTCTCCCTTCACGCGATGATCTCGAAGACGAGCTACTCGAACTTGTTTCCGAGTCGGAACTTGGCGAAACTTCATAACGATGAACTCTCTTTCCAGGGTGACGGGGGAGGTGACTGGAGCGGTGTTGGGTTGAGATGACCTTCACTTCCTCCTGTCTCGGAGCGTTCAGGTCTTCTCTGAGCAACGCTTCCAGCGTGTCCATACGTCCGGTTACCCGCATCATATGGGTTTTAACTTCCTCCACGAACTCCCGATATCCTTCTACGAAGGCAGCCGGAGTACCCAGACACTCCAGAATGGAATTCACATCAGCTCTCAGGAGACGAATATCTCCCGAATAATCCCGAGCCAGGGAGTCACTCCATCGCCGTTCCAACTCGGTAACTTGCTGCGAGAGGGAGGCGTGGGCCACATTGGCAATGTCGATTCTCGACTCGAGGAGATGGTACTTAGGCGACCCGGGTCTCGGGGGGACAGCCGACGGCGTTTCGACCACCGGAGGTGGCGTAGTGGCCACAGCTGTCACGGCTCGAGGCACCGAGGTTGCCGATGGGATTCCTTGGGATTCCAGACCGACGGCATTGGTAAGTAGTTGTTCCGGAACGGACCTTCGTGATCTCGCCGCTGCGGCGTTCCGTTGCGGACCATTCCTGGGGGAACTCGGAGCTGTGGGTAGCATACTGCAGATAGCCGTCCACGGCTTACTTCACCAGTCCCACGGCTTGGGAATCTCAACGAATGAGCAAAAAGGGATAAAAGGGAAAAGGGGAAGCGGACTTCCGACAGGCCGGATTGAAAGCCAAACCCGTTCTAGGTCGGGAGACCACTTGTGGTGCAATCCCGGTGTGGGAAAGGCACCCAAGGCAGCTCGAAGCCTTGCTCTCTTGGAGAGGTAGGCCCAGCTGGGTAGAGCCCTCCGTGTCCCGTATGACGGGTGTAACTCCGTCGGGAGCCTGGATGTACCTCGGAGGTTTAGGGGTTAGAACGGGTCGGAACCACGGCTGGTCCGGAAGTAGCCTGCGAACAGTGGAACAAAAGAGGGAAAGGGACCACCCGACGGGGGCGTGCGGAAAGCGGGAACAGACCCCGGAGGGGGGTGCCGATACACACACACGAACACGCACCGCGCGGCGGTTAGGGGATATGAGGGGAAGGGATGGTCTCACGGTCTCACGACACACGTCGGTAATATCAATACCCAAAACTGGGGCGGAGATAGGGCCTGTACGGGCGGTCACACGACAACAACGAATACCACGAGTGGTCACAACCCACTGGGTACGACGAGCACGGTCTCCTCGGTGGTGCGAGTCGGGTGAAACTATCGGGCAAGCGGTGTACCTCCGCGAGGAGTTAGACACTTCGCATGGCGAATAGAGTCAGAGCCGAACTCTTGTTACTTTTCTTGGTGAGCTCGCCGCCGTGCGGCCGACGCTCAAGTACTAGCTCAGTGCAGTACAGTAGGTAGTGCACTAGCCTAAGTAAAATTAACCCCTAAACTATACTAAAATAAGTAGCCGTTTTGGGCCTCCTGGCCGGGGCTGTAGCCACGTGTCCACCACCCTTGCCAGGCAAGTACCACAAAATATGAATGTTCCCATAACCACCCTGGGTAACCGACCGCTAATTAGCCCGGTAAACGGGGCTAAATTCATGCATCCCGCTTCATCGCTCGCACCGAGTACACCTCAGATATGAGTTTCA
>NBIV01000123.1:0-217400 GCA_003194525.1 Gracilariopsis chorda
GTGGGTGTGTCCAACCGATCCAGTTATGCCATACCACTTGTACGCACCACGTTGCATATGTACATTTGCAGTAGCCAATCAGAAGCCAGTTTCACGTTGGGTTCGCGCACACACGCATATGCGCTTTTGCAGAGGTACCCTCTAAAACAGCCCATGCTCCCCGGAACATTTGGTTTTCAGTGACAGCACAGGTACTACTGCCAACACTAAGAAGCGCGATATGTTTTCACCAGTTGACCCCTGCTGGTCTCTTGCGGGATATTAGCTCGATCTTACGCGCGCACGCAAAATAAATGAAAGTTAGATAAGAGCGACGTCTCCAATATGTCGACGCTCTGGGCCCATAACCTGAGAATGATAACTGATGTTGATGATAATGATAACTGAATTTGGCCTTCGACAGAAGTCAAAGAATAAGAATGAAACAATAACAAGAGTAAAGGTTGTCAGCGTTGGGGTGGTTTACTTGGAGTTGCAACATCTGCAACTTATATAGCACCACTAGAGTGCACTACAACTACAAGAAAAACCCTAGCCACTAAGTGCGGGCAGCCAGTACTACCAATGATATTCAAACATAACACAATAAGGGTTGCACAAACTGGTGACAGTTAACTACAACCATGCGTATCATTATTCCAGCACATGCCAACGAAGCACGGTAAGTGAAAAAACCATGACAACAGTATCCCAGCATGTCACAGCCCTGTATAATGACTTCCTTGCGTCATCATGACCATGACGATGCACAAAGTCGCATGACACTGTATCCATATCGATAACCTAAGTCCATTGCGTGCGGTGCACGTGCTGGCACACACAATCACACGTCTGCCACAACGTGATGTCCCTGTAAACCATTGTAACCACACAGAATCTCATGTACGTTGTCCATTCACATTATCCCAAGTGGCCCATGCTGTGCCTACGACCCATACAATGAATACCACTTGTAAACCACGTAATGCATATGGGCAAATGCAGTAGCCAATCATAAGCCCGTTTCACGTTGGGTTCGAGCACACGCACATATGCGCTTCTGCAACGGAGGTGCTCAAAAGTGCCCATCGTTATATGCAACTTTGTTTCCAAGAAGTCTACCATGATGTCCAAGGGCTATCAGGCACTCGACCACGTGCCAACCTCAATATATAATAAAGAGTGAAGGTTCCCAGGCTTCGGAGCGAGTTTACTTGGTACTGCAACTTCTGAGTCTTATATAGCACCTCTAGTTCGCACTATCACTACAAGAAAACCCTACACCACTAAGTGGGGACACCCAATACTACCAATCATAATTAAACATAACACAATAAGGGTTCCACACACTTATTACAGCTAAGTACACCCTTGCATAACAACATTACAACATAATACAACCACGCACACCAAGTGAACCAGGCAGCCAACATTGCGCAACAAGTGAACAAGACATGCCAACAATGTGTCAGCATGTGACAGCACTGTGTAAACACTTACTTGCATCATCATCATTATGACAAAGCACAAATTCACATGATGCGGCATCCACGTACATACCCTAGGTGTGTTGCGTGCATGGCACGTGCTTACGTGCACAAGTGTCCCTATGCAACACATGCAGGTACATGTAAACCAGATGTAGCCACACATATTCCTAAGTATCATTCCCATTCGCCTTATGCCAAGTGGCCGGTTCCTTGCTCATGACCAATACGATGCACAACACTTGTAACCAATGCATTGCATATGAGTCTATGCAGTAGCCAATCATATGCCCGTTTCAAGTTGGGTTTTAGAGCACACGCATATGCGCTTTTGCAAAGCAGCTCTCAAAAACAGCCCTCCGTTAGATGAAACTTTGCTTCCAAGTGTTGCCCCATGATGTCTTAGGACTACGAGGCACTCGACCATGTGCTAACATCAACAAACGCATCCAAATTCATGCATACACGTCACAGTAACTCATCATATCACGTATATGTGTAAGTGCATCAACTCACATGTCATTAACCACTTGGTGTACCTGTAAACCAGATGAGAGTACCCATACTCCTTGTTGATGTTAGCACATGGTCGAGTGTCTGGTAGTCCTGGGACATCATGGTGCAGCACTTGGAAACAAAGTTTCATAGAACGGAGGGCTGTTTTTGAGAGCTGCTTTGCAAAAGCGCATATGCGTGTGTTCTCAAACCCAACGTGAAACGGGCATACGATGGGCTACTGCATATACTCATATGCAATGCATTGGTTACAAGTGTTGTGCGTCGTATGGGTCATGGGTATGGAGCTGGGCACTTGGCATAAAGTGAATGGGCATGGTACTTAAAAATATGTGTGGGTACATCTGGTTTACAGGTACATGCAGGCGTTGCATATGTGCAGTTGTGCAAGTAAGCACGTGCCATGCACGCACCACACCTAGGGTATGTACATGGATGCCACGGCATGTGAATTTGTGCTTTGTCATAGTCATGATGATGCAAGTACGTGTTTACACAGTGCTGTCACATGCAGGCACATTGTTGGCATGTCCGGTTCACTTCTTGGGCATTGTTGGCTGCTTGGTTCACTTGGTGTGCGTTGTTGTAATGTGTTGTTATGATGTTATGCATGGGTGTACTTAGCTGTAATCAGCGTGTGCAACCCTTATTGTGTTATGTTTGATTATGATTGGTAGTATTGGGTGTCCCCACTTAGTGGTGTAGGGTTTTCTTGATGTGGTAGTGCGAACTAGAGGTGCTATATAAGACTCGAAAGTGGCAGCACCAAGTAAACTCGGCCCCAAGCCTGGCAAGCTTCACTCTTCATTTTCGTTCTTTCTTTCCTTTTCATTTCCGCCGAAGGCCAACATCATCTATCAACATCATTTCATATCAACACTCCTCACCAAGGTACCACTGCTGTACCACATGTGTGGTGTGTCCAACTATCATAGTTACGTGCCCTGTACACTCTGCGCACTGTACTAGCTGTACACGTGGGTGTGCCAATCTAACCCATTTGTGCACTACCACTTGTACGCACTACAGTGCATATGTTTATTTGCAGTAGCCAATCACAAGCCAGATTCACGTTGAGTTTGCACAGTGACGCATATGCGCTTTTGCAGCGGTTCCCTCCAAAACAGCCCATGCACCCTGGAACATTTGGTTTTCAGTGACAGAACAGGTATTTTTCCAACACTGCCGACTACAAATCCATTGTCCAAGGTGAGATGAACTTCACTTGAGCGAAATAAGGATTCAATGCCCTTGTCTTCCAAGCACCCTACGGACACCAAATTGTATTCCAATTCTGGAACGAACAGGATATCAGTCAATCGTAGGTCTGCGTACTCAAATGGCAATAATATGTCACCCCGCTCCGTTGCACATACTTCAGTGTTGTCTGCAAGCATGATGGTTCGCGTTTCTACGTTGTGCAAGGACTCGGGAATAAGCGCAGACACGGAATCCAAAAAGTGTGATGTAGCACCACTATCGGCATAGGTGTCCATATCGCAACTGTCGGGAGGTACGATGGAAGACTTTTCCAGTGCCATACCACATACCTCAATCTTTGATGAACTACCAGCCGGCTTATTGCAAGACGTGGACGCCCCAGATTTGCCCTTCGATTTGATGTTAAGCTTATCTAGGATGCTTTTGGGTAAGTGATTATCAAGGTTATCGGGATTCAAATGGGATCTGTTTTTTGTGTGACCATCACGATCACAGAATTCACAGTGATAAGTCCGGTTACTAGAGACCACGTATGCTCTACCAGCTGTACTTGGCTGATCATCAGAGTCACTTCCGTCCCTGATGTGCGTGTGACTAGAGTTTTGGGACACACGTGAACCACCAGAACCTTTGCTTCTGTTCTTCTTTCGACTTCGCGTACGTCCAGAACTAGAAGAACTGACCAGACGAGCATTGTAGTACTCATCGATCAAAGTGGTTGCCACATATTCCCAAGTGAGTTCCGATATGTCCTTGGTACGTATTGCAGCAGCCGTGGACTCCAACGAGCTGTTCGGATCAATGGAAGCAAGTAGCATAGGTGCCTTGTGAGACTCCGGTATAGCAGAATCCTTGCCCATACGGTCTAACTGAGCAAACAATGCCATGTATTGATCCACATAGCTGGACATGTTCTCACCACTGTACGACATTCGGAACAATCGTGTCTGCACTGCAATCCTAGATAAAGTCCTATTGGAGGCATAACGTCCATCCAAGGGTTGCAACATACGTGCAGGATCATCATCCACGTCCATATCTACGCGTAATGGAGCATCACCAAGGGCACAGATGATGATACCACAAGCCTTTTCTTGTTTCGCAATGATACGGGAAGTTGCTATTTCAGTGCCACTACCTGCCGTAGTTGTGTCTTGCGTTGAACTATCTGTGGTAGATTGAACTCCAGAGGGATTTGCGACATTCCAGACACCATTAATACGGCATGCAGCACGAAGACAGTGACGCCACAGCATATAATCATCACCACGTTTACCATGGAAACGAGGAATTTTCATTCCAAAGGTGTATTCCGTTTCAACTTCGCAGTCCAACATGGTTCCTACGGGACTAGAACCAAATAAAATCAACAAAAGCAACTATGTAGATGCCAAATGTAGTGATATCCACACAATGTAGTTAAGCCGAACGAGGGATTTCAAGGCTTCTGTTACAAAAAGAACCAGAAAAACTGGACCAGAGAAGAATCTCAAACACTCAACAGCGAAAACGTCCGCGGAGACGGTGTAAGCAAGTCTACTACGCTTGTAGAGACGCATCTCGTACGCGATCTCAGGCGGAGGTCGGGTACTCAACGCCCGGAGTATACTCACAGAACGTACTGACACGAGCCTGGACACAAATAAAACTTCTTAAGACGGGCGTACTGGCAGGAGATACTATCCCCGCTACCCTAGAGGTCCGAATCCTCTGGTCCCTGGTAACTCTCTCCAGGTGAGATGCGGTTTCTGCGACCAATCCTGCTCTGCGCACTTCAGAGCAAGGGGCTTTACAATCCGTACGAGACGTCCAAGGGAGGCTAGTAGCTGACGCGATAAGCTTTCACCAGTTAACCCCTTCTAGTCACTTGCCGGAAAATAGTGCGGTCTTTCTTGTGCGCTGAAGCAAAGAAGCAGGGATCGGAACAGGCGCAGGTCGGTTTACCAGAGACGAGTTCCTGAACGCTTTGCTTACTTTCCCCACTGCCACTCGACTTCCACAAGATTCGCTCGCTTGCCACGCAACGCGTACCTGCGCGAAAGAAAAAACAGGCTTCGTAGATTCCAAAGAGATAGTAGTAGAGGCCAACGTCTGCAAAAAGTCGACGCTCTGGGCCCATAACCTGTCGCAACGCACGCGGTTTATGAAACCCAAGTGGAAGAAAGAAAGGGAGGAAGAAGAAACAAGAATGTAGAACAAGGAAGGTTGTCAGCCTTAGTCGACCAGTTAACTGGACAGCAGGCAAAACCAATCTACATATACCCTACCGCACACAATTCACCGTCGTCGGAGCAAGCAACGGCGGTGGTTGCACTATAACACTACACGTTATTCGTGTGTGCAGGTGTACACGAAAAGCGCGCACAATCTAGAGGGTCACAATCTCAAATAAGTAAATCAATCAATGCAGCAAATCAATTGCCAGTCCCTTGATCTGGAAGCAGCTCTAAAATATCAACAATTTCGATCCTGGCACTCCAACTCCTCAGCGCAGCCCACAAACGCACATTTTCCCAAATCTCCCAATACAGTTCCCATTCGCATCTTCGGCATTGCAGCACAACCGTATACTGCGCGCACACTTGGACCAAGCGCATTGCTCCACTTGCGCATATCCGCAATCCAGTACCATACACTCCATAACACTTGTATGGTATACAATGCATATAGCATTTTGCAGTAGCCAATCACATTGCCGTTTCACGTTGGGTTTGAGCAGAAGCGCATATGCGCTTTTTTAGCGAGGGGGTCCAAAAGTGCCCATCGTCCCCTGAAGGTTTGGTATTGGCCCAAGCTGAGACCTTCTGGGGGGGTTGGCCGGGGACTCGACCACTTCTAGACTTCAAAACATACGTCTCTAAGTAGTCCCCACGATATGTGTGGTGGTTGCCTCCAGCCACTATTCGAACTCGAAATTGGTCAACGGAGTCGTCTGCATCACGTTTCACCTTCACTATGACATGCGTTGGTAGGGGCTGGGACTTTGGTGAGCCATCCACAACCCATGTAGCCTTGTCTTCTAAAGATGTCAACTCGTCATCAATAGGATGCAGACATTTCTCTCTTTCAGTTGGGGTTGCAGACAGTGCTGCTTTGAGTGAGAGATCATCACTAGTGGTAACCTCAACCTCAGATTTGTCCGTGTCGGCCATATGCCAGCAGCGTTATGGTGCACGCCTAGTGCGATGAGGACAGCGTGAATGTGACTCAGAGTCATCATTTACTTGTTCAATGTCACCTTCATCGTCATTTGAACCCTCTTCATCACTAGAACCGTGCTCGGCATCATCAATGTTTGATGTTGCCGGGTCAACCATCATGTCTGTAGCTGCCTCAGGGTGGTCTATGGTACCATTTTCTGAGGTTGACATGACGTCGTCAACATCGTCAACAGAGAACTCATCCGCGCTGATGGCATGCATATCATCCTCAGAAATATAAGTATAATGTGATGTACTCTCGTCATCCATATAGTTGCTAAGATATAGTGCAACAGGGAACCTAGACTCATCAAAGGTGACATGACGTGACCTTAGTACTCGAGGATTATGGTCGTCATCACTAACTAGAACCTCGTAAACACCATGCTCAGGAGTCTGCAAGTACACTCCCTCAAGTGCACGAGACCCGAGCTTGGTGCCCGGATTCATTTTTAATACGTATGCGGCACATCCGAGTACTCTGACATACGTCAAAGAATGCCTAGTTTCAGTCATTACGAAATACGGAGTCCCGCCAGTCGTGGAGTGTGGCACTCTATTGCGAAAATAAATCACATTTTTTAGTGCGTACAACCACAAACATTCTGGAAGATTGGCTTCAATCAGCAAAGCTCGGGCAGGTTCACCCATAGTGCGATTGATGCGCTCTGCAATAGCATTACGTTCTGGGGTATGCGGTGGAGAAAACGATACCTCCTGGAGACCATTCTTGGGATTCTTATGGAATGCAATGTACTCTTCTGCGTTGTCAGAGTGCAGTTTTCGAATAAGCACATGCTCTCCTCCAAGCTGTTTGAGCTTTTGCCTGACACCCGGGAACACTTCACTGATCTCACACCTTTGCATCATGGACCCAAGTACCGCGTATCGCGAGTGATCATCCACAAATCCCGACGCATAGCGGAATCGGTCTGGGAATGATGGCACTAACGGACCCATATGGTCTGAGTGCATGATGTCCCCAACCTGCTTGGCTCGATTAAACTTGCCCAAAAATGGCAGCTTATCTACCCTGCCAAGGCGACATGACCGACATACCTCCTCCATGCACTTGATCTTTGGGACTCCGTCGACATGGTCGTGAACCTGTTGTAGGTAATGCTCTGTTGAAGTCTAGAGGTGGGCGAGTGCCTGGTAAACCCCCCTAGAAGGTCTCAGCTTGGTCCAAAACCAAACCTTTAGGGGACAATGGGCATTTCTGGAGCCCCTCGCTGCAAAAGCGCATATGCGCCTCTGCTCAAACCCAACGTGAAACGGCAATGTGATTGGCTACTGCAAAATGCTATATGCATTGTATACAGTACAAGTGTTATGGAGTGTATGGTGTTGATATGAAATGATGTTGATAGATGATGTTGGGCTTCGGCGGGATTGAAAAGGAAAGAAAGAAACAAACAAAAGAGGGAAGGTTGCCAGGCTTGGGGGCGAGTTTACTTGGTACTGCGACTTCAGAGTCTTATATTGCACATCTACTTCGTACTACCACTACAAGAAAGTCCCACACCACTAAGTGGGGACACCCAATACTACCAATCATAATCAAACATAACACAATAGTTGCACAAACTGATTGCAGCAAATTACAACCATGCATAACCACATAACAACACATTACAACAACGCACACCAGGTGAATCAAGCAGCCAACAATGCCCAAGAAGTGAACCAGACATGCCAACAATGTGCCTGCATGTGACAGCACCGTGTAAACACGTACTTGCATCATCATGACTATGACAAAGCACAAATTCACAAACCACCACATCCATGTTCATACCCTAGGTGTGTTGCGTGCATGGCACGTGCTTACTTGCACAACTGCACATATGCAACACCTGCACGTACCTGTACACCAGAAGTAGCCACACATATTTCTAAGTACCATTCCCATTCACCTTATGCCAAGTGGCCAGTTCCATGCCCATGACCCATACGATGCACAACACTTGTAACCAATGAATTGCATACGAGGATATGCAGTAGCCAATCATATGCCCGTTTCGCGTTGGGTTTGAGAACACACGCATATGCGCTTTTGCAAAGCAGCTCCCAAAAACAGCCCTCCGTTATATGAAACTTGGTTTCCAAGTGCTGCACCATGATGTCCCAGGACTACCAGGCACTCGACTATGTGCTAGCATCAACATGTCCAACCTCAAACCGATCTTCATGTTGTAGGCGTACTTTTTTATCACAGAACAGTGATTGGATACACTTGTCAGCTAAAAACCCCACAGACACTAAGTTATATCCAAGATTCGGAACAAGCAGTACTTCAGACAACCTGAGGTTCACATCGAAGAAGGGTAGTATGACATCTCCTTGTTGGGTGGCAGTGACAGTGGTGTTGTGAGCTAGTTCAATTGTCTTATCTGGTATGTCAATTAGTGTGTTTGGAACAAAATCATATACAGAACAGAAGAAATGAGAGGTAGCACCACTGTCTGCAAATGTGTCGATGCAATCAATACCCAGTGGTACCACTGATGACTTCTCACTTGCAACTCCAACAGTCTCAACCTTGTTCGCCTTCCGTGATGACTTTCCGGAGCGTTTGGGCTTTTCGACTGAGTTGAGCTTCAGCTGATCCAAGATCCCTTGTGGCAAGTGGTTGTCAGGGTTATCTGGATTCATGTGACAGAGTTTTTGAGTGTGTCCATCGCGCTCACAGAAGGTGCAATGGTACCCATTTTTGCTTCCAGCAGCATATGCACGACTAGTGGGGTCATTAACTGTTGTTGAATCTGATGCATTACCATCATTTTCGTTACCATTTGATGATTTGCTGTGTGCAATTATACGGGCACCACCCCTGGTCCTGTTCTTCTTGCGACTGCGACCTCTACCACAACTGACTAAACCCATTTGGCGGGCATTGTATTCATCAAGTCGCCACGTAGTCCCCTGTGAGTTCTGAAATCTCCTTGGTCCTAAGTGCTGCTGCAATTGACTCCAATGAGCAGCTGGGGTCAATAGATGCCAGAAGCATGGGTGCCTTGTGAGATTCTGGTATAGCAGCATCTTTGCCCATGCAGTCCAGTTGCGAGAACAGAGAGACAAACTGGTCCACATACTCGGACGTGTTTTGGCCGCTATACGAAATTCTGAACAGCTGCGTTTGCACTGCTATACGAGACAATGTCCTGTTTGACCCATATCGCGCATCAAGTAGCTGAAGCATGCGACCGGGGTCATCATCCACACCCATAACTACACGCAGTGGGGCATCGCCAAGTGCACAAATGATGAGTGCACATGCCTTTTCGCGCTTTTCAACTATACGAGAGGGGGTCTGGGTAGCCGTAGAACCAGACGCTTGTGTCATTATAGCACTGGATGACTCCTCCGAACTTGACATGACAACCGTCCAGACTCCTTTAATTCGACAAGCGGCACGTAGACGGTGTCGCCAGAGGGTGGAATCTTCGCCCCGCTTACCGTGGAAGCGCGGGATCTTCACACCAGAAGTGGATTCTGACTCAACTTCGGAGTCTGACATGGTTCCAGCAGGGGTTCAGTAACCAAAATAGGAACAAATAATGCACGGAAATGAAGCAGAGTGAGGGACGCGATGCTTAGAATCGCTACCAGAATAGACAAAAGAGCTGTTCGAGAGGTGCAGCTTTGGACTGATAGCGAATGTCGTACTATGAGGGTGATCTGGAGTGGAGTAATCTCAACACTCAACAGCGAGGTCGCCAGCGGAGACGGTGTAACGAAGTCTCAACGCTAGTCCAGATGCGTCAGGTACGTGAATCACAGGCGGAGTTCGGGTCCTGGATGCCCGGAGTATACTCAAAGGTGGCTTTGAAGCGCACTCGGAAAAGAAAATAAAAGATGAAACTTCGTAAAAGCAGGCGCACTGACAGGAGAAACTACCTCCGCTACCCTAAGCGTTGAACCCCTGGACCCTGGATGCTCTCTCCAGGTGCGAGGTGCGATTTTCTTCGACCTGCCCTACTCCGTGCACTTCACGAGTAGGGTGCTCAATCCGTACGAAACGACCCAGGGAGGTTAGTAACAAGCGCAATATGCTTTCACCAGTAAACCCCTGCTGGTCTCTTGCGGGATATCAGCTCGATTTTACGCGCGCACGCAGAAATAAAAGATGTTGAAACGGAGCGACATCTGCAAGTATCGACGCTCTGGGCCCATAACTTGTTGATACGAAATGATGTAGGGCTTCGGCGGAAATGAAAGGGAAAGGAAGAAAGAAAATAAGGAGTGAGGGTTGCCAGGCTTGGGGGCGAATTTACTTGGTAATGCAACTTTCGAGTCTAATATAGCACCTCTAGTTCGCACTACCACTACAAAAAACCCCTACACCTCTAAGTGGGGACACCCAATACTACCAATCATAATCAAACATAACACAATAAGGGTTGCACACACTGATTGCAGCTAATTACAACCATGCATAACCACATAAAAACACATTACAACAACGCACACCAGGTGAATCAAGCATCCAACAATGCCCAAGAAGTGAACCAGACATGCCAACAATGTGCCTGCATGTGACAGCACTGTGTAAACACGTACTTGCATCATCATGACTATGACAAAGCACAAATTCACAAACCACCACATCCATGTTCATACCCTAGGTGTGTTGCGTGCATGGCACGTGCTTACTTGCACAACTGCACATATGCAACACCTGCACGTACCTGTACACCAGATGTACCCACACATATTTCTAAGTACCATTCCCATTCACCTTATGCCAAGTGGCCAGTTCCATGCCCATGACCCATACGATGCACAACACTTGTAACCAATGCATTGCATACGAGGATATGCAGTAGCCAATCATATGCCCGTTTCGCGTTGGGTTTGAGAACACACGCATATGCGCTTTTGCAAAGCAGCTCCCAAAAACAGCCCTCCGTTATATGAAACTTGGTTTCCAAGTGCTGCACCATGATGTCCCAGGACTACCAGGCACTCGACTATGTGCTAGCATCAACATGTCCAACCTCAAACCGATCTTCATGTTGTAGGCGTACTTTTTTATCACAGAACAGTGATTGGATACACTTGTCAGCTAAAAACCCCACAGACACTAAGTTATATCCAAGATTCGGAACAAGCAGTACTTCAGACAACCTGAGGTTCACATCAAAGAAGGGTAGTATGACATCTCCTTGTTGGGTGGCAGTGACAGTGGTGTTGTGAGCTAGTTCAATTGTCTTATCTGGTATGTCAATTAGTGTGTTTGGAACAAAATCATATACAGAACAGAAGAAATGAGAGGTAGCACCACTGTCTGCAAATGTGTCGATGCAATCAATACCCAGTGGTACCACTGATGACTTCTCACTTGCAACTCCAACAGTCTCAACCTTGTTCGCCTTCCGTGATGACTTTCCGGAGCGTTTGGGCTTTTCGACTGAGTTGAGCTTCAGCTGATCCAAGATCCCTTGTGGCAAGTGGTTGTCAGGGTTATCTGGATTCATGTGACAGAGTTTTTGAGTGTGTCCATCGCGCTCACAGAAGGTGCAATGGTACCCATTTTTGCTTCCAGCAGCATATGCACGACTAGTGGGGTCATTAACTGTTGTTGAATCTGATGCATTACCATCATTTTCGTTACCATTTGATGATTTGCTGTGTGCAATTATACGGGCACCACCCCTGGTCCTGTTCTTCTTGCGACTGCGACCTCTACCACAACTGACTAAACCCATTTGGCGGGCATTGTATTCATCAAGTCGCCACGTAGTCCCCTGTGAGTTCTGAAATCTCCTTGGTCCTAAGTGCTGCTGCAATTGACTCCAATGAGCAGCTGGGGTCAATAGATGCCAGAAGCATGGGTGCCTTGTGAGATTCTGGTATAGCAGCATCTTTGCCCATGCAGTCCAGTTGCGAGAACAGAGAGACAAACTGGTCCACATACTCGGACGTGTTTTGGCCGCTATACGAAATTCTGAACAGCTGCGTTTGCACTGCTATACGAGACAATGTCCTGTTTGACCCATATCGCGCATCAAGTAGCTGAAGCATGCGACCGGGGTCATCATCCACACCCATAACTACACGCAGTGGGGCATCGCCAAGTGCACAAATGATGAGTGCACATGCCTTTTCGCGCTTTTCAACTATACGAGAGGGGGTCTGAGTAGCCGTAGAACCAGACGCTTGTGTCATTATAGCACTGGATGACTCCTCCGAACTTGACATGACAACCGTCCAGACTCCTTTAATTCGACAAGCGGCACGTAGACGGTGTCGCCAGAGGGTGGAATCTTCGCCCCGCTTACCGTGGAAGCGCGGGATCTTCACACCAGAAGTGGATTCTGACTCAACTTCGGAGTCTGACATGGTTCCAGCAGGGGTTCAGTAACCAAAATAGGAACAAATAATGCACGGAAATGAAGCAGAGTGAGGGACGCGATGCTTAGAATCGCTACCAGAATAGACAAAAGAGCTGTTCGAGAGGTGCAGCTTTGGACTGATAGCGAATGTCGTACTATGAGGGTGATCTGGAGTGGAGTAATCTCAACACTCAACAGCGAGGTCGCCAGCGGAGACGGTGTAACGAAGTCTCAACGCTAGTCCAGATGCGTCAGGTACGTGAATCACAGGCGGAGTTCGGGTCCTGGATGCCCGGAGTATACTCAAAGGTGGCTTTGAAGCGCACTCGGAAAAGAAAATAAAAGATGAAACTTCGTAAAAGCAGGCGCACTGACAGGAGAAACTACCTCCGCTACCCTAAGCGTTGAACCCCTGGACCCTGGATGCTCTCTCCAGGTGCGAGGTGCGATTTTCTTCGACCTGCCCTACTCCGTGCACTTCACGAGTAGGGTGCTCAATCCGTACGAAACGACCCAGGGAGGTTAGTAACAAGCGCAATATGCTTTCACCAGTAAACCCCTGCTGGTCTCTTGCGGGATATCAGCTCGATTTTACGCGCGCACGCAGAAATAAAAGATGTTGAAACGGAGCGACATCTGCAAGTATCGACGCTCTGGGCCCATAACTTGTTGATACGAAATGATGTAGGGCTTCGGCGGAAATGAAAGGGAAAGGAAGAAAGAAAATAAGGAGTGAGGGTTGCCAGGCTTGGGGGCGAATTTACTTGGTAATGCAACTTTCGAGTCTAATATAGCACCTCTAGTTCGCACTACCACTACAAAAAACCCCTACACCTCTAAGTGGGGACACCCAATACTACCAATCATAATCAAACATAACACAATAAGGGTTGCACACACTGATTGCAGCTAATTACAACCATGCATAACCACATAAAAACACATTACAACAACGCACACCAGGTGAATCAAGCATCCAACAATGCCCAAGAAGTGAACCAGACATGCCAACAATGTGCCTGCATGTGACAGCACTGTGTAAACACGTACTTGCATCATCATGACTATGACAAAGCACAAATTCACAAACCACCACATCCATGTTCATACCCTAGGTGTGTTGCGTGCATGGCACGTGCTTACTTGCACAACTGCACATATGCAACACCTGCACGTACCTGTACACCAGATGTACCCACACATATTTCTAAGTACCATTCCCATTCACCTTATGCCAAGTGGCCAGTTCCATGCCCATGACCCATACGATGCACAACACTTGTAACCAATGCATTGCATACGAGGATATGCAGTAGCCAATCATATGCCCGTTTCGCGTTGGGTTTGAGAACACACGCATATGCGCTTTTGCAAAGCAGCTCCCAAAAACAGCCCTCCGTTATATGAAACTTGGTTTCCAAGTGCTGCACCATGATGTCCCAGGACTACCAGGCACTCGACTATGTGCTAGCATCAACATGTCCAACCTCAAACCGATCTTCATGTTGTAGGCGTACTTTTTTATCACAGAACAGTGATTGGATACACTTGTCAGCTAAAAACCCCACAGACACTAAGTTATATCCAAGATTCGGAACAAGCAGTACTTCAGACAACCTGAGGTTCACATCAAAGAAGGGTAGTATGACATCTCCTTGTTGGGTGGCAGTGACAGTGGTGTTGTGAGCTAGTTCAATTGTCTTATCTGGTATGTCAATTAGTGTGTTTGGAACAAAATCATATACAGAACAGAAGAAATGAGAGGTAGCACCACTGTCTGCAAATGTGTCGATGCAATCAATACCCAGTGGTACCACTGATGACTTCTCACTTGCAACTCCAACAGTCTCAACCTTGTTCGCCTTCCGTGATGACTTTCCGGAGCGTTTGGGCTTTTCGACTGAGTTGAGCTTCAGCTGATCCAAGATCCCTTGTGGCAAGTGGTTGTCAGGGTTATCTGGATTCATGTGACAGAGTTTTTGAGTGTGTCCATCGCGCTCACAGAAGGTGCAATGGTACCCATTTTTGCTTCCAGCAGCATATGCACGACTAGTGGGGTCATTAACTGTTGTTGAATCTGATGCATTACCATCATTTTCGTTACCATTTGATGATTTGCTGTGTGCAATTATACGGGCACCACCCCTGGTCCTGTTCTTCTTGCGACTGCGACCTCTACCACAACTGACTAAACCCATTTGGCGGGCATTGTATTCATCAAGTCGCCACGTAGTCCCCTGTGAGTTCTGAAATCTCCTTGGTCCTAAGTGCTGCTGCAATTGACTCCAATGAGCAGCTGGGGTCAATAGATGCCAGAAGCATGGGTGCCTTGTGAGATTCTGGTATAGCAGCATCTTTGCCCATGCAGTCCAGTTGCGAGAACAGAGAGACAAACTGGTCCACATACTCGGACGTGTTTTGGCCGCTATACGAAATTCTGAACAGCTGCGTTTGCACTGCTATACGAGACAATGTCCTGTTTGACCCATATCGCGCATCAAGTAGCTGAAGCATGCGACCGGGGTCATCATCCACACCCATAACTACACGCAGTGGGGCATCGCCAAGTGCACAAATGATGAGTGCACATGCCTTTTCGCGCTTTTCAACTATACGAGAGGGGGTCTGAGTAGCCGTAGAACCAGACGCTTGTGTCATTATAGCACTGGATGACTCCTCCGAACTTGACATGACAACCGTCCAGACTCCTTTAATTCGACAAGCGGCACGTAGACGGTGTCGCCAGAGGGTGGAATCTTCGCCCCGCTTACCGTGGAAGCGCGGGATCTTCACACCAGAAGTGGATTCTGACTCAACTTCGGAGTCTGACATGGTTCCAGCAGGGGTTCAGTAACCAAAATAGGAACAAATAATGCACGGAAATGAAGCAGAGTGAGGGACGCGATGCTTAGAATCGCTACCAGAATAGACAAAAGAGCTGTTCGAGAGGTGCAGCTTTGGACTGATAGCGAATGTCGTACTATGAGGGTGATCTGGAGTGGAGTAATCTCAACACTCAACAGCGAGGTCGCCAGCGGAGACGGTGTAACGAAGTCTCAACGCTAGTCCAGATGCGTCAGGTACGTGAATCACAGGCGGAGTTCGGGTCCTGGATGCCCGGAGTATACTCAAAGGTGGCTTTGAAGCGCACTCGGAAAAGAAAATAAAAGATGAAACTTCGTAAAAGCAGGCGCACTGACAGGAGAAACTACCTCCGCTACCCTAAGCGTTGAACCCCTGGACCCTGGATGCTCTCTCCAGGTGCGAGGTGCGATTTTCTTCGACCTGCCCTACTCCGTGCACTTCACGAGTAGGGTGCTCAATCCGTACGAAACGACCCAGGGAGGTTAGTAACAAGCGCAATATGCTTTCACCAGTAAACCCCTGCTGGTCTCTTGCGGGATATCAGCTCGATTTTACGCGCGCACGCAGAAATAAAAGATGTTGAAACGGAGCGACATCTGCAAGTATCGACGCTCTGGGCCCATAACTTGTTGATACGAAATGATGTAGGGCTTCGGCGGAAATGAAAGGGAAAGGAAGAAAGAAAATAAGGAGTGAGGGTTGCCAGGCTTGGGGGCGAATTTACTTGGTAATGCAACTTTCGAGTCTAATATAGCACCTCTAGTTCGCACTACCACTACAAAAAACCCCTACACCTCTAAGTGGGGACACCCAATACTACCAATCATAATCAAACATAACACAATAAGGGTTGCACACACTGATTGCAGCTAATTACAACCATGCATAACCACATAAAAACACATTACAACAACGCACACCAGGTGAATCAAGCATCCAACAATGCCCAAGAAGTGAACCAGACATGCCAACAATGTGCATGCATGTGACAGCACTGTGTAAACACGTACTTGCATCATCATGACTATGACAAAGCACAAATTCACAAACCACCACATCCATGTTCATACCCTAGGTGTGTTGCGTGCATGGCACGTGCTTACTTGCACAACTGCACATATGCAACACCTGCACGTACCTGTACACCAGATGTACCCACACATATTTCTAAGTACCATTCCCATTCACCTTATGCCAAGTGGCCAGTTCCATGCCCATGACCCATACGATGCACAACACTTGTAACCAATGCATTGCATACGAGGATATGCAGTAGCCAATCATATGCCCGTTTCGCGTTGGGTTTGAGAACACACGCATATGCGCTTTTGCAAAGCAGCTCCCAAAAACAGCCCTCCGTTATATGAAACTTGGTTTCCAAGTGCTGCACCATGATGTCCCAGGACTACCAGGCACTCGACTATGTGCTAGCATCAACATGTCCAACCTCAAACCGATCTTCATGTTGTAGGCGTACTTTTTTATCACAGAACAGTGATTGGATACACTTGTCAGCTAAAAACCCCACAGACACTAAGTTATATCCAAGATTCGGAACAAGCAGTACTTCAGACAACCTGAGGTTCACATCAAAGAAGGGTAGTATGACATCTCCTTGTTGGGTGGCAGTGACAGTGGTGTTGTGAGCTAGTTCAATTGTCTTATCTGGTATGTCAATTAGTGTGTTTGGAACAAAATCATATACAGAACAGAAGAAATGAGAGGTAGCACCACTGTCTGCAAATGTGTCGATGCAATCAATACCCAGTGGTACCACTGATGACTTCTCACTTGCAACTCCAACAGTCTCAACCTTGTTCGCCTTCCGTGATGACTTTCCGGAGCGTTTGGGCTTTTCGACTGAGTTGAGCTTCAGCTGATCCAAGATCCCTTGTGGCAAGTGGTTGTCAGGGTTATCTGGATTCATGTGACAGAGTTTTTGAGTGTGTCCATCGCGCTCACAGAAGGTGCAATGGTACCCATTTTTGCTTCCAGCAGCATATGCACGACTAGTGGGGTCATTAACTGTTGTTGAATCTGATGCATTACCATCATTTTCGTTACCATTTGATGATTTGCTGTGTGCAATTATACGGGCACCACCCCTGGTCCTGTTCTTCTTGCGACTGCGACCTCTACCACAACTGACTAAACCCATTTGGCGGGCATTGTATTCATCAAGTCGCCACGTAGTCCCCTGTGAGTTCTGAAATCTCCTTGGTCCTAAGTGCTGCTGCAATTGACTCCAATGAGCAGCTGGGGTCAATAGATGCCAGAAGCATGGGTGCCTTGTGAGATTCTGGTATAGCAGCATCTTTGCCCATGCAGTCCAGTTGCGAGAACAGAGAGACAAACTGGTCCACATACTCGGACGTGTTTTGGCCGCTATACGAAATTCTGAACAGCTGCGTTTGCACTGCTATACGAGACAATGTCCTGTTTGACCCATATCGCGCATCAAGTAGCTGAAGCATGCGACCGGGGTCATCATCCACACCCATAACTACACGCAGTGGGGCATCGCCAAGTGCACAAATGATGAGTGCACATGCCTTTTCGCGCTTTTCAACTATACGAGAGGGGTCTGGGTAGCCGTAGAACCAGACGCTTGTGTCATTATAGCACTGGATGACTCCTCCGAACTTGACATGACAACCGTCCAGACTCCTTTAATTCGACAAGCGGCACGTAGAAGGTGTCGCCAGAGGGTGGAATCTTCGCCCCGCTTACCGTGGAAGCGCGGGATCTTCACACCAGAAGTGGATTCTGACTCAACTTCGGAGTCTGACATGGTTCCAGCAGGGGTTCAGTAACCAAAATAGGAACAAATAATGCACGAAAATGAAGCAGAGTGAGGGACGCGATGCTTAGAATCGCTACCAGAATAGACAAAAGAGCTGTTCGAGAGGTGCAGCTTTGGACTGATAGCGAATGTCATACTATGAGGGTGATCTGGAGTGGAGTAATCTCAACACTCAACAGCGAGGTCGCCAGCGGAGACGGTGTAACGAAGTCTCAACGCTAGTCCAGATGCGTCAGGTACGTGAATCACAGGCGGAGTTCGGGTCCTGGATGCCCGGAGTATACTCAAAGGTGGCTTTGAAGCGCACTCGGAAAAGAAAATAAAAGATGAAACTTCGTAAAAGCAGGCGCACTGACAGGAGAAACTACCTCCGCTACCCTAAGCGTTGAACCCCTGGACCCTGGATGCTCTCTCCAGGTGCGAGGTGCGATTTTCTTCGACCTGCCCTACTCCGTGCACTTCACGAGTAGGGTGCTCAATCCGTACGAAACGACCCAGGGAGGTTAGTAACAAGCGCAATGTGCTTTCACCAGTAAACCCCTGCTGGTCTCTTGCGGGATATCAGCTCGATTTTACGCGCGCACGCAGAAATAAAAGATGTTGAAACGGAGCGACATCTGCAAGTATCGACGCTCTGGGCCCATAACTTGTTGATACGAAATGATGTAGGGCTTCGGCGGAAATGAAAGGGAAAGGAAGAAAGAAAATAAGGAGTGAGGGTTGCCAGGCTTGGGGGCGAATTTACTTGGTAATGCAACTTTCGAGTCTAATATAGCACCTCTAGTTCGCACTACCACTACAAAAAACCCCTACACCCCTAAGTGGGGACACCCAATACTACCAATCATAATCAAACATATCACAATAAGGGTTGCACACACTGATTGCAGCTAATTACAACCATGCATAACCACATAACAACACATTACAACAACGCACACCAGGTGAATCAAGCAGCCAACAATGCCCAAGAAGTGAACCAGACATGCCAACAATGTGCATGCATGTGACAGCACTGTGTAAACACGTACTTGCATCATCATGACTATGACAAAGCACAAATTCACAAACCACCACATCCATGTTCATACCCTAGGTGTGTTGCGTGCATGGCACGTGCTTACTTGCACAACTGCACATATGCAACACCTGCACGTACCTGTACACCAGATGTACCCACACATATTTCTAAGTACCATTCCCATTCACCTTATGCCAAGTGGCCAGTTCCATGCCCATGACCCATACGATGCACAACACTTGTAACCAATGCATTGCATACGAGGATATGCAGTAGCCAATCATATGCCCGTTTCGCGTTGGGTTTGAGAACACACGCATATGCGCTTTTGCAAAGCAGCTCCCAAAAACAGCCCTCCGTTATATGAAACTTTGTTTCCAAGTGCTGCACCGTGATGTCCGAGGACTACCAGGCTCTCGACCATGTGCTAACATCAACATGATTTATGCTCGCAATAGAGTGCCGCACTACACGACTGGCGTGACTCCGTATGCCCTACTGACTGAACCTAGGTCTTCTTTTGACGTATATCAGAGTATTCGGATGTGCCACATACGTATAGAAAGGAATCCGGGCACCACGTTCAGGTCTCGTGCACTTGAGGGAGTGTACTTGCAGACTCTTGAGCATGGTGTTTAGGAGGTTCTAGTTAGTGGTGGCGACCATATTCCTCGAGTAGTAAGGTCACGTCATGTCACCTTTGAAGAGTCTAAGTTCCCCGGTGCACCATATCATAGCAACTATATGGATGACGAGAGTACATCAGATTATACTTATAGTTCTGAGGATGATATGCATGCCATCGGCTCGGATGAGTTCTCTGTTGACGATGTTGAGGACGTCATGTCAACCTCAGAAAATGGTACCATAGACCACCCTGAGGCAGCTACAGACATGATGGTTGACCCGGCAACATCAAACATTGATGATGCCGAGCACAGTTCTAGTGATGAAGAGGGATCAAATGACGATGAAGATGACTTTGAACAAGTAAATGATGACTCTGAGTCACAGTCACGTTATCCTCGTCGCACCAGGCGTGCAACACAACGCTGGTGGCGTATGGCTGGCACGGACAGATCTGAGGTTTAGTTTAACACGATTGATGATCCCTCACTCAAAGAAGCACTATCTGCAACCCCAACTGAAAGAGAGAAATTTCTGCATCCTATTGATGACGAATTGACATCTTTAGAAGACAAGGCTACATGGGTTGTGGATGACTCACCAAATTCCCAGCCCCTACCAACGCATGTCGTACTGCGGGCGAAATGTGACGCAGACGACTCCGTTGACAGATTTCGAGCTCAAATAGTGGCTGGAGACAATCACCAGACATATGTTGAGGACTACTTAGAGACGTACGCACCAGTTGTTTCGTTCAATTTGGTTAGCAAGTTCTTGTACCTGATGTTGTGCTTGCAGATGTTTGTTGCCCAGGTTGACATAAATACAGCTTTCCTAAATAAAGATCCCAAGGTAGACTTGTGGGTGATGTCACCGCGTGGCATTCCTAGTCTCAAATCACAATGCCACAAATTGCTAAAAGCTATATACGGGCTCAAGTAGGCTCATCTGGTATGGCACACGAAGTTCAGCACAGACCTTAAAGGTATTGTTTTTGAAGTATTCCCTAGTGCACCATGTGTGTTCAGGCGCAAATTACCCGCTAGCAGTTATGCATACATCCTGCTATACGTGGATGAACTTCTCATATTTACGCCTAGTGCCGAACAACGTTCTCATATATTGGAGGAGCTCAAGTCGTTGTATGACCTACGCTTTGAGACTCTTGTCAGAATGTATCTTGGTGTTGAGTTAACCTGGAACATGAACTGCAATGCCCAACTGCAAGGTATGTAACTTGCACAGCTGTTGTTTGTCAGTGGCATGGTATGGCGGTTTGGACCTGAGCATAGTAAGCCTTCACGGAGCCCAATGGTGGAATCCTTCTTTTCTTCACTTGATGTGGAGGAGGATAAGTCAGCGCATGAAGTCCAGTTGTATCAGCATATGATCGGGTCTCTGCTGTACCTGGCATTACGCACCCGTTTGGACATATTGGCACCTGTACTTATCGTAGTAAGCTTCCAGAAAGCACCAACTCGATATTGTCATCGAGCGGTGAAGCGCGTTCTGAGGTATTTACGTGGCACTACTCACCATGGACTTGTGTATCACTGTGGGAACCTCCTGCTGAATGGTTATGTAGACTCTGATTACGCAGGTGATACCACTGATCGGAAGTCTTTGTCTGGTTTTATGATCAAACTTGGGTCATGTGTTTGTGTCTACGGTGCCCGTAAGCAGGGGTCGGTGGCATTGTGTACAGGCGAGTTTGAGTACTACGCATTAGTGATGGCAAGTCAAGAGCTAATGTGGATATCTCGAGTACTTGGAGAATGTGGATTATTGGTTAATGATAGTACTCCACTACGCTCAGACAACCAATGTGCGATTGAATGGGCCATTGGTGAGCGTTCTTCCTCTGGACGTGCCAAACACATTGAAGTGAAGATACACTTTATCCGGGACTTGGTCAAAAGAGTGTGGAGTATGTGCCAAGTGAGGACAACGATGCTGACATACTCACTAAGCCACTTAGTCCTGGTATGACGCAATTGATCTTGGATCGAATTGGTCTTAACCAGAAACTCGAGGAGGAGTGTTCATGTTAGCACATAGTCTAGTGCCCGGTAGTCCTGCGACATCATAATGCAGCACTTGGAAACAAAGTTTCATATAATGGAGGGCGGTTTTTGAGAGCTATTTGCAAAATCGCATATGCAGTTGTTCTCAAACCCAACGTGAAGCGGGCATATGATTGGCTACTGCATATGCTATGCATTGGTTACAAGTGTTGTGCATGCTATGGGTCATGGGCACGGATCTGGCCACTTGGCATAAGGTGAATGGGCATGGTACTTAGGAATACGTGTGGCTACATCTAGTTCACAGGTACAGGCAGGTCTTGCATAGGTTCAGTTTTGCAAGTAATCACGTGCCATGCATGCAACACACCTACGATATGTACATGGATGCGGTGGCAGGTGAATTTGTGCTTTGTCATAGTCATGATGATGCAAGTAAGTGTTTACACAGTGCTGTCACATGCTGGCACATTGTTGGCATGTCTGGCTCACTTGTTGCGCATTGTCGGCTGCTTGGTTGACTTGGTGTGCGTGAAGTCGATAACTGATGTTGATGATAATGATAACTGAAGTTGGGCTTCGACAGAAGTCAAAGAAGAAGAATGAAACAATAACAAGAGTGAAGGTTGTCAGCCTTGGGGTGGTTTACTTGGAGATGCAACATTTGCAACTTATATAGCATCACTAAAGTTCACTACAGCTACAAGAAAAACCCTAACAACTAACTGCGGACACCCAATACTACCAATCATATTCAAACACAACATAATAAAGGTTGCACGAACTGGTGACAGTTCACTACAACCATGCATAACATTATTCCATCACATGCTATCGAAGTACGGTAAGTGAAACACCCATGATAACAATGTGCCAGCATGTCACAGCACTGTATAATGACTTACTTGCGTCATCATGACCATGCCAATGCAGAAACTCACATGACACTGCATCCATTTCGATAAACTAAGTCCATTGCGTGCCTTGCACGTTCTGGCACACACAATCACACCTCTGCAACAACTTGATGCACCTGTAAATCAGATATAGCCACACAGAACCTCATGTACGTTGTCCATTCATCTTATGCCAAGTGGCCCATGCTGTGCCTACGACCAATACAATGTATACCACTTGTAAACCACGTAATGCACAAGGGAAAATGCAATAGCCAATCTTAAGCCCTGTTCATGTTTGGTTTGATCACACGCGCATATGCGCTTTTGCAACGGAGGTGCTCAAAAGTGCCCATCGTTATATGCAACTTTGTTTCCAAGTAGTGTACCATAAAGTCCTAGGGCTTCCAGGCATTCGACCATGTGCCATCATCAACACTCCTCCTCGAGTTCCTGGTGGTGAAGTCCCACTCGTTCCAATATCAATCGTGCAGCCACAGGACTAAGTGGCTTGGTGAGGATATCTGCATCATTGTCTTCACTGGCAACATACTTCACAGATATGACAGTGTCCTTGACCAGTTGCCTACTGAAGTGCACCTTGGCATCTATATGCTTCGCACGGCCAGAGGGGCAACGTTCATGAACAGCCCATTCAATAGCACATTGGTTGTCCGAGAGGATTGGAACCCTGTTATCAACTGCTATTCCAAACTCTCTCAGCACAAGTGATATCCAAAGTATCTGTTGAGCCGCCCTTATTACTTAATAGTACTCGGCCTCATCAGTAGACATTGAAACTGGGCATTGCTTACGAGCCCCAAAGAAAAATGAGCTGCAGCCCCGTTTAATCAAATACCCAGACAAAGACTTGCGATCTGTGTTATCACCCGCAAAAACAGAGTCTACAGAAGCATTGAAATGTAGAAGTCCATGCCGGTACACTAAAACATGATCAGCAGTACCACGTAGGTATCGTAACACATGTTTGGCTGCTCGATGGCAGTATTCAATGGAAGCATTCTGGAAGCGTGCCAGTATAAGACCAGGAGCCAGTATGTCCAGACACCTACGTAATGCCAAGTACAGCAGAGACCTGATCATCTTCTGATAAAATTGAACATCATGAAGTGACTTGTCGTCCTCCTCATCCACTGAAGTAAAGAATAATTCCACCACTGAGCTTGGTGCTGGTTTCAAACTCTGCAGTCCAAACCTGCGCACTATCCCTTCGATGTATATGGGTTGTACGAATATTACACCCAGCAGCTGCCTATCAGAGTCCATTTTACAGGTAAACTCAACACCGAGGTGGAGTATGACACATCCTTAACCCTCCGCTCACACAATGCCTTGAGCTCCTCTAGTATCTGGGACCGTTGTTCAGCACTTGGAGTAAAGATGAGCAGGTCGTCCACGTATAACAGGATGTACGCATTGGTGTTTCTGGTCAATTTCCGTCGAAACACACATGGTGCACTAGGCAGTTCTTCAAATCCTAAGCCTTTAATGTCAGAACTGAAGTTGGTGTGCCACGCAAGTTGAGCCTGCTTGAGTCCATATATGGCCCTTACCGGTTTGTAGCAGCGTGAATTCAGCCCAGGGATACCACGTGGAGACATTCTCCAAACGTCTTCCTTCAAGTCACCATTCAGGATTTTGGTCTTAATTTCAACCTGTGCGATGTACATTTGCATGCATAGCGTAATGTACAGGAACATGCAAACCAAGTTGAAAGATACAAATCGTGCATAGGTCTCTTTTTAATCCTGACCATATGTCTGGTGGTTCCCTCATGCTAGGATACGAGCTCGGAATCCGTCAACTGCGGCATTTGCATCACGTTACAACTTAAGAATGACATGCGGAGGTAGCTGCTGTGACTGCGGTGATTCATCTGCAACCCAAGTACCTTTGTCCTTTAGTGATGCGAGCTCTTCATAAATAGCGCTCTCCCATTGCGCTCCTTCGTATGGAGTTGAGGATAATGCCTCCTGAAGTGTTGGGTCGTGACCTGTGATCACTTCTACTTGAGAAGTAGTAGCACTGGCCATTTCCCACCAACTTTGTGGTGCACGCCGACTGCGAAGAGAGTACCTGGAGCCTACTCTAGACTGAACATTCGACTCACCAAGATCACTAGAATCATTTTTGTAGTAGAATACTACGTTTTTGGGTCAACTGGGGTAGTAGTCTACTAGGGGTTAGTAGCGGCAGAGAGCCAACCACTGGGGTGACAATCCACTGGATCTATTAGTGACGCAGGCACCAACTGGCAGAGAGGCACAATGGGCGGGGGCTATCTCAAGTCCCTACAAGTCGGGAGAATGGTAGCGGTGGCTTGGAGGCCTTTGGAGTCCTACTGGCTGCATATGGCGACAAGAAAACAGTGAGGGTGCTTGTCTTTAGACTTCAGAGATCGGCGGCGCTCGAGCCAGCCTATATGGCTGGCGAGGCGCTCTGACCTCCGGACACTATCCTAACAAATTAAATAAAATTAGCTTCATAATAAGACCTATGGCCACAGTGCCTTGGCACTCGCACTGTCCCCTCGTATCTCCTGCATAAGCACCCAGCTTGGCCACGTGGAATATTTCTGCCAGCAATGTTCTGATCTCTGCCAGCCCAGCCCCATGGTTACCTCCCCACTGCATCTTCCCAATGGTCATACTCCTAGAATTTTCGCTGTCTTTTCTATCACCAGTGTCACTAACAGCAGGGTCTAGAACTGAAATTTCAATATCATTCAGAGATTCTGCGAGATAATCCACATCGTTTGTACCGTTCTCTGGGACAGAGCTAAGTTATTCGACACCATCAAGTGAGAACTCATCTAAACTTCCACTTCAACTGTCATACGCCGCGCTACTATGTTCCACGTCTGATGCACTGTTTTCATCCATATAGCTTGTGAGATATGGTGCCTCAGGGAATGCAGACGTCTCAAAAACGACACGCCGTGACCTAAAAAGTCGAGGAATCTCACAGTCATCAGCAACCAGAACCTCGTAAACACCATGCTCTAAAGTTTGCAAGTACACTCTCCCAAGTTTACGAGACTCGAAGGTGGTGTCCGAGTTCATCTTCAATATATAATATGCGCACCCGAACACTGTAGCATACTTTGCCGAAGGCACCCATCACCAACAGGTATTGTTTCAAGCCAGTGGTGGAGTGGAAATTCTATTGCAAACATATACAACATATTTCAATGCATACGTCCATGAACATTCTGGAACATTGGAATGAATCGGCAAGCCCGAGCTGCTTCTTCCATAGTTCGATTGATGCGCTCGGCAATAAGGTTATGGTACAAGGTATAAGGAGGTGAAAATGAAGTTTCTTGCAGACCATTGGCAGATTTTTATTGTAGCGGATTGTACTCTTCTGCATTCTTCAAGTAAAAATTCTGAACAAGCACGTGCGGTCCTTCAATCTGCTGGGGTTTCTGACTCAATCCCAGGAACACTTCACTGATCTCAGATCTATGCAACATGAGGCCGAGCAGGGCGAACCGAGACTGGTCATCGATAGACGAGGATGCATATGGAAAATGATCAGGAAACGATGGTAGCAAAGGACCAATGATCTCCGACTGCGCAATGTCGCCAACCTATTTTGCTCGTTTGAACTTTCCCAACCACGGAAGTCCATGCGCCTTGCCCAGTCGAAACTTCTGACAGAGCTCTCTCATCTGCTTTAGCTTTGGAACTTCATCAACTTGCTCATGTACCTTGTGAAGGTCTCGTGGGTTCATGTGTGCAAGTTGGCGGTGGCACAGCTTTGTAACTAGATCTTTAGCGGATAGGAGCTCTTTGTGATCGGTACGCTCGATTGGACGTGGCAGTACGTACAACCTGGAGGGCACGTCTCGGTTACCACATGCAATGTCAAACCCTTCTTCTTGTGTAAAGCAAACTTCACTTGCATCAAACGGCGATTGAATGCCTTTATAGGCCATATGACCAACAGACACCAAACTGTATCCAAGATCTTAGACGAGTATTACATCGGCCAATCGAAGGTTAGCTTCGAAGAATGGCAGTAGAACATCGCTTTGTCGTCTAGCAGTGACCGTGGTGTTGTAAGCAAGCTCAATGGACCTAGCAGATATATCAACCAATGTGTTGGGTACTGACGCGAATACGGAACCAAAGAAATGGGAGTGGTACCGCTGTCCGCATAGGTATCCATGCCATTACACGCAGATGAGAGCACTTTAGACTTCTCGATACCAATCTCGGTGATCTCGATTTTGGGTCCTCTTCCTGAGGACATCCCAGATTGCTTAGGGTTATCTTCACAACTACAAGTGAGCACTGAAAGTAGTGTGGCCCACAGTAGTTCGGAAGACATAGTTTTGGAACGTAGCATGACATGTAGTGTTGCCCACAGTAGTTCGGAAGACATAGTTTTGGAACGTAGCATGACATGTAGTGTGGCCCACGCTAAGCACGAACCCATACGAAGTGTTGGTTGACTTCATTGTCGTGAACCATACCATTTTGTGGTGACAAATATAGAGTGACTAAACCAGCATCTACGATCCAGCCCCGACAGCTACCCCTTCAAAGTTCGGGCGATACTTACTAATAATGGCTTGCAGTTCAGGGAATCACTGCCACTCTTCCCACTGTCCGTTAAGATTTAGAGCCATTCCACATTATATCATTGCTTTAGGCGCGTACGTTACACCATTGGCATCCCGTAGACTACTCCCTACGCGTACAGACGTTGCTACGAGCTTTGAAAAATGTCCCTTCCCAGGTTTACTCAACTTACCCCATGATATTTGACCTCTCATGCACATATGCTTCTCCATAAAGAACATCTTCAAATCATTCCATATCTTGCACCAGTAGGTTTTAGCTTCTGAATAATGAAACGGGTGACATTATAACTACGTTCTATTAATGATTGAATCCATCGAGGCGTTTTTCGATCTATAATCTTAATACCGATACGAGTCCAAGAAATCCCTGTGATACCCTCCGCCTTGTTTAAATGTTACCTGTATGTTAGACAGCTTCCGCAGCAGTCAAGAATTGAATTTAACTCCTCCTTTTCTCATCGTATTAATTCATCAAGTAGATTAGAATGCAGAGTGGCTACCAATTTAGCTAAAGCACGACCACGACAATGCTTGACTTTGACAAAGTGCCTGCGGACACGATTTGCAGTTGCTTTAACGAACGAAATATTATTGTTCTTGCTGGCACGGCTGTGTGCTACTACAAGATGATGACGAGATCTCCAATATCCTGAACCGCGCTGGAGATGTTCTTTGGAACTTTACCTGAACCATTGGGTGAATTGCTTGATTGCTCTGTATTGAGTGTGCTTGTCACTAGTGGCAGTGGCAGTATCCAGCATCCAACAGGCAATTATGGCCTGATGAGAGTTTGCTAGAACACTTTGAGCAGAACGATTCTTTGATTGCGTCGTAGTGGCTTCAGTGTTTTCGGCGGAAGGCTCATAATCATTTATTTCTGTAAAAATATCATTGACAGAATGTTTTGTGGTAAAGATATGCTGAAAAGCATGCTCCATTTGCGCAAAGGCACTGATAATAGGTTAAGTGTGAAGTGATATAAGGAGCCAATGCTCACAAGGACTTTGAGCAAAGATTTCGTGCTCTAAGGGAGAACGCCTTGAGTTAATGATTTGGAATCTTTTACTCTGGCGTCAAATTTATACAAAAACCACACTATTTGAGCGCTGAGAGATCCTTGCTACGTTGAAATTAGTATTGGCTGCGCTATTTCCGTGCCTACACTAATTTTGAACCCACACTAACTTCAGTGTTAACCTGTATATTTGAATTGGTCCGAGATGACTTTCGGTAAACAATTGTCCGGATTGTCTGGATCCCTATTGCATTACTCGTTCGAATGGCCATCGTGGTCACAGAAGGTGCAATGATAACCGTTTTCGCTGGCAGCAGCATAAGCACGCCCATTCGACCCAATATATCAGTTGGAAGTTGATTCTTTACCATAATTTTCGTCCCCATTGGACAATCTGTTGCGTACAACATGACGACTGTTGGCATGAACCCACTTTTTGTTGCGATTGCGACCAAGATTAAAACTGGGAGAGCAAATTTGAGCAGCGTTGTACTCATCAGTTAAGGTAGTAGCCACATAGTCCCATGTGAGTTCTGAGATCTCCTAAGTCCTGAGTGCGGCAGCAGCTGACTCTAGTGAGCAGTTGGGGTCAATAGAGGCCAACAGCATTGGAGCCTTATACGACTCTGGAATTGCAGCAATATTTCCCATTCGGACCCATTGCGAGAATAACGTGGCAAACTGATCGACAAGCTCCGACATACTCTGCCCTTTATACGACATTCGGCAGAGTTCAGTCTGTACAGCGATAAGAGATACCGTTGAAATATAGGCATAACGTGCATCTAGTACTTTCAGCATACGGCCAGGATCATTATCGACATCCATGACAACGTGCTGTGGGGCATCTACAAGTGCATAAAGGATGATTGCACATGCTTTTTTGCGTTTTGGCATGAGACGTTAAGTGCATTGAGCAGCACTGGGGGTTGAATCTTGAGTCAATGTGGCACTCGATACCTCATCCAGAGTTGATGCCACTACATTCCAGAGACCTTTCATGTGACACGCTGCACGAAGTCGATGTCACCATAGCGAATATTCTTCACCACGCTTAGCATGGAGGGGCGGGATGTTCACACCAGAGTTAGTTTCAGTCTCAACTTTAGAGTCAGAAATACTTCCGGAAGGATCTGAAACACCAGGACATAAATGAGTTGGGGCAGAGTGAGGGACTCAATGCTTCTCGAAAACTGGTTTCCAAGGGAGAGTATGTGTTGAATTCGAGAATCAGCCAAACATTTGTAGCTGGGATCACAGTAAGAAATGAATACCGGAGTGGGGTAACCTCAATGCTCAACAGGAACGATGGCAGCGAAGACCATGTGAGCAAGTGTCAACACTCGTCGAGACGGGTTTGGTACGGGATTCACAGGCGCAATTCGTGTCCTCTACGCCCGGAGTGTATTCACGAGAAGCTCTGCAGCACACTCGGAAAAGAAAAGAAGAGATGAAACTTCGTACAAGGGGGCTCACAGATAGGAGAAACTACCTCTGCTACCCTGTAGGTTGAACCACTGGACCCAGGCTGCTCTCTCCAGGTGCAAGGTTCGATTTCCCTACAGTGCGTGCTCTTCGAGAGTAGAATGCTATATCCGTACGAAAGGTCCCAGAGAGTTTATTTGCAAGCGCTATATGTTTTCACCCTTTCACCCCTGCTGGTCTCTTGCGGGAACCTACATCGCTCTCCGTGCGCTGAAACAAGAAAAGGGGCCGAACAGGTGCAGGTCGGTTTATCAGAGACAGGTCCCTGAACGCTTTGCCATTGTTTACTGAACTTAGGTCTCCACAAAACCAGCTCGCAACGCAAAAATAGAAGAAAGTATAATATGAGCGACGTCTGCAACATTTCGACGTTCTGGGCGCATAATCTGTTGCCTATAAATGAATTTGGGATTGGACAGAAATGAAAAAGGAAGAAGGAAGTAAAAACAAGCGTGAGGGTTGTCAGCCTTGGGGTGGGTTACTTGGAGCTGCAACATCTGCACCTATATAGAACTACTAGAATGCACTACAACTACAGGAAAAACCGTACCCACTAAGTTCAGACACCAAATACTACCAATCATATTCAAAGATCAAACAATAAGGGTTGCACAAACTTTTGACACTTCACTGCAACCATGCATCTCATTATTCCAGCACACGCCAACAGAGCACCGTAAGTGAAACCACCATGAAAGAATGTGCCAGCATGTCACAGCATTGTATAATAACTTACTTGCGTCATCATGACCGTGACAAAGGAAAACTTCATATGAAACTGCATCCATATTAATAATCTATGTCCTTTGCATAGACTAAACGTGCTGGCACATATATTCACACATGTGCAACAACTTGATATACCTGTGAACCACATATAGCGACATTAAACTCCCCTTGCATTGTCCACTTACACTATGGCAAGTGGCCTATGCTGTGCCTAAGACCGATACAATGCATACCACTTGTAAACCATGTAATACATAGGTGCAAATGCAGTAGCCAATCATAAGCCCCCACTTCACGTTGGGTTCGAGCACACATCCATATGGTCGTTTGCAAATGAGATGCTCAAAGGTACCCATCGTCATATGCAACTTTGTTTCTAAGTGTACTACCATAATGTCGTAGGGCTGCCAGGCGCTCGACCATGTGCAAACATCAAAACTCCTCCTCGAATTTCTGGCTAATTCCGTATCATTCCATCATCATCGCCTCAGTTCCATTGATGAGTGGCTAGGCTAGTATGCCTGTATCGTTGTCTTTACTTGCAACGTCTTCGGGCTGGGGGGTGTGTGTCTGTTGTATGAAGCTTGTACCACCCCTACCCCCGCAGATATTATAAATTGAGACCCTCTCGGAAATCATGCCACAGGTCTGGTACTAGGACCTACTATAGTCAATGTGTGATGCACTTTCGTCATCTATATAGTTTCTGAGAAATGGTGCACCAGCAAATGTAGGTTCATCAATGTTACCATGCAGGGACCCCGCATTTTGAGGTATCTTACATTCATCAGTGACGAGAACCTCGGAAACACAATGCTCCAGAGTCTGCACGTACACATTCCACCAAGTGCACGATACTCGAACTTCGTGGAATGGTTCATTTTCAATATATATGGTGCGCATCCAAAGACTTCAGCCTACGTGAACAACGGCTTATCACCACCCACCAAAAGGTATAAATTCAGGCCGGTGGTAGAGTGAGGAGCTCTACCGCGAATATAAATAACATACTTCAATGCATACGAGCATACGAATTCTGGCCAGTGTGCCTGAATCAGCAAAGCCCTAGCAGTTTCTTCCATCGTGCGAATGATGTCTGCGGCAATCATGTTTGTTTCTGGAGTATAGAGGGGTGAGAACAACTTGCATGTAGACCATTTGTGGTTGAATTTTGGAGAGCAATGTACTCCCCGACATTGCCTGAGTGCAAAGTCTGCACAGGAACAAGCGCTCCTCCAAATTCTTGACAAAGCATATGAGCTTCTCCAAGCTGCAGGAGCTTTTGTCTGACCCCAAGAAACACTCTGCTAACTCCAAAAATTTGCCAAATGAAGTCTTCAGGCTCGATTGGACTTGGTATAGTGTACAAAGGAGGGCACAGACCTCATTGACCACATCCAATATCTAACCCATCTTCGTCTATAATGCAAATTTCACTCGCACAGAAGAAAGACTGAATGACTTTATCAGTCATATGACCTACAGATACCAAGATGTATCCAATATCCTGGACTGAAAGTGCATCTCTCCACCTTATTTTAGCCTCCAAAAAGAGAGTATTATAATCCCTTGTTGTGTAGTGGAAGCGGTGGTATTGTCAGCGACCTTAATGGTCCTTCGCTCTACGTCAACCAATGTGTTTGTGACAAACACAGAGAAACAACTAAAGAAGTGGGATTTGGCACTGCTGTATGCGTACGTTTTTATAAAACTAGAAACAGGGGGGAGCACTGTGGACTTTTCAGAAGACATTGCAGCGATCTCAATCTTAGAGTTTTTACATGATGAACTTTCGGAATGCTTGGATTTGTCACTGGAACTAGTTCTGAGTTTCTCCAAGATAGATTTACCCCAGATGACTTTCTGGATTGTCAGGATTCATGTGACATTGGTCCTGCCTGTGACCATTCTCTGTCACAGAAGCTGCAAAGATAACTATTTTCGCTTGCTACAGCATAAAGGCGCTCGTTCGACTCATTGCTTGAGTTGGAATCCGATGTACTTGCATCCATTTCGTACCCATTTGACGATAATATCTCAACGTCAGTGTCTTTTGCACTTACTTCTGTGCTTCATTCGTTTGCGACTTGGAGCAGAACCTGCTCAATCAATTTTGCAAGCATTTTGCTCCTCTATCAGGGTAGTCACCACATAGTCCAAAGTCATTTCCGAGATCTCCTTTGTCCGCATTGTCGCAGCTTTTGAATCCAGCGAGCCATTGCGTTCAATTGTGGCTAAAAGCATTGGCGCATTGTGGGATTCAGGAATGGCAGCATCCCTTCCCATTTGGTCTAGCTGCAAGATTAGGGACGCGAACTGGTCGACATAGTCTGACCTACTTGGACCACTATACGACATTCGGAATAGCTGGGTCTGTACTGTGGTACGTGATGCAGGTCTGATAGACGTGTGCCTCGCATCAAGAACTTCGAGCATACGCCCACGGTCATCATCGACATCTATAACCATACGCAGAGTGGCATCCCCTCCACTTATAAAATTATAGAGGGATGAGTGGACACATGTTGACTGGATGGACGCGTTCCGCCAATAGACACGCGCGCACACCCTTTTCAGGGCGTGCAAAAACTTATCGTTGCGCACCCCCTTACTTTCATTCACAAAATTTAGCAGCAGCAGCAACAGCAAAGCTCAAAGCCCATTGTCTGCTGCTGTATGTTGACTGCAGCTGCTGCTCAGTGACTGGCACTACAGCAGTGACTGGCACTACAGCAGTGACTGGCACTACAGCAGTGCCATCCACTCGCTGCACAGTGGCTGGCACTATAGCAGTGCCATCCACTTCCTGCACAGTGGCTGGCTCTACAGCAGTGCCATCCACCCGCTGCACAGTGGCTGGCACTGCAGTCATTTTGGTAGTGCCAGTGAAATACAATCCATAGTACTCTACACATACCTCTGCACTGCCAGCCACTCGCCAACGAACGGGCAGCCAATTGCAACTTAGTTCCATAATCACTCTAGGCATCGCGGCCATTATTGGTTTGCAGGCCATTTGCGAGCGATAGCGAGTAACAACAGCCTGCAAATCCCCGGAAATCGCCCTTAATTAGAAGCATGCAGAGCTGCCCGTGGCCAAAGGCCGCTTATACATGTTTCCAAGTGCACATGCGTTTTCTCGTTTGGTAGGTAGACGGGAGGTGGTTTGCGCAGGGTTTAAACGGGATGCCTGCTTCTTTGTACCACTACCTGATACCTTAGGGCCTGGGATTACGACATGCCAGACTCTTTTCATATGACATGCAGCCCGTAGTCGATGTCAAAATTACGTATAATGCTCACCACGTTTACTATGGAGGCGTAACATATTTACACCGGAGGGGGTTTCCAACTCAAGTTCGTAGTCAAAAATTGTTCTGGAAGGAGTTTAAATACCAAATTACACAAGAGAAATGTGGCAGAGTGAGAAACCCGATGCTTTGAATAGATGATCAGGTGGGATTGATAATGCTTGATCGCGGTACAGTTCTTGACTTGCACTTGATGCTCCACTACGAAACAAATACTCGAGTGTAGATTCCACGATACTAAAAAGTGAAAACGCCAGCGGAGACTGTGAGATATCAAATAATGGCGGCTGAGTATGTTTGTTTTTGGCATGATGGGCTGGTTAGAACAGCTTTCCAGGAAAGATTTGGGGCATCTAAAGTTTTTATGTAAACTCCACGATAAGAAAAGTACTTTTGCCAAGCATGCTTGTGATGGAAAGGAAGTTTCTCATGAAGAGTTGCTATTAGTTGGAACCTGCAACTAGTGTGCATCATTGTGCCAGCAGGTTTGTGGGTTCATCTAACTTGCCTTCGAAACCAGAATGAGAGCTCTTCTTTTCCTTCTGTAGAACTTCTTAGGAAACGCAAGAACATATCTGGCGCAATGTGAGCTGAGGACCTCTTCGCCAGCATCGAAAGCCCTTACAAGGCTTTTCGATGTTTGGTAATCTGCTGATCTACAAAAGATAACAAACTAGGCCAGACCTGATAATTATACTACAGCCTTTAGAAGTAATCCAAAAGATGCCTCAGATTTGAACTCCGCCCCTTCGAAACAAGTGTCCCTTTGGCTAAGTGACCCTAACAAGTCACCATACTCCAAGATGATAAAAAAAGCTTGCCGGATGTGTTCCTCAGGTTCTTCAGTCCAACCTAACCATTAAAAGAAAGGCTCCTTTATCGCAGCATAGTTTACCGCATCAGCAGTTTAAGCCCCATGCAAAGCAAAGTTGTCATAATAAGATGAGGATTCCCCACCTTCGAGGTAGCCCAGGAATTCCAATGCCCGTTCTCCATTCTACTTTGCTGGGGTAGCAACATTCTCATAAAAGGAAAAAACTTACCGCCGTCAGAAGAAAATCCATCGAAAGAGATGACACTTGAAACATACAAAGAGTTCTCTTCTCCCTGAGAGTACCATGTGAGAGTCAAAGTGGGAGTGAAGACCAAGCTGGAGGACGACAGTCTTTACTTTTTCTGTCTCTGCTGGAAAGCGGACAGGAAACTAGTTCAGAGATTAAGAGTACCAAAAAAGGCGTGCAATACCAATAGGTAGAGTGTTAAGCGGAGTGAACAACTACTTAAGCCATGGAAGAGCTTGCAATTGCTTGGAACACTGTTTCAAAAGGCGGCAGGGGCAGAGTGCTGGAACACAGCAAACAACAGGACTAATCGCAACATGTTTTGAGCGGAAGGGTAACCATTGAAAAATACCGTGCGACCAAAAACTCAGGTATAGCACAGTGCCAGTGTCAAACTTCACGATATCATGTGTAACGAACATGTTAGGTCTAGCACGGGGATAATTGCACGGAGCAGCGTCCAACATCAATACTAAAGAGAATCAGTTGCATGCACGCAATACGAAGAGATGCAGAAAAGCGGACCAAACCACAAAACAGAACCTGAGAGGGAGGGCTCAGTTGAGTGCATGGAGGAGTACACAGCTCTAAATGACGGTAGGAGTTCCCAAATTGAGAAGAAGTGGTCTGCCCTGGGTTAGCTTGGAGGCAGCGGGAATCGAGCTTCTATATGTCGTTGTACTCGATACATATTACCTTATGCTACATAACAGCGGTTAGTCAAGAAGAATCAAGTTTCCGATAGGAAGAGTGAAGAATATCGGGTCTGCACATATTGTATGAAATCGTGCAAGACCCATATCGCTGCAATTTGAACCCTTATCGCAGCACACCTTGCAAGCGTTGTGGAAAGGTCGGCAACTCAAGGGCCACGTGCTGGGGTGAGAATGCTGATGTCGAACGAAGGGTTGCGTTCGAGTACATACTGGTGGATTTCAATAACCAGAATTAGCTTAAGAAGAATGACAAGGGTATTAATGTGCAGAACAGCCAACAAACAAGTAATGTCTCCGTGGTGACTGAAGAAGAAAGTAATGAAGAATACCAGAACACGACGAAGAGCATAGCTGAAGTGCACCAATGCCAAAACAACCCCATGCAGTTACCCTATCTGCTCAAACCATCTCTCATAATGTATAGTGAACCTCATAGATTGCATAAGCACGCAGCATGCTCTAAAAAACCCACGAAAGAAAAGATGCCGTCTACGAATTCATCTTACAAATCAAAGCAAGAGGAATACGCATGAAAGTATAATGGTCTTAAGGAGCTACTAAATGCTTGCTCTGGAATCTCCTTCGGTCAACTTGTTCGGGGCGATGATGAACACGCTAAGGAGAATCAGCGTCACATTTTACCAGGACGAACGTTCACCGATCACATCAGTTACGCTGAAGCCACTAACGAGACCCGGTGCCTAAAGGTGGTCACGGTAAAGGTGTACAGAACTGATTTGGAAGACATGCTGGACCCAAGAGCTATGCAAAAATTTGCGGCCTGCGAGCCTCACGCAGATATGGCTCGATGGAACCACCCCCAACCAATAGGAAGAGTACAGTAGCTGACGGAATCACCACTACTGTGCGTAGAGTCCCATATGACGTTCCAGTGACGTTTTGGACAGTAAATGTTCGGCTGGAATTTCTACCTTTATTGTCACTGCATTGTCTCCAGTCTTGGAGCGTCTAGAAATATGCACTGATCTGGGGGCACAAGAAGTATCACTCAGCTACCAAAGAAAATCTGTCACTTTTTGTTTAGAGAAAGCTCGGCGAAACTCCAATAAACTCTGGAACCTACAGTGAATATTTTACGTTAGACGGAGGCCTTTCCTTCAGGCACAGAATCAAACTAGGAGCAAGAAGAATTACATTTTGTTATGTTGAAGACGAAAAGAAGAGCGCCGGATTCTCATTGCCCTCATTAGTGGATGTAACCACCGAAGAGGTATTGATTGCTGATATGAATACCAATGAGGAACTAATGAAGCATTGTTCAAACGAAGTGAAAATTGGTGGAACACCACCCCGTTCTACAGAGCAAGATTCAGAAGCAGACCGAGCGGACGAGCAAAAATTGTTGTGGTATGTTTAAGAAGTGAAAGAAGGGGTGATGAAACTGTCTTCCACAATCCGTTTCTGGATGGTACTGAACCAGAACCGTCTCTTGAAGGGGCCCACAGTGTCTATAAAATACGATTTGGAGGTAATGGGAACAAAAATGGCATAGATTTCTCAACAGAAGCCGTCCCCTCTGTTCTGCCGAATCCAAAATTCCAAATTCCAGTTATGGATCATGCAGTTGTGCATCAAACTTTTGAGACCTTCAACACTTCGAAGACGTTTAAGATATTTGTTGAACGAAGGGAGCTAGAGTCTGGTCCCGAGGATCCAGTACCCCTACCAGTTCGAGAATTTTCGTCTAATTACAGATTTCGTACAGCACTGAAGAATCCAACAGATGTCGCCCTCTTCCTTGAACCCCCAGGCAGCCAGGAAGAAGAATCACAAGAGGTTCGGAATCGCCCTGAGACGGAAGAAGTAGAACAGAACTTGGTTGAGAGTTATTCGTGTGCATCTGTACTCAGGCTTGGCATTTATGAGCAGGGGAATTATGTGATGATATATTCTGGCGTGAGAGTGGAACATGAGATTCACCCTTAACATAATTTGGGCAGTTGTGAAAATGATCAATAAAAACCGCAAGAAAGACGGGACATAGGTGATACAATCCATGTATCCCGAGATAAGCACGGAAATTTCATCCTCCTATATCCTGATGGACATACAGGGATTGTAATACCTGAGTACTACGAAGCACCTCAAGCAAATAGCTCTACTAAAAACAGCAAGAACATCCAAGGTGGGGCCGGCCAGTGATCTGATACTTCCCAGCCAGCTGAGGATCAGGTGCCTCCAAATAGTTCAGATAAAGAACCCCTTGATCACCCCACGGACAAGACAAATCCAAGCAAGCATCACTATAAAGATCTGAGAAGGGTACCACTACTGCAAGAAAATGATATAAAAGAAAATCCCGAAAAGCATATGCTGTTGGTTTCACCCAACAGCAATATAGGGAGAAAGCCCGTTGGAGTTTGGGATCTAACAGAACCCGCGTTATGAGATAAAAACAGATTGAAAGTGCTCAATGATAAGGTACACCATCTTCCCAAACCACAACGCTCGGCGTTGCTAAGTACGAACGAAAATGCAGAGCTAGGCGCTTGATAGTTGGACGATCTCTAACCGGTGAACGAACCAGTGAGGCATGAGTTCATGTTAGAAATCGATATACCCATTAATTCGCGTGTAGGCAGGTTGCCACCAAAATAGGACACGGTCATGCAAGAGAAAACTGACATGATGCTATTGGCTGGCATCATCAAACCAAGCGGCTCCCAATGGTCATTTCCAATTGTCAATGCGTTCAAAAAGGATGGGAAACCTCACTTCTGTGTCCAATACACAGCGTAGAGCTCTGTGATAAGAGCAGAATGTTGGGCGTTACCTTATATGCATCAAGTATTTGATGAATTCGTGGATGAAAGTTCGTTACTACTGTGTACTTGTCTTCAGGCTACTGACCGATATGGATTTCTCCCCGATGTAAGGAGATAATTTCTTTTATCTGCCGACAAGGAACATACAAATTTGAGGCAATATCGTTTGGACTAATGAATGAGCCCTCAAATATTCAGAAATTTATGGATTCCATCTTGATATGTGTTGTGTTTGCTCGATTATACATTGATGATGTTATGTTTTCTCAATAACTCTCGACGAAAATGTGAAACATGTCATCTACCTACTGAAAATCAATCTGGAGCATGGTCTCAAGCTGAATATATGGAAGAGTCACGTTGCCCAGTCTTGGATAGAATTGCTAGGAAAAGCAGTGGATGCTAACAGGATAGGTGTGGAGATGAAGAAGATCCAAGCTATACAAAAGGCTTCCTTACAGACTACGAAAACGGCGCTCAAAAGTTTTCTAGAACTTGCGAGACATTACAGATGCTTCATTTAAGAGATTTGCTAATACAGCATCTGTCTGGCACGCAGCCACCCCGAATAATAAGAAGCTTGAATTTTCGGATGATATGAAGGAAACATTTGAGGAGCTGAAACGCAAGCGTACATTACTGGCATTTTCGAACTTAGGCTTATCCTTTCATGTCAGACCGGACGCGTTGTTTGTGGTTTTGGTGCGATTCTTGCACAGAAAAAGGAAGATGGCAAATTTCATCCGATTCAATTTGCATCTGGCACCCTGAATGATTCTGAGCACCGGTACTCAGTTTGCAAACAGGAAGCACTAGCTGTCATGTTGGCGTCGTCAAGTATTCGTATCTAACTATTGGTATCCCGGCCATTGAAAGCTACTCACAGATCAAACAGCTCTTAATTATGCCTTTCAAAAGAATGATACCAATGGGTGACTCGCTGGATGGTCAGATCGCCTCGCAGAATAGGAATTTGAAATCATCTATCGTGCTAGTTCCAAGAACCAAGCTGCTGACTTCTTCTTGCGATATGCTCACCAAGCATTTGGTAATATTTCAAATGAATACGACCCTGCCCTGTCTATTGCTAAAGCCCAGAACGCGCCTTTCTCCGGTCTAGAACCATATTATGCCAATATTGTTCGGTACGTGAGTGGCGTGATGATTGAAGAACCCGATCCACAGATCCGAGCAGCCATCAAAAGGAATTTGAAGAAGATCGTCGCCTGGGATGGCAAACTCTACAGATGCACAGGGAAAAGCTTGGCAATAGTTCCCACGCTAGATAATTGGCCTGGGCTTATTCGAACGCTGCCTGATGACATTGGGCATTGGGAGATGGCATAGACACAGTCGTTTATGGAAGTCCGCTTCTGGTAAAGCACGATGCTATCAGACATTGCCAACTATGTACAAAGCTGCAATGGCTTTCAGCATACGGCACCTCTCTTGAAGTATCAGAATGGGACGCAAGTGCCCTTAACCAAACTATTTCACACCGTTTCAGTAGACTTTGCCAGCCTACGACCAACTACGATCACGGGGTAGCGGTTGCTACTAATCAGAGTTGAACATCTCACTGGTGGGCTACTTTGAACAGCTAGCAAAACATCGACGGCAACAGTCTTGGTTCACACTTCGTATAAAAGGAAATCATACAGCCTTCGGATACCCAAACCCCATTTTTCCAGACAATGATACAGCCTTCATGGCTAATTCAGTTCAGAAATTCTATGAAGCAAGAAGGGATCACCTGGAAGTCCCTCCTGCCCTACGCTTCCATGTCACATGGACGGGGCAAAATAATTGTTGGTATTTTCAACCACAGCAGAACCACAATGGTTTCTGACCGAAACCCAGATTGGAACCGTGAAATGGACTAAGGGGGCTTTGGATATCACCGACGCAAACTCAGTTGCGACTATTAACCCTTGGAATTGATGTATGGAGTCCACTTTCGGATGCCTCTTTGGACCCCGAATCCCTCATTAGAAACGCCACCATCGATAACCTCCATCATGAGAACTTGGTTTGCTCTGCTCCCCGAGCATAGCGCATAATAAAGCAACCAAACCGCCACAGTAACCCCCGAGAGCGCACATATTGAAGGTAGGCAATGAGATATTTGTTACACGAGAAAAAGTTCTTTACCGCAATCGTAAATGACCTCTACTCAAGTCTAGATACTATGGTTCATGAAAAGCTGTTCGTGCAAACCATCCACGCTATATCTTTGCCTCCCCAAATCAAAGATACAGCAGAAAGCCAAGTCATGCTGAACGTCTGAAGCTCTACTACCGCAGGCCAACTCATCTATGCCCGAAAAGAGTCATGAAGATCACCGAGGATGAAATTGAAGGTGAATCTAGCCATATCGAAGAGAGCAACACTATCACAATCATGCCTCCTATGGTAGACTATTACATCCTTGGCATTGTAGATAGCCTCCAGAACCGAGCTGTGGCTGACTGTCGTCTATTTATTTGGCTTGCAAACTTACAAGAATCTCTTCCTGTATGTAAGGAGATCATGTGACCAGTCATGCATCTCTGTCTATCGCTTTGAAAGCTTAGTAGAGCTCTGCTGGTTGAAAGTGTCTTCATGACCCTACGCAGACTCGTTGGAAATAGGAACTACCCAGTCTGGGACGCTCCGTTTTATCTGTAATACTTCAAAGTAGGTCGATAAGGTCATATTCCTCGCGAGTCTACGCATCAGCAAGACATAGCGGGTTTCATACAGCAGATGGGAGGTGGCCAAGATTTTATGTTGCAGTATGAGCCTGATATAAATCGTATGATGATTCTCTTTTCCTTCCGCTATCAGGTGATCTCGTTTGAGCGTTAGTAACCATATGGATGAACTGTGCCTAAAACACTACCATACAAAGAAGACAACCTTATATCAGAATACATTTACATCTGCATACTATGATAAATCACACATTGAATCTGGCACATTCGTGGCAACTGTACGGAAATTACTGGTAGTATCGATACTGCCAAAAAACTCTGGTCGTGCGGCGGAAGCGACCTCTGAGTGGGGGACTGTCAGGAAGTATACCCTTTTCCCCTAGGTGGAAAAGAGGAGAGGGGGATTCCGTACGAGATGCGATTTGATTTTTAAGACTACCATTCTCTCGCCGCCTTACACCACAACCTGTCACCTGCTTCCAACACAAGCAGCGCACTGCACCACAGGTCCAGCCTACGTCATCGCCTGCTTCCCATCCAGCCGGGGCAGCGTATGAGCGCCGTCTCCGCTGCCATTGGTGCTGCTTGTTTCTGCCACTACTACTGCTGCTGATAATTACTGCTGCAGACGTTACTAACATCATGTAGAAGTCGTTCAACTCAAGGAACCGTTGTTTCACCCAGTATCAAGTCCTTTTTTGTATAAACGAGCCCTGATGATCGAAAGAAGGAGGGGAATAGGAGGGATATGTCCGAAACAGTGACAGATCGAAGAGAATATTAGCCCACGGAGTAGCGGACGCACGTACAGGTTTGGCAAACGGGCGATAGTGTCACTGAACTCACTAGCTTTGGTCAGTACAGTTGTTTTGTTCTCCAAAATAAAACTCAATTTTTCCTCGATTTACATAAGTACTTGGACCTTCCAATGCCTTCAATTCGTAACGGCTAACCACTCTGATCATCTTTGGGTTGTAAGATCAGGCGATAAAGCATATAGTTATTCTTCTGCCTCCATCTCCACCAAGTCACAATACTGAATGGAGTGGTCCCAAAAACTAGAGTCACCTGACAGCTCTCAAATAGTGGGTGATGCCTCTTGTGTGGGCATGAATAACTGGTTGAAACAGCTTTAATTTCTGAAGCTGGCTTGTCATGGCAAGGAAAAGCATGAAAAGCCGTTATTAGTTGTAACCTGGAACTCGAAATCAACATAAGAGGGTATGAATGTAGGAAAATTTTCTATAAAAGCCCGAGCTTGGCTGGCTTGGCGCTAAACCAAGACGAACCACTTCTCTTCCCTTCCTGGAACTCCGACCTTTCTTTAGAGCTATCTGCTCTTCTCTGCACTCAATTGACCCTTCTCTCACACCACGTTCTCTTTTGTGATGTAGTCCGGTCACCTGCATCTATTCGTTATGCCTGCACGCAACCGATTCTTGCCAGCCTTGGTATTGTGTGCTGCTCCGTGCAATAGCCTCATGCTCGACCTAAGGTCCTAGTCCCAAGTGATATCGTGAACATTCACTATGGCATTGTGCTAGACCTAAGCTTTTCGTCGCACGGTTGTTGTCACTGATGCCCATTTTGCTACGAAACTGTTTTGTATACTCTGGTTCTGTGCTGTGCCCCGCCGAGTTACCTCTGCAGCCTTCTAAAACAGTGTATCGGCTTTGTACACTGTTTCAGAAGGCTGTAAACGAAACACGGCGGCGCCTGTTCAGGTCTGTAGTGGTAGCGTACTTCGTGTACCACTATATATATTGCTATTGCACGCCTTTTTTGGTCCTCTAAAGCTACAAACCATTCTTTTTGTCTGCTCTACAGCAAAAAAGGGAACATTAAGAATGCAAAATTCCGGCATGGTTTGTACTACCAATCTAACGCTTAGCGCTTCTTCGTGAACGTCTGCAAAACATTACATCTGTAAACAAGTGGAAACGGCCTACGGCCGTGGGCGGCGCTACGCGCCGCGTTGTTTTTGTAGCTTTGAGTATTTCGTAGCGTTCGGAGGCTCTTCGAGCACTTTGCTCACTTGAGCTCGCAATAGCGCTCGTAGAACCACAAGGCGCTGCGGCGCCTAGAGTATGTGGAGCCGCAGGGATTTGTGTTTAGGTGCCTAAATTGACTGCAGTGCAAGCCAATGATGAGAAAGCGCGACAAGTTGCTTTGTGTAACTGAGTGGCACTGCAGTCATTATGGGAGTGCCAGCCAGTAAGCAGGAAGCTTTGCTGCTGCTGCTGCTGCTGACTTTTTTAAATGGTAGGGAGGCGTTGCACCAAAAGGCAGTTTTGCATGCGCAGACGCGGGCGTGCAAGACGATTTTGTGGCGCAACGCCTCCCGTCAGTCAACAACACCCCCTCATACATGAGCAAATCATTAAGAGTCGGGGTGTTGAGACAAGTGAAAACGGCCTTCGGCCGTGGGCAGCGCTGCGCCCCGCTGAGTACGGGTGACTTTGGGGGATCTGCAGACCGCTTATGCTCGCTAACGCTCGCAAACGACCTGCAGACCCATGGGGGCCGCGGCGCCGAGAGTGAATATAGAATAGAGTAGCAATTGAGTGCCCATGCGATCGTGATTGGCGCGCACTGCAGTTGTGCATAGAGAGTACAGTGGAATGTAAGTGGCTGGCACTGCAGTCATTTACTGTAGTGCCAGCCACTGATACTGTAGTGCCAGCCACTGATACTGTAGTGCCAGCCACTGAGCAGCAGCGGCAGTCAACATGCAGCAGCATGCAGCAGCAGCCAATAAGCTGTACGCTTTGCTGCTGCTGCTGCTGCTGCTGAATTTGGTGAATGGAAAGGAGGCGTTGCGCCAAGAGAGGTTTTTGCACGCGCGTACAGGGGCGTGCGCGCGTGTTTATTGGCGCAACGCCTCCTGTCAATCAACACCACCCCCCTCATACATGTGTAAATCATTATAGTACGGGGTGGTGTTGAGATACACCTTAACCTCCGGTTTTTAATGCAATTTTTCAATCAATCGCCCAATCAGAAAATCGTGTGTATGTTTCTGCCATCATTGCGCCAAATCTTTCTCAAGTTGTGACAGGTAAATTTGTGCGCACGGGTGCAGACTAGCTACAGGATGGGTAACCCTCCCAGCGGGGATATTTGGCACAAATTTTCGCAGGCAGAAATCGTCCTCCACGGCTTCAAACGGACGCTTTTTACAGGAGATTTCTGAAGCCACGTTGTCCCAAGGCCTAACCTGGGGAAATTTGGCGAAGCCCCGATCACCCACTTCAACTCATCGCAAGCCGATTACCTTGTGCTGAGCCCCAACAGGGCTGTGGCGGCTTCGGCCGCCGCTACATTATGCTCCTCTAAAGACCCGTCTTCATTTCGCTCTTGCCGCCAGAGCGTCAGAAGTGGAATATCATCGGTGGCGTCCCATAAACCAGCTCCATCAACATTATCCCCGCCTGCTAACTGCATGTTTTCCTTGCCTGGCCCAACATACTTTACCGTTCTTGATCTCCGCTGCGCCCTCCCGCCATTCGTCACATTCTTCAACACACCCACATCAGACAAAACCGCGGCTGGCGCACCCGACATGCTTTTCATATTTGAACGCATATGACAAACAGGTGCCTGTAATGGTGCAGCTTCCCACAAGACACGATGGGCGGAACGGTTATTCTGTAACGTCTGCTCTACTAACGCGACACCTATCGTGGCATTGTCCTCACGCTCCACAATTTCTCGAATCCGCGAATAGATAACAACATCGGCTGTCCGTAATGTCATGTGCAGTTCTTTGTGCTGCTCAGTATTCTCGTTTGGAACTCGCTTCTCCATCGATAGCCGCTCGCGAAGCATCTCGTAGAATTGAAAATTCATCGGCCACATGCCGGTGGATATGAAGCTCTGTTGAACGACGTCTGCTGTAAGAACTTGAAATCCTGCAACACCCAGCTTAAGTTTGAATGCAATGTTCGCATTGCTATACATTCCAGTTTTTATCAGCACATCTCTGACCTGCCTTGTCCTTTCCTTGAACTTCTTATTAATGGTTGCGTCACAAGGTTGCAGAAAATGGGATGTATTTGCCGGAAGTTGGATAACAATTATGTTATATTTATGGCAGTACAGGATCCACTCGGCACCTTTACGGGAGCTATGGCCATCAAGGAGCAGCAGGACGGGCTTGTCAGGTGTCACAAACTTACGGCAGAACTCGTTGAAATGCGTAATGAGTTTGGGCATGATCTCCATTGTCATTGACCCCTTCGTCGTTAGCGCGATATGGGTTCCATCCGGAATCCAGGTGTTCTCCGTCAACCACCGTAGACTGGCTGGTAGGTGGACTTTCGCGCTGCTCGGGATCGGGGTTTTCCACCGCGGCATCACCTTTTTTCCGGACGCAACAAAGAAGGGTGGAGCAACTAGACCGGATGCTGAGGCGATTACCACAGCAGTAAGGTGGGCTCCATTGTCCTTTATATTGTGCCGCCTACCACCCAAATTAGAAGCGGATGCGGAGAAAGTTCGTCCTCGCTTTCCGTAATCTGTGCTTACTGCGGTCTCGTCCAAGTTCCAGATGCGGCTTGGGTCTTGGAACAGGTCGGAATGTTTTTGTTTCAAAGCTTTCAGGTGGTGAACGAGGGTGTGGACATGTTCTAAGTCCTCCCCAAGAAAGTACCGATGGCAGTGATTCTCTGTCTTTCGGTACGTGATGTCGCGGTGGCGTGCACGAAAGCTACGGATTGTGTCATCGCATGGGAGAGCGTTTTTGTAGCTGTGTCTGCCGTCCGCTGCTATAGTTGACATAGCTTCTTTGAGGTGATTGATATCGAATGCAAAGCCTCTTTCGGCGGCATGCTTTACTCTTTTCACAATCATTTCTTCTTCTTGTGTGCTCAAGACAGATGGTCGTCCTGCATGGTAGTCTACAGGACTCAAAAGTTTGTGCAACAGTGATTGCTTCTTTTCCTTCCAAGCTCGTCTTATGCGGTAAAGCGTTGTGAGGGATACAGAACAGCGTGCGGCAATGCTGGAAAGCTTCTCATTCGTCTGCAGCAATTGAAAAGCTTGGTTACGAGCCTTTCCCTCTTGGGCTCGTTGCAATTTGCTGCGTTTGAGACGAGCCGTCTGGCGTCTCATGGACTCGGGCATTGTGCTTCATCCGCTACTAGACTGTGGAACAGTCAGAACCGAGTCAGAAGGAGTGGAAAATGACGTAGCAGTCCAGTAGTGACCTGAATAAAGCCGAAACTGACAGGGACAATGTGTGGCTCTTATGTCTTGCCAAATTGTTCCATTTGCCAAATTACCCCGTTATGAGGGTTAGCCAGGATTGTAATTCTTTTTCGGTGTATTTCAGGGTTTCGGGTGGTAAAAAACTTCTTTTACTGTACTGAACCTCTAGAACGGCCATTTCTGTAGAATTCCATTGCTGTCATAGAGTGGTGTACTAGACAATCGCGCGTGTACGGCAGGCCTTGAATCCAGAAGCTTCTCTGTCCTTACACCAAAGTATCTGCTAGAAATAGTGGTCCCAAATTTAGCATTTCATCTCAATATCCGCACCCTCATCGGTTTGTGGGTGCTCCGCTAGTGCTCAGCGTACGCTGAGGATGTCTGATCAACTGTTCGCAAGAAAGGAAGTCCTGTTTAGGGTGTACCTTCTTCCTTGCTTACAATATAATCAGCCATGCCCCTGCTCCATGTTTTCCACGTACAACAGTCGTGTAGCGCAGCCAGCAGTAAACCACACTAAGATGCACGATATTAATCCAGTCGACCCGAATAGTTTTTATGTCCACTAGGATAGACGTAGAAAAAAGCAAATCCAATTTTCCGCAAAAACCTACAATTGTGCAACATTCCATATCAAAAATTCGGAATGACTCCGTTGGTCGAACCGAGATATGACCATATCTGTGGCACAAGCCCAGGTAAGCAGCGAAAATAAACTTTGTAAAGCTTTCTATTTTCTTTCATTTGAGCCAGACCAATCTCAAATTGGATGAGTGAAACCGAAGTTATGATTATAGCAATACTGCATGGTTCCAAACTTCCCACGACGCTGCTCAACTACGATGCTTACTACCCTTATTACGTTGCTGTCAACCGGTACTTTTATACTGGTACGGGGCCAGTTAGCCGTCGAATTTAGCTTTATTCCGTGCAGCAGTTACACTACTTTAGATGTAACGGTCTCCATAAGACCGCCCACGGGGAGGAATGTTCTAGTAAAAAGAATCGAGCCAGTGCCAACTACAAAGTAAATGACTAGAACTATCTTAGTATCATTCTGAATTTAGCGTAGACATCTTCATGTCAATTCCATCTGCTCGGGAAGTATTCGAGTCGTCTTTGCGTGCCACCCTTATAGTAACGCTCAAGAATGTTCTCTACAAATTAGGCCTGTTGGTTTTGTTCTTGAGCAGATGGTACCTGAGACTGGAATAATAGACAGCCGTAAACTTCTATTTTGCATCATTTCCTGAGTGATTGTACGGATCATAGATTCTGCGCCTGTGGTCTTGCGCAGGATGTACGGTTTCCATGTATTATCCGTAGAAAGGCGCGTAATGTTTACCCATTAAGAAAAGTTAGACAAAAACCGGAAGATGTGTGATAACAAGAAAGCATAAAGTGGCTTTGTGCTTTTTACAACCGCTTCAACAATTTTTTCCAGTTCACCCAGTCCACAGTAGCATTTATAGCTTTGTTCGAAACAGAGCTCCCATTTAAAACTCTCATCATCTCACTAGGACCAAAAGCATCAAACTGCTTTAGTCTTCTTTTCACTAAACCGAACGCAGCATCAAAACTATTTTTTGTATGTCCCGCGACTGAAAACCTTAGCGTAATCTCATCTTCTATCCCATTGCCACTCACCATAGTAGATAAAACAGCATAAAGCCGTTTTCGTTTTGCCCGCTGCAATTATCTGAATGTAGTTCGATGGTTCTGTGATGCGCAGTTACAGACTGCACACGGCGATCGCCAATTGCGTCATGTATCATAGAGGCGATTTCATTGCAAGTCTTGGAATTAGGCCAATGTCCTTCACGAAGTTCATAAACGTAACAACGCTGAAAGCTACTGCTGTAAATGCCACAGATACCAAACTTCAGCGCAGTAATAAAATGGAGTTGACCCGATTGGAGGAGGAGGTGAAGCAGTAGCACTTTTCAGCAAAGTCAAATACCACATGTATCAGCGTTGATGTAGGCGAAGAAATCGCTTTCGTGAATATAGTTCGGTACATTGTGAACTCTTGTAAGGCCTCTGTACGGTGTTGGTGTGGCGCAGAGAGCAGTTTTTCTCGAAGATCTGCATTTGACGTAGTCTTGGCAGTATTCAACAGAGTAGTACACTGTTCACGAAATCACTTCCGGACTTGAGAATGCGCAACGTTGGGTAGTGGGCCATCCAAACTTTCAAGAACATGTTTTTGGTTAGTGGTGCGTCTGGCACAGGAAAAACCCTCTGTAAAGCTGCAGCTTCTCCTCTTCTTTCCTACATATCTCGGTAGTACATATATATGGTTTCACTTCTGGTATCGCTACTTTGCCATTGAATATGGGATTCTTCTTTAGATCTACGTCCAGTTGGAGAAGGTAGTGCGTAAAGTTCCGCAAAAAGGCGAAGATAAGCTAGCCCTACTGATGTCTGCCATGACGCTTTTCCCTTCCGTCCTTTGCAACCCAAGGTCGTCTGTACCTTAAACTGTTTTTGTTGGCTCACCTCAGCTGCATATTTCTGAATATTTTGCGGATGTATCTGAACGTCGGCCAAAAATCCATACTGTCAAACCCGTTCGCCACGTAGTGCAACGTGCAATGCGATGTTTCCAGATCCACCCGTCTTACGAAGTTTTGTTTTTCTTCGCTATCCTTTGCATGTATCCACTCCATCAACTTGTTTGTGTCTCCTCGTATCTGTTGAGAGATGCATTGGGGAATACATACAAAGCGTGGTATTGTTTCATTGAAATGCTGGTGGGCACTATCTTCAACTATCACTTCAGCGCTAGGCTCCTCTGTATTGGAGCTGCCTACCTCGGGTAGGAAAAAAGGCGATGCATTGGTAGTACCGCGTGTTAATATAGAACTTTGAGCTGCGTGATGCTCGTTAAGGTTTTCGAGGTCTTCGGCAATTAAATCTTCAACAGCTATGAAACTCAGATCAAAAGAGAGAAATGGGGAGAAAATACCGAGGAAACATAGACGCTATCCGAATACGTGAACGGTAGCCCAGAAAAGTTCAAAGACTTTTTTCTCCGCCTTTCTGAGCTTTTTAAAAAATCAGCCCGAGTTCAGTCAACACTTTTATTTCTTCAGTTTTCAGCTTCCAGACCTTCACTTCTTTTCCTAGTGGTCTCGTTTGAAAGCTAACAAAGCGTGAAATATAGCCATATAGATAGCTAAAGGGGTCAAAAAGGCCCCATTCCAGATAATTGATATGGACTGTTGCACAATTTAGTGTTTCATCGAGCAAGTTTATAAGAACAGGTACATTTTTGTCAAAAAGGGTCAATAATGCCTTGAAATCTGCCCTTCTTTATGTCTATATCACTACGCATAAGCATTCTGAGTACTTGGAAGTCTATCAACCAATGGTTTAAGATGCTTACAGTGTTTTACCCAATCATATTACAAGCTTATGTCTATTTCGGTAGACATAAGTTAGCCGGGTCAAAATGGTTAAGGGTGCGTGGGATGGAGAGAAAGGCATGCTAGTGATCTCTCAAACTGCCGGCATTCTGATCTCCTCTTTGCAGAACCGCCGGTGGTGTCGATTGATCGGATCAGTAATCAATCTGTCGTTCGCGTCGCGCACGCCACATACGTTGCCGGCCTCGCTATGCATATGAATTTGTTTCATTTTCATAAACGAGAGTCCAAACTGAACAAAAACTTGCCCACTGGTTGACATAATCTTACAAAGTTAGCGAAAATGGAGGCGATGCGGTTTTGGCACGCACACATTGCATTCCGGGATGACCGCGGAAGTTGTGCAAACGAAATGTTTGGACGTCCAAAACGTTTTGCCAATGGAAATCACTCGTCTCGGACGTCCCAAAACTTCGTGAATGGGCTGTGGTTTATATGTGCCCTGTCTTAGGCAGTTCGCGAGGAAGCGGAAAATATGTAAATCAGGGTTATCATACCCCTCAAAACACTCACATCAGCTGCTTGGGAAAAATTGTGATTTTGTTGTCCCACGCAACACTTTACTGAGAATAGGGATTGTCCCCAGCTTTCGTTGCGTCCATCGTTGGCTCCCCGATGAGCGTCACTTTCTGTGGGTTGATGAATCAGTCCTGATCCGTGTTCTCTTGCTATATGCCGAAATATAGCCTCTTAGATGCCCAGAAGTAGTTGTGGGAGTGGTGGGTATGGACAGAGTGGTCACAAGGGATCTGTCGAACTTGCCTAGAGGTGCTAAGTGCGAGGCTTGTGGTGAAAACAATAAGCGCAGACCTTCTCTTCCTGTCAGCCTCACTCAATCTCAACTTATCAAGAGGGCTCATGTTGTTACGGCTCCTTACCGCAACCCATTTGAGGGACGAGAACCGGTTCCCATTCTTCTGTGTACCAACTGTTGGTCTTCCAAGATAGGATGGCCTGTTATGTCTGATCTCAAATCGTATGGGAAGAAGAAACATGACGACGCGTTGAGGGCATGGATGAGTCGTGTTGCCCCTGCATCCAAACGAAACGAAACGTGCTAAATTTGCTGCCGTGTTTCTCACACTGACTAAAATTTTGAGAAGACATCTTCTAGTTCAAGTTCTGAGTTTCGGAAGAGACCAGTCTGCATTCTTCAGCTCTTCCTTGTTCTTCTCTATTGCAGGGATGCACAAGACGCTTAATGATGCGCGCTTCTTGCTTTTGAACATCCAATAATCTAGGGCATGCTCTCTTCATCACAATCAAACAAGACGTTCTTCCGATGCAGCCGCGCTGAGGCACCCATTAAACCGGTATTAGAACTGGTTTCTGTGTGTTTAAAGACTCTGAGTGTTCTGGTACCAATTTTATTCTTCGACAGCCTCCAAGATTGAACAGGGACATTCTTGAAGAGACTGCATGCTATGATGAATATGAGAAAGCCATTGACGTTCATACAAACAGCGCCTTGTCTGTACATGATGTTGCAAAGATGCAAGCATGTGGGGTTTGTAGATACATGGTTACAAAAGGCAAGCAAGGTACTAGGCCTAATCCCAATACAGCTGTTTTATCAAAAGCACTTGACCGTTGTATTGTTGATTCTATTCTATTTTCGCTATATTCTCCCTGTACGGAATGCAAAACTCATCAAAGGAAATGAAATGGCAAATCATGGAGCTGGGAAGCTTAGATAGAGTGTCGTTTCACCTTTTATTCCGAACTCCCGTTCTCTGCCTATCAGTTCTGTCTTTACAGCAAGACGTGTTCTTGTCGGAGCGACCAATGGTATCTCCACTGACATATGTAGCAAAAAACTTGAGTCAAGATTGGGATCTGTACTTGCAGCCCGAAATGTCCATCTCTATACCCTTTCCAGGAAGCTACGTTTTTATGCCGTAGACAGTGCCCTCTCAGATACTGTTAGGGGTACGGTTTCACTGTCACAAGAGGATGAAGTGTGTCTGTCTGGAAAGGAGAGGAGGATATTGCTAATGGCTGTAGGTGAGTGGTTCTGTGACAGAAAGACTTATTTTTGCCGAGGGGAGTGGTGTTTGTCGCAGGAGGTCGTAGCGATTCCGACGCGACTATGCTCGTCCTTCATAATCGACGTGGCCTCGAATGAGCAGCTCACATCTTGGAAAGTAGCCGCTGCTGCTGTGAAAAAAATGATTTTGGATACATTCCCAATCCTAAATGATGTCACTCTATTGCCAAGTAAGGAACTGGATGAGTTCGCTCACCTCTCGCCCAAAGAAGATGCCAAAGGAATACGTCTCCGGAGAGTTGATTTTCTTTTGTGTCTGCGAGCCCTGAAGGTCATTGAGCAGGTTGTTTATTCCAGGACCCGTGTCACTGTAGGACCATTGCAGATGACAATTTCCATTGCTGGTAAATTGGAGGAAAGTGCTTCGTGGACCAGTGTACTCCATGAAATTGGGCTAGTTACATCTTACGACAGCGTTGAAACGTTCTGGAAGGAGTTAATAACAGAGACACAATGTGCAACCCACGGAGCTTCCGATGAAGTGAAAGTAGAGGAACGTGTCGTCACTATTCAAATCGATAATTTCGACATGATGCCCTTGCATAGTGTTAAGGCTTGCTGTAAGCGGCTCCCAATGATCAGTAGCACGGCAACTCAATCCTTTGTACAAACAAGGAAACAAAGAAGAACGCCAGAACCTGCAACTGCAGCTCCTCTTTCTTCATACCAGAGCAACACGAACATTCATGGAGAAAACAGCCGGCGGAACCCACGGGAGGTTATTTGTCACGTTCCAACTTTGTGGAATCTATCCACTCCCAGGAGGACAGGTGCATATTGGATGACTTCATGGATGTCGTTTTTGGAATTGCACATGAGTACAGGGAGAGTCTGCTTGGGAAACCTTCTTCTAGCCCAACATACCGAAGCCGGAGGAGGGAAGTATCTTACAAGCACAAGGGTGTGAATTTTTGCACCCTTGTGCTTTCTTGCTTTAAACAGCATGGTGGTCTCCACCTTAAAGATTCATCACTTTCTGAGCAGGATGTTGTGTTTATCGACATAAGCCGTATGAGTGCGGTCGATATTCAAACCATACATCAGAAGCTGTGTCTCATCAAACTTTAGTTACGGCCCAAGGAGCTTGGTCGCCCTCTTCATGTAGTGGTTAGCAGAGATCCGCCAACGTAAAAGATGATTGGTAAGATATGGAGGAGCTTTTACTTAGATTCTAAGCAGACCAGTGACAGGGAGTGTGTGGTCTCGGGGCTGAAATTACATGAATGGTTGATACCTTTCTCCTGTTTTTTTCATGTAGAGAAGCAATATTTATATCTCCTTTCAAGGAAATGATACATGGCCTCGATTTATGGGAGCTAGCAGCTTGTAATGGATTGTCAACGAGCCAAGTGGATAACATACTGAAGCATGGTCACGCCCGAACCAACCGCGCTGTTTTCGTTAAACTATGTACTGCGTTGGCCATTCATAATTCAGAACTTATCAAAGCAGAATGCCCTGACGTGAAGGACGCTCTTGATCATTTGAATGAACAAGACAGACCGCCTTCCAAATCTGGGATGGCGACTGGCGACAGCTCCCAGCTTTCGTATTGCACAACCTCCAGGGCAACTACGAGAATCATGAGTATTGGGCGGCTGTTGCGACAGCGATTTTCAGATTTCTTTCGTCACAGCCCAAATGGGAAGCACCTGACTAGCACTGTACTCTTTACATGTCTATTATCAACATTTGGATTTCATGTCCTCTCAAGAACTGGACACTCAGATGTTCTTGACAGCTTTTGGCTTCGTCTCAACAATTTGTTGTTCTGTTCAGGACATCTGAAGTACCAAGCGTTGTACTTCTTTTACGCATTATTTCGGGCAATTGTTCCTCGCGCCGTTGTCGATGAAATGTGCAATAACAAGCCTGGCGCTATGTTAGGATGCATACCATCCCATACAACTGGTAGTGGAAGGCCTTATCATACGAGAGGATGGAATTATGTTCACCTGGACGAAATACTAGAGATGGTCATAGTTCGTCTAGTCAAGGGCTTGAAAGTTTTGATGCTTCCATATCTGGAAACCACTGGAGCGTGATCGTTGGTAGTGTCTACCGCTCAAATGATGATAAGAGGTGTTACTGCAGCATCTCATTCTTTCAAGCGAAGTAGAATATGCGATGAGACCGCCCAGGGTCAAGAACATACATCTATGTCGGGATACGACATGAGCACCGCCCAGTCGAAGACGGTTCATGAAATGCTAGAACTCACGAGAACGAAAGTTTTTTTATCATTGGAGCATCGTAGCAGGGAGAGATTGCAGAATGTTCTCGGCGAGAAATGCGAGAAGTTGCAGGACACAGCTGCTCAACAGCGAATCATTGAAGTTGAAAATTATGGAAAGAAGAGTGTTGAAATACATTTGTCAGCAATGCTCCCGGATATATTCGGCCCTCTGACGGATAAAGACTATAAGTAGCACTTCAAGGGAAAAAGTTTTAGAGGGCAGTGGACAAAGCAACGCCAAATTCCGACAGTTGGTACTACCATTGTTTCTCAGAGAGATGATCAGAAGCCCGCAGCACGAGCCAAACTAGGGAAACATCCCAATAAAGTGCTCTCAGACCACTTTCTTCTCGTGACAAAGTTGATGACGACACTAACTCTTGCCGAGCATACGGCGATACGCGGGAAAGATTTAGAAGAGGCTGAGCATGCGCGAAGGAGGTGGAAAGAGTTATTCAAAGCTCACTATCTAGTCTCCCCTTTCGAAGAGGCCTATAGAAATGGAGATAGCGGAGCACGCCATTCGAAGAAAAGTCAGATACTTGCAGCACTAGAGCTGAGTTCAATACAGGTGGTTGATGGCGCTTCATTGAATGTATTAGATGGAAAAGAAGGTATGTCATTCTACTACGATTGCGAAATGCCAGTCTACTCTTCAGTAATGATCGATCTCATGAATCATGTATGGAGTCGGGAAACGGACGGGCGGCGAGGGAATTCTCGTTTTCATGTCACTGTGCTCAAACTAAAGCAAATTCTGCGTCCTTGATTTACAGGAAGCAGGAGCAAATATCTCCGCCAGGTTCACTTACATATAGATGACCCGACACACGTCATCCCACAGAAGCATGGGGAGCAGGCCAGCCGTGACTCTCTTCGTCGGGTCGAGGTTGTCGGGCAAAAGAAAGGCAATGAAGAATTATACAGCATCGGATTCCTTCAACCAAACGTTTTACCGTGAGCAAATCTAATAAGTTCGAGAAGTAGCAGAGATGCCATTTGTTCTCTACATCTCTTTTGCGGTGGGTTGGCTACAATGGAACTGGCACAAGAGAATAACATTCAAGTTGACTTTTTTCAGTACGGCGGTTATTTCTGCATCCCTAGTAGCTGCGTAGGAATGAACACGGGTGAGCTTGTACCTGAGCTGGCGATGAAGCCTAGCTCCTGGGAATAACCCCGGCAGGGAGAGGTACTGATAACGGAAAGGAACGCACCTGGGGATAGCAGCATACAGGGATTGGCAGAGCTAATGGCCCCCAACGTCCTAATGGGAGAGGTTGCAGGTGTGGAGATGACGGAGACGAACGAAAACATGCAGCTGGAAGAAGGGGAGGCGATAGATGAGGCAGATTCAATGTTGAGAATTGCAAGGACGCACGTATTAACTATGTCAAAGCGAAAAGGGCTTCAGATATGCAAAAAACCCTTGACCCATGGGGAGTTGGAAACGAGATTCGTGTCGTCTTTTCATACACTTGTTGTGCCCATGTTTCAGCGAAATGGATGGCATAGAAATGAAAATGGGGAGGTACAGAGGGAGTTGCCAACTGCTTCAGTAGTGCTTTCAAAGGACACTGACGTGACCATGATATTGTTACTAACAGAATGCATGCGAGGACAAGGTGTTATTCATGTACTCGGGAAAATTGTCGTGGATGTTGATACTCTAAGAACTAATCTTATGAGACGTAGTGTGGATGTCAAGACCCTGGCGGGCCTGTACGTACTAGCTGGTTGTGATTTCATGGCAGGAACCTGTGGCGTCACACATGAACAATACTTAAGAGCAACAATGCGACATATCCATTTGGTTGGATTGATTAACGAGGATACTTCACCGATTTCATTCTAAGTCCTTACACTTCTGGCGTACCTAGAGAAGCATGGTATTACGAAGCTTGTCACTTTTGTTGAGAAGGAATCATTGCGCAGGAATTGGACTGATGCAGGGTGGGATGCCAATGAAATTCAAAAAGGCTTAAAGCGAATGTTTGCAAGTGACAACGTGCGAGGAACACCTGAATGGTGTCATGACGTGCAAAGGTTTATTACCGACGGTGCTAAATCTGCGGCTGAACTCGTGCCCGCATGGAAACACCTCTGTCTGCAGGGGAGGAAGGTCAAGCTTGTTGTATTCCAGTACTGGTCTCGTGCAGAAAGCGAAATTTTGTGTCCAGAGACGGTAAAAGGATGTGATGAATTCAACGGATTTCCTTCATCTGGGACTATTATATTAGAGCGTGAGGAAGATGTGAAATCTATCTCAGCGGAAATGAAAACTTTTGTATCGAAGTGCGGCTGTAAAGGGAAGTGCAGTAATAGACAATGTTTGTGCGTTAAGCGAAGAGAGAAGTGCTTGGGGTGCGATTGTAATCCTAGCATCTGTGAGAACAAAGTCACTGCTGTACAAGAAAATGAATTCGAGCAAGCCGCACGTAGTCAAGACAAAGGGAACGTAGAAGGAAATGGAAGGGGAAGAAGTCATTGAGGACCTAGGCGAAGTGGAAGAAACAGAGATGGATGAGGTCATTGATCTCAATTGTGCAGCGTCTGATATGGACTATGAAGCTCTGTTGCAACCTATACCGTCAAAACATGGAACAGGTCAAGATGAACTTAGCGGTCTTCCGGGTTAGTGTACATAGTATTGAATTCCTAAACGATGCAGATATCTAACCTTCAAAGCTTGAGAATGTCGATAGCATTGTGGAAGGGATCCTTAGTTGTACGGGAAATGCTCTTCCAAAAGCTGGCAAATCTATAGAAATCTCTGGCCGACGATGACAAGCTGTAGCGATCCAGGAGGTATACAGAAGCTCGTCGTCTTAGGCGGAGGGTACTTCTCAAGATATTCCCTGCTTCTCCATATGAACAATCCGAATTTGAGAAATCCATTTTTTCTAAGCGTGACGTGGGGTGAGAAGTATTCCTCCTGATATACAAATACCAGGTAACCTGGAGAGATCCTAGCAAGTAGAATACCTTTTGAAGACAGGTATTGCACACTGTCAAGGACTCTATGACTTTTAGCTAAAGACATGATTACACAACGGAAATATGGGGTCGTATTTCTCGCTCCTGTATCAAATGTATCCATCATCTTGTGGAGGAACTCAGTCTCCAACGCCGGACTACCCCCAGCAGCCTCAAAAACGTCTTCTGAATTCTCCCATGACCCCAAAAAATCGAACACCGCATCCTTTTCGTCAGAACTGCAATAATTATTCATTTCGCCACTCTCATTCAATACGTCCGCGAATAGCTCTGTGGTTATATGCGAAGTAAGCGACCATAATCGGTAAAAGTCTGACCACACAAATCTACAATTAGGATCCATTCGAATATGAAACTTTCTCAGCATAGTTGTACAAAGCTCCATCAGAAACTTTGCATCACTAAACCCGGGCATAGAATTTCTCAAGCTTTGAAGTACGCTGGTATCTATTGATTCAATCCATGAGTCGAGATAAGGCCTTTGGATAAGTAGGCTTGTTTATATTTCCGGAAAATCCGTTCCGCATGATCTTTACGAAGGATCGCCTTGCTGCGGCGACCAGAACGCCCCACAATATCGTCCAAGAGCTGAGTACAGTAGCATAGATTCTCAGACGTCTCACAAGACCACATTAATAGCGATACAACGGAAGTATGATAGCCAGGGACGTCAACGGGGCCCAACACATGCACGCTGGAAGCACCAGTGACGCCAAGTACGGTACTAGAAATTGTGCTAAACCCTGAATTGCGTACTTTCTTGCGGGTTTCTAATCCGTACCAGAACGTCCCTAGAGATATGTTGAAAAAGAAGAAATGAAAAGAAACACCCAGAGAGATTTGTAGGAGCTCGAAATAGGAGGTCGGAAAGACAACCGAAGAGGCAACGTTTGAGAGGCAAGTACGGAAAGAGGGGAACAGATAATACACCAAAAACGTTCTTATCCCTTTTGTAGATACATTCCTAACCTCTGCGAGTAAGAAAAGGACGTGGGAGAGCCTTTGTGGCGAGAAAGATTGGTTATGAGAGCGGGGAAGTGAGAGTAGAGGGGTCGGAGGTGACTTCCGAAGTTGGGAGTGAAACGGTTTTGAATTCACATACAGTAGGTAACCCTCAATAGTTCATCCCCATGCCAGGACCCGTGAAAACGAACTATTGACAGTACGAACTATCAAGAGAGCCTTGCTGGCACATCACATTTACTTGCTAAAATGCTCGGAAATGAGCGTCTGCCGGCTCTTCTTCCTTCCCTGCTCTCGGCAGGCCTCAAAAAAGGCTCTTTTAGCCCTCCGAAGCCCTTCACTTGCTCCTAAAACCCCCGTTTTCTCTGCCAAGTCTTCAACTCCCTCAAACAGCTTCGCAACGTCACGAAGCGGCGGTAGCAGCATTGGCGTTTGCGGTGCTTCCTCCACGGGATAGGCTTCATTAAGAGCTTCACTTTCCATGCCAGCCACACCTATTAAAGCCTCTTCGATTTGACCAAATGACTCATTGACCATTGCTTCCCGCACGTCGTCTTCTTCCTCTATCGTAACCCACCGCCGGATATCAGCGACGTTGATACGACTATCCCCCGATGGGGTAACGAAATCAGAACTGTCAACTTGTATTCTTGCAAACAGGCGGGGTAGAAAAGATATATCTTCCTCTTCTATGACGCTTTTCTCCTTCTTGACCTTACCATGTATTCCTATTAGCTTGTTGTTTGCTCCACGTGGAAGAATATCTGCCTTGATCCAGCAGCGAGCCAAAGTGGTCTCTGTTATATCCTCCCATGCTTCAAAAATTAAGTCACACACGTCTAGCATATGCGGATCGTGGCCCTCGTCCAGACCCTTTAAACCAGCTTTCACTTTCTTGGAGCCCTCTCGAAGAATATCACGGTCTTCTATTGTCGATGCGATGCGTTCCAGTAAACGAGATTTATACTTGAGCTTTAGAACCGCAATCACACCCATATCCATCGGTTGGAAAATGGATGTACAGTTTGGGGGAAGTGTGAAAATAGACACTTGCCCCCGGGCATCCAGCAAATCCGCTCCATGCGGGCCGCAGTTATCCATGACGAGGGCCACATTCTCCGAAGTTTTACCGCGGATGAAAGGCAAGAACACAGAATAAAATCATTCTCGAAACGTTATAGAGTCCGACCATGCGTTCTTCTGGCTGAAGTACTTCACTGCGGGACGACCTTTCCGGAAGCAACGAGGATTTTTTGCGGTCCCAATGATACTCATCGGCACCTTCAAGGTACCAGTCGCATTTGTGCAGACGTAGATAGAAACGCGTGCTTTTGCCTTCATGGCCTTCGTCCCCCTCAGGTTTTTGTCGTTCTCGGAAGACAGGACGTAGGTTTTCTTTGGGAAAAGCTTGTAAAAGAGGCCCGTCTCATCCATATTAAAGATAAATGCTTCGCCAAAGTCGGCAAGCTGCTCCCGTAGACGTGCTATCCCTTCTGATACATCTTTAACCACGACGCTGACACCCTCCCCATGCAACCGTATCGAACGTAATGCTTGTCGTCGCGTGAAGGCTGTGAGTCACCTAGCGGAGGCGGAAAATGCCTCCAGTTGAAGTCGCTTGGCGTCATGATGCTCCTTCTTCAGGAGAACGTCATGAATGTGAAGTGCACGACAACGTAGGACGGAACCTGAGAGCGGTAGTTTCGCAAAACGTGCAATTTGCACAAATTTGTACAATACCGATTCGATGTCCGGAAAGCGTGGAGCTTGAAGCGCTTTAAACTGCGTGTTCGATGCGCTCTGTTGGAAAGCAGCTAGAACGGTTTCAGACTGCGCGCGTGTCTTTTGTATCGTTCGTTCCGTGCATCCAAAGCGGATCGCTGGTTCTTTCACAGTAATGCCGTTCGATAGATCATCGAGGATGTCCCTTTTCTCAGCCAGGGTTAGACGTTTGCGTCTGACCTTCGTGGAGGTGGTAGGAAGTGACGCCATTGTGCGGGAGATGTTGGTAGGCGCGGTCGCGATGAAAATGGAATGGATGTGATGCGGGCGGGTACAGTTCTACGGTCGGGGATCGGGGCTACAGCAGGGGTTTCGTGTACACTTGTACACGTAGGGACATCCGTGACATCGCCGAAATGGCGAACTATCGGCGTAACGAACTATTGAATTGCGAACGATTACGGAGCCCCCCCTGTACAAAGAGCAAGGACCGCTTATCAAAGACCCACAGAACAAGTCAAAATGGAAGATTTTCGTATTTTCTCTAAAATGCTCCAAACCTCACGCACTCTAGGGGTCACTAGAGGGTTTACGCAATGCCATATTTTTTCACATGGGTTGTAAATTGAGGGAAACGTTGAAAAAGTGGTCGAGGTTTCCCACAAGGGGGTTGCCAAGCCATGTGAGTTTTCGCTTGGAGCTCGCTTAAGCGAAATAGGAAAAAAGTACCTCTGAGAGACCTCCTCCTGCAATGAATTGGGGGCACTCTTCCCGCCATAACGGTGATGCTTATCAAGGCAATCCGGATCGTCTTCCTCCTCTATCGAGGAGGCTCCAGTCAGCTCCATTACGCCATGTCCACTATCCCGCCCAAATCATCGCGACCACCCCGGCTTACTCCCCGTCCAAGTCAATCTTCGGCTCATCACGACACAACTGGTCCATCAGCTACTATATCGCCAACGTAAACAACTGCAGATCCACCAACTCCCAAGCGACGCAGAAGTTTGCGCTTTTTGGTGGCATGGGATATAATCATGCTCAAAGCCGTCATCGCAGTTGATGGACATCTCTCACCAAATGTTGAGGCAAAGCGACGATACGAAGAAGCACTCTCCATTTTCTTGTGAAACATTCCTTCAGGGGCTCTAAGCGAAGTCCATGCCCCAACTTGGAAATCATTGAGTGATCGCTTCAAGAAGATTGTCAGCGACCATTATTCCGCTGTGAGGTTAAACGGCATCGCTTCCGGTATAATCGAAATAGGAGGGAAGAAGGAGATAATTTTGGATGATGTGGTTCTTGCGATTGACGAGTGGGAGGAACAGACGAGGACGGAACGCGAAGAACGCACAGAGCTCGATAGACGGTTGGCTACTGCGGGTGAAGAGATCAAAACAAGTGCGCTTGGCCAGGAGCTGAGATCCGCGGAGGACGTTGTCGAGGATGGGAATGTGCCAACCGAGGTAAGGAGGGAAAGGCAAAACGTGCTGCTGTACTGGACTACGAAGTCAAGGAGCGGGATTTGATTAGGGAGAACATTGCGACGCGACGCGATATGGAAGAGAGGAGCCTTTGCGTTGACGAGGAGCGACTCTCTATCGGGGGCGACCGAGACCAATGCATTGAAACCCATTGGGCGCGCCAACGTGAGCAAGAAGCGGAACGAGTGCGGCTTGAAGAGAAGCGCATTGAGTTCGAAGAGCGAAAAGCGGCGCTTGAGAGAGATGAGAGCCATGAAGCGCTCAAAGAACGCAAAGAAATGATAGATATGCTAGAAGCTTTAGATAAGAGGCTTCAGGAAACGCCCATTAGGTGCTTGCTTGCGCGCCCCTCTTAAAGGGTCGAGGGTGAGGCGAGCGCAAAGTCCTCCGCAACGGCACGCTCCTCTCTTCGCTCGTCGCAGTGCCTTTGCTGCAGACTTTGCACTCGCCGCACCTTCGAACCATTAGAAGGGCTCTAAAGCGTAGAACCCAGTCCTGCGTTCTTTAGGCTGCCAGGTACTCCGCCAGTCCCGGAGATGTGCAATTGAAGAATGGGCTCATTTTCTGCCCCCATTCATACAGCGCCAGAAGTTCAGAGCAGGGCCGCAGCTTTTTAGAGTAAAGCGATAGGTGCGTGACGTACTTTCATATGTCTTTTGTAATCCTGTGATGATCAGATTTGCTTCATGTACTTGAATGTCCATTCGACAGCCTTCTGCACGCTACTCATGGCAGTATTATAGGCTGTTACTTGTGACTGGCCCTTACGCGAGGAAAAGTGGTCTGCAATCATGTTCTTATAGTATAAGCTGCATGTTCGTATAGGCAATACTGCTGCCCGTCAACCAGGAGTACGTTTTGTACCTCTGCATCGATTCCACTGTCCCAATAGACCGTCATGTGGTGACGTCTCCTGACTTCAGGTTCATATAAGTGGAACAGTAAACCATCAGGTGTCGTGGCAGACCAGTAAAAGAGACAGTGAAACCTTTTGTGCCCAGAATAGCACGTTCGTCGTAGAGCAGCCGGTTCCCCAGGTCGACAAATCTGGAACTTTTTGCCATGAATGAAGCCTACGCAGTTCTGCAAAGGTTCTCCCTTTTCTTCCACCGTTAATGCATATCGAACAGTCATAATGCCCATCAAGGACGTCCCAACACTAAAAATTAAGTGCGGTATTGATGCGACTATGCTCTATATAACATACCAGAAAAATTTGGATAGCGCTGATGAACGCATGAAAAAAATGGGCTCTACGTCAAGCCAGCGAATGGATAATGCAAAAATGCATAGCATGAGGCGTTTTGCAGTAAACAGAGATATTCCGTGCCGAGACCGTTCTGTTTTGCTACTGCTCTAGTGGCTGAGCTAGCATATGGTATCGATATGTGAGGCAAGGAATCAAAAGAGGAAAAAACATAGCTCTGTATACAAAGAAGTGATGTTGAAGGTGGTACTGGAAATTGCGCTTGAACGCGCGTTTAGCATTCAAACGTCTTGAGCGCGTTCTGTATGAAGACAAGATAAATGTAAAAGGACCTCGGCGTCTTGATCGTGAACTAACGCTAGTTTAAGCAGGTGCAGACGATGAGCGTTGCGTCGTTTTGCACGCCCAATTGCGTAGTCTTTCTGATGCATCAGAAGTTGTGTCGAGTAGTTCAGCGGATCTTCGGAGAGACAACTCGTACTCATATACAAGACATGTTTCTCTTCAGCGTAATTGTAGTTCTCTGCCGTATGACTTGGCCGGGGACGGAACACGTGTGGCCGTGTCAAGTCACGAAATTGGAACCATTTTTATTTGCGTAAGATCTCTACTGGCGTGTTTCACACCGGACTTGTGGCCTAGTGGTCTTGGTCATCGCAGGTTATGGGCCCAGACGCCGGGTACCATCTGTGACACGTGTGTGTGTTGCGCGCACACCTCGATCTCACGATCTCATCCGCATTCTCTGACTTCTCCACACGCCTGCGGCTGGGGGGGTGTGTGGTGTATATTTGCGCTGCCATAGGAGTCACTGCCATGGTTAATACCGGATTTGTGGCCTTGTGGTTTTGGTCATCACACGGGCTTCGCACACGATCGTTGTGCTTGCCGTGGCTGCGCCGCGCTTAGCTGCGCGCGGCTAAGCTGCAATCGAACGGGCCGCAGCGCGCCGTTGGTGGCCGAAGGCCGCGCCACTAGTGGTCGAAGGCCGCTTCCCTTGTTGTTGGTATAAGTGTTGTGTGTTTGAAGCGAAACTGGAAGAGCTGCTCGTCTTCACGGCAGCTTGTTTCTTTCCAAATTCTTTCAGCACATAAAGCGGAGACGACGTCGATTCTATCGCCACCTTTTTCGTTGAGAACGGCCACCGCAAACCTTCTCAAGCGGAACAGGAAGCCAAACTGTTCGACTTTCAGGTTACCCTGCTGTAACGATACAATCAGGGTGCGATGTTGGAGCAGGGTTCGCAGATCGAGTGAGAACATCTTGTTGATCGGTTGAAACTGTGAGTTGTGAGCGGCGATTTTGGTTTTCACCTCTCGCGGCGTTGATTTTCCGGATGGAGGATGTGGGGGACGGCGAAGGATCAGTTAGAAGTCTTGCTGCAACCTCCTGCACTTCCTTCGATTCCAAACCCAGGTCGTGAATTGAGCGCTTCACCTTCTTGCACTTCTTGCCACGCTTTAGAGAATTCTGCGCATGGGACAGCCCTCACCCCGTTACCGAGGGCTGAACCCGCCTTGTACGCATCCAGTAGCTCGTTTCACAGGGCTGTGTCATCGTCATCAAATTACAATTGCGGCAGCTTCTTTCCAACAACCGCGACCATAGATGTCCAAGGCTTCCAAAAAGAGATAATCTTCTCGTGTCTAACCATGCTTGCATTTTCTTTTCCGGGATGTGAGACGACTAAGCTACACAAGGTGTCCGGCCGGACGCAAGATGGACGCGCACAGCGATACTTGTGGTGAGGTCTCACACGGGGAAATGGTAGACGAGCGGATTTGACCTTGACCGGCGGTTGAATTTTGCAACCGGGGTTTGGTTGACGGGTGTGATGCTGCCGGGTGTTGGATGCACGGACGGTTCCGAAGGTGTCTACGACACCGTTGATGGAGTTCGACGTGGAGAGTGGGGAGCGGTGCAGATGAAACGGACAAATTCCAATTCGGCGACAGAGCCTGTCATACTGGTTCAGCACGCGGCGGATACGGTGCCCGTCGGTGTTGCAGATGTCTCCGATGCCAATGACACAGCCCTGTGAAACGAGCTTCTGGATGTCGTACAAGGCGGGTTCAGCCCTCGTAAACCGGGGTGAGAGCTGGGAACATGAAGGCGGAGAGGTATTGTGAAGTGATGCTGCAGGCGGAGCCGGTATATGCACACGCGTTCACCATATCACAGCAGTAACCGGCCAGGCGCGCTTGGCCGGTTCTCTCTCTCCCTTTTGCGGGTACGTTAGTTTAATTCCTACTTAGGGGGGAACGCTTCATATGAAAGTAGCGCTCTCTCACGAGGTAAACCAGCATTCTTTCAGGCCATTTCTTGATGATCTTTTGAACACTAAGTCCTTGTCTGTCACGCACATTCGGCAAACATAACCTTCTCGAAGAGTTTTGTGGAGGACATCGCAGAACAGGCTCTACATCATTTAGCCCTCCTGGTCTACATTGACACACTAGTCGTCTTTTCAAGAAGTAAGAACCCAAAGGATGTAAACAAGGAGTGTGACCAACTGCCAGTTGCGCTAATGCTACCTCTGCTTCTCGCTGCGAAATGATCTTCTGCAGCATTTCTGGGATACTCTTCAAAATCAATTCACCTCTTCGCTTTCTTGAAAGCCGCCTCTTCACGTCCGCAGAATCGACAGGTACTTCAACTTGGTTCTATATCGGTAAATCCAGACCTTCCCTTGCTAATGCATCTACAATATCATTCCGGCAGAGGCCGCAATGACTTGGTACCTACAAAATACTAGGCCGGTTACTGGTAAACGTGTGTGCATATAGAGATGCGGCAGAGGGCTTTGACGGAAGCGGTGGGTGAGTGACAGTAGTGTGCAATGCAGAGGGGTTTGCGGCGTGTGGGAACGTAGGGAGGGGGGATGGGCAACCTGGGGGGTGCGCGGTTTGAAGCGACCGGTAGTGAGGATAGAAGGCAGACGGAGAGAACGACTGAGATGGACTGGGATTGGAAAAGTTGGTTGGGAGCTGTGTCGTTGCAGTTGTTTTTGCTCTTGCTCTTCTTGGTTGGGGTCGGAAGAAGCCTTATTTCGACGGGCAGAAAGCTAAGTCCTCGATGCAGACCCAGTTACGGATTCATTTTCCATCTTCCTGATTCTCATCAGAAGGAAGGATTAATGCATTGGCGGTTCCCGCGTGATCCCTCGGCGTAGTACTAATCCAGCAAGAAGCTTGGCACCGCAGCTCTAGAGATGAGCTACGACTGCGTCAACTTCATCCCCTCTTCGCCTGGATGAGTTGAACCACATCCCGTTAATCTCGTTGGCGCTCGCCGGGACCAAGTCCTCACCATTACTCTCACCCCATGCCTGCCCCCTTTCGCCCACACACAGCACCACCTATACCACCCCCCTTCCCCATCGTCCTCCCTCCGGTCCATGTCCCAAAATGATTTGTTGAGCAAGGTCGTGACGAAGCGGAAAGTAGGACAATATACCGCGCCGCGGGAGGACTGCTTAATGTGCTTTCTCGTAGGTTTATTGCATGTCCTGTCTAATGTCACCGTCTAATCTATAATGCCCGTCAGCGCTATTCTCAACGACGAAAACCCATATCTCATCCTGCATCGCAAGCTTTGCTGGCATTACGTTCGTGACTGCGACTGCTTGCGAAGTTCAGCAAGGCGGTGCGTAACAACCGCCAGCGAATCGCGAATCTTCTCCCTCTCCATAGAGAGTTGAGACATTTGCACGTCTATTTGGCTTGCTCGGTCAATATGATTCTGCCTGCGTTCTTCTAATCTTGCGATTTCGAGTCGGACATTCAAGGAATCGTCTGGGGCACATCTCGAAACGGTTGTTGGAAGAACCTGTGTTACTTTTGCATCGCAAACCTTTGAATTAGGAGACTCTACTTCATCAGACACTTCAGGCATCTCTTTTCTTGCGTGTTGCTCATTGTCAAGGACTTTTGCGTTGATGTTTTCCACGGTAGATGTGTCACCCTTTTCAGTCCTGCCAGAGACACTCTCGTCTCTTGTCGACGCTTTCACTGCAACAGCGGCAGAAGCTTTGCATGCAATGGATTTTGCATCGGTTGGTAATGCCTCTGCAATAGGTGCATTTGTTTTCATGAACGCGGCTTCCCGTTGTATCGCAGAAAAAGTTACGTCATTCTGCTCTGAGTGAGGGGTTATTCTTCGTGTACCGTACTTTGCTCTCAGTTCTGAACGTTTAGGATGAATGTTACCATCATCCGAAATTCTAGCGCCTTTTGCGCGTTGATCTGCACGACATTCTAGCTCTGGGTCCGTGCGAGTATATCGTACGGAGAGAGGCAGCCACTCTTCCGAATCAGAGGAGTTAAATTCACCAGTAGGTTGAGATATCTTTCGTGAGGATAACGAAGCTCTTTGCGATGATTTGCATCGTTCTTGTTCTCTTCCAGCAGCTGAAGCATGATTATCGTCGGAATGATGCCTGCGTTTTCTCTTCGCTGAATTCATTGTTTGGCCCAGTTGGGTGACAAATTTCTCGACTTGTTTCCTTCCCTGGGAATGCGGTAAACGGTCTGAACTGCGGCTTTTTTTTGGGATACTGTGAGCTAAAGTCATTGAGACGAACTGTACCTCGCTTTCCGAGGAATCTTGTTGTTCTCGACTTTTGTCTAGTTTAGGACATTTCTGTGGCGTATCTGAGTTTCGTGGGGTGTCCAGCACAGTGGGATCGGTCTTGAACGAACGTGCTGTGTGCTTGAAGCCTTTGTTCTGTAGATTTCGTGAAGGCTGGTGGCCCTGAGTAAGTCCTTTGTGAGTTGACGGAATGCGTACTGAATCATCGTCAATGAATAGAAATTCCTCCGACGAGGGATCACTGGAGATGTATTCGCACGGTTCTTTGTATGCAGATCGGATGCGGATATGCAACGGTATGGATGGCATTTGTGGCGGGGATGGGTTCTGTACGTAAGATGTCGGAGCATGAGACCCGCGATCCGCTGAGTTTGCACTGTTGTTGTCGCTGCTTTCTTCTCGGATTATTCTCTTTCTAATGCGAGGCTTTCGCACATTCTGTTTCCTCTTTTTTGGCGTGTTGTTATACTCCGTTCCGTCGTGCCGTGCTGCGCGTGCTCGATTCATCGTAGGGGGTTGGGATGCAGAGTGCATGTCCGGCATAAGACTAAAAATCCGTTGTATCTCTTCTGTAGACTTGCCGCGTATGGTGTTAGATATGGCGCGAACGGCCTGATCAAGCAATGGGCTGATTTGCAAAACAGAAGCGCCTTCTGCAAGACTGCATAACATTTCCGCATCGACGTCAAGAAAATCATTATCCCAAGCTCTGATCTTGTATTCGGGAAGCCTCTCTTTGAAGAGTGATGTGTGGAAGTAGCAGTACTTCAGTATGGTTTGAAAGGTATCTGATTTTACAATCGGGATGTTCAGACAGATTGGTTCAGAAATGGAGGGATGGCGATGGCGTCGAGAGTTGTAAACCATACTGGACAAGAGTGAAGATGGAGCTATCGCCGTGTCTCTAACTGCATATATGACGTTGTCAATGGTGTGAAAGTGTACGTGGGTTGTACTCGGTTGGGTAGCATCAAAGTCGGTCTCGAAAGAGAGCTTTACGACTGGTGTACTCTTAAAGCCTACGCGCTCGCTTGACATTCCGAAGATAGAGGGCTGGGGCGCCAGGGTCTGTTCCGGGCCGGCCGAGCCTTGGCTTGCAATGCAGCGATTTGGGCTCGTGGATGTACAACGGTTCCGACGAGTCTCGACACGAGACCAAGTGGGGGCTAACAGGCTACCCACGGCAAGTAGAACAGGCCACGGGCCTTGGAAAACGCTCTACCGCCCGAAGGTAATTTTATGCATCGTGATGGTGTTCATTCGTACAAGGGTGACGTGAAATAACGGGTTTTCCAGGCACGCAGAAGAGTATTTATTTGGCAGCGGAAAGACCAGCGGGCGCTGATCGCTGAAGCCTCAGACGAGCTGCTGCGATTTCTGCTCCCGTAGGAGCAGTCGCCTTGCTTCTCCCAGCGATCGGCACCCGCTCGCCCCCACAGCTCATCTGCGCTGTTTCTTCGGCTTTTGTTTTTCCACCCTTCCCAAGTCTCTGACACCCTGGCTATCCGCCCTTCTAGCTCTAGGGGCACTTCGTCCTACTAGAACGTTGCTGTTTGTAGCTCAGTTTTACTGACTACAAGGACTGATTATATCTACCCTTCACACCTGACCAAGAATACATATCGAGCATGAGCTGTCTTGAAGCCACAAATAAACGGAGATATTCTTTACAGTAACATCGTAGTCGTAACGACGGTGTACAAGGGTAGTTTACAGAAACGCACTGCTCACGCCTCACGTCCTTGGCTGGACGTGCGTTGACAATGACTGTGCTCCGGCGGTTTGCCATAACTGATAATTTCGGATACCTGTACTGCTTGATGGAACCGCACACATCAGAGAAGCAGAGTCGGCCTTCAGCTTTATCAACCAGCTCATCTTGATTTGAGCAACGCAGTTGTTCTTCTTGCGGCAGCCCCGACGAATAAAAGCGCGCGCCGAAGAGATCGAGCCGCATGACAGTGCCGCATAGTAGCCTTCCTGCACGACCGACAACGACATGCGTCGAATCTTCATCTTGGCGTTCGAGCCAGAAAGCTCCGCTCCCAGCCATTCTGCGAATCCAGCTTACCAAACCGGCGTCGGCGGCGGCAGAATCGTCGACGTGTCGATGCGCAGAACAAACCTTTCATCAAAATCCATGTCTTCACCCTCACCCTGTTCATTGCTCCCATTCTCCGCCTCAGCCTCTTCGCCCTTCCTCACAAACTTGGCGCTCAGAAACACTCTCCCAGCGCTCTTTCCGCCTTCGCGCACCACTCTTGTTAGAGTAGCATATGCAGCACGTCCCGGACCGCCTTTCTTGAGCAGCAAGAAATCAGAGTTGCGAATGCTCAGTCTTACACATCCCACACGATCACCGACAACCAATGGTTCCTTCACTTTGAGTACGAATGGTTTGCCAATCGCCTTCGGACTAATGCGCTTACTTGACGACACTCCTGTGATCGGGTTGGTGTGAAGGCATCCAACGAAGCCAGGAACCATCTCGTTGGTTATCATATCACTGCTAACGTCCACTCTGTGAGCCGCACAGGCCGATTTTCCACATAAGTCGCGATGACCCGCACGCCACCCAGCCTTCTGACACTCGCGAGAGCAGTAAAACACGGTGCGACAGGCGGCGCAGAACTTGTTGACGCCCTTCTCTCCGCAAGCGTCACACGCCATTCTGGCCAGCGCTTGTTCGCGCTCTACTTCGTTGATAATGGTAAGCAACGCCGGCCACCTGGCCGCCATCTTGCGGGGCGTGAGCCCCGTGCGATCTTTCTGCATGAGGTCAGCACCGTTGCGAAGCAGCGTTCTGAAACTGTCCACATTGGCGCCCATGATCGTGGGCACCAGAATCGACTCCCCAAATCGGGTCCTGGCATTCACGTTAGCACCGTAGGATATGAGCACTTCTGCCATGCGAATGGTGGTGGAATTGGACATGAAACCAGCGGCGACGCTAAGCGGCGTGTAGCCGGCGATATCACGCGAGTCCACACGCGCTCCAGCACGGCACAAGGCTTCAACAACGTCGACAAACTCCTGTGAACCCTCCTCCGTAATGTTGGCCCGCGAGCGCGCACTGAAGCAGGCGTAGTGCAACGGCGAAAGTCGCATCAACGATAAACGCCGTTCTAACACTCGGGTAAGCGCGCCGTGATCGCCCTCTGCTTCCTTCTGACGCGCCTTTTCAATGAGTTCATTGACTTCTTCGAGATCCGGTTCCCAAGCTGAGCGGTTCATTTCCCAGGCCTCCTCCTCGGCAAGCACAGCCGTCTGCGCGTCGAGCCCTGTGGCCCACGACTCGCGCAGCGGGTGAAACGTTGGGTTGGGAAGTTGAGACTGGTCTCCATCACCGTACGGATCGTTCTGAGCCGCTGCGACTGCTGTGTATACGGCTCTGAGGGAAGAGGTGGAAAGGGGTCTGTCGAGTCCTAGATAGGAATCTTCCAGGGTTCGACGAGAATGCTCTTCATGAATGGCGTTCATGGAAGCGATGTAGTTGCTGTTATTTCGGCGTCCGCCGCGTCCTCTTCCTCTGTTGGGCGGCATTCTGAGTGAGATACGAGTTGGTGGAAACTTGCTGACGGTGCTGCGTGGTGGGGCTGCCTCCGCAGCTTGAGCCGCTACTGGCTCTGTGCGGAGCGAGAGCGATTAAGACAATCGCCAACATGCCAAGGGTCGCGTGCAGCACATTTGTCTCTCCCTGTGATTGGCCACCATAGGCGATCCAGATCTGATGGCTGGCTGCGTGTCCATCCGCCACTTCCGGTTTACAGTACACTTCTGCTACATTTGATTTTGCAAGCCCAACAAGGATTCCAGGATGTGATTCTTGCTTGTGTCTTGGAGCAGGCAGTCAGAACCTCATATAGATAGTTACAGGGAGGGGATTGCATAAAACCAGAGTCCCTCACGATTTGTCGCCGGAGAACAACACTTCTCAAGAACAGCAATTCGAATACGCATTCCCGTGACAGAAAACATTCAGAGATATCATGTTGTCGAGGAAGATGTATTCTGACCCACACCCAGTTCGCAATCCCTGGTGGTTCAACCTTTTTTTGGCCACTGCCTTGTTCTGTTTAGAACGTCAAACATCATCTCTGAAATCTTGTCGACAAACCCAAGGTTTATAGAACGGAACTTTGCATCCCGCAATTTTAACAATATAGACGAGTTCCACTCAAGTAGTTTTGAGTAATATCAGTTGGTCACCACGTCGTCCACTGAGAGAGTTCAAAACTGAGAAGGGCCGCTTTTCCGTTTCAGAACAATGTTGGACTCAGTTTCGTCTGGCTTCAAGACATCACGACAACAATAATCAGCCAGCTCATTGTTGAACATTGGATTCTTCAATTTCACCCCCAAACGAACTGAACGTAGAATTCAAACCTGAAAATGACACGACACACATTAGAGGCCCCTTACCTTTCTACCATAAATGCATTCGTTCACTCCTCGTGGTTTCCCGAGCGTTCTGAATCTTGGAATTGGAAAGGATCTGAGTAGATGAATGGTAGTTTCCAGCATACGACATGATGAGCTGTTTCAGGCTCATCTATCTCACGGATCCAGGAAGAGTTGTACATCCTGACGGTTGAATAAATGAATATGCACTACATAGTATTAGGCGCATGAGCCCAAAAGTCCAAAATCTTCTGTTGTTTGCTTCAGAACATCCAACAAGCATGTTTCAAAACCGAACGCGCAACTTCAGAATTGTTGGCCGAGTGCTCACAAGGCATGAGAAATATAAACATCTGCAACTGTCAACTCTTCGCGTTTCGACAGAAATGCGAAGAGTTTCTATTTTTATCTATGTATTTAATTAACATTAAAAAGTTTTTATACCAGCTCTCGATTAAAGTGCACCTTTCGTTTTAAACAGAAATGCTTCGTTGCTCTAGAAGTGCACAAAATACCGAGATTTCAAGAACCGCAGCACCCCAGATAAGCTCCGGAATATGTAAAAACGTATGTCGTTCTCTCAGGTTTTACTAGTGCCGTTCCGAAAAAATCTTGAAGAAGCACCTTCTGTTGAAATAAATAATTAAGAAGAAGATGCGAAAGCAATTCACCTCTAATATCGCCAATAAACCTACATTTGGTCACGTTCAATAGCCAAAGCACAAAGAAGAATATTCGTTCGCGGACCCAGATGAACACTCAGTTTCTTACTTCAGCGGAACATTTGTGAAGTTTTCGGTTGCTATCATGGAGAAATTTCTTATGGCATGTTTCGCACTCGAACATGTACCCAGATCTGAGCTGACTAGAGGTACCATGCCTAGATACGAGATGTCTGGTCACATTTCCCCTTTTTGCTGACGAATACTGACAAAATGGACATTGATACACTTTGCCTGTGCAGCTGTCGTTGCGAGAATATGTTTGAATGCCATGATGTTTCCTTTTGTGGAATGATAGTGACCACTTTGTGTTGAAGAATGCAGAGCAGCCATCAACGTCGCAGGAAACCTTAGGGCCAGAACCTTCGTGCACCGTCCTCACGTGTATTTGGAGATTTCTGTGACTCCTTACCTTCAGTGAACATATATGACACTGTACATTCGATTCGAAGTGTCTGCGTAACATGTGGCGTTCTAAAGACTCTTGACTTCCAAATTTCTCTTCACAAATATTGCAAGACGCGACAGCGTTTACCTCCTTAATTAAAACGCCTGGTTGCGCATCACCATTCTCTTCGACTGTGGTTGCAGCTTGGATTTCGTGCTGATTTCCGGATAGAAAAGCCTGGGAACATGACAACTGTCCACTCTTCTGTGAAAGTGTTTCATGAGGTTGCGACTGTCCGTCAGCAGAGATATGAGGAATGGCTGTGTAATATGACAAATCATTCTGAAAGAGGTGATCTTCATTCTTCATTGAACCGAGGCTTCTCGAAGTCGTATGCAATCCTCTATGGGATGAGATGCCATCACTTTTGTCAGAATTGAATTCCTGAAATTCGTCAAAAAAGGCAGGAGAAAGAGCATGTGTCAGATTTGCTGTTTTCGATGTCAACGTACTTGAATTCGCGTTTTGGTTCGGGTGTGCAATTGCCTGCATTTCAAGTAGAGCATGCGAAGGAAGAGGATATCTCGTGTTCACCACAAGTTGATCTGGGACAGATTCTTGCTCCATTTGTATGAGGACTGCCACATTTTCAGGATCTTCCTGACTTTCGAACGAACTACTGAAGAAATCTTTAGCAAATGGGCTTTGTAAGTTTGAACTCATGTTGTTCTCTGAGAGTTAACGATATGTTCAACTGTTCTGCAAAAGCGATCTTGTAGATCTTATAGAGAAGGCCAGCAATGCCAAAATACTTTCGAAGACTGTCGAGCATGTTTCCTCTGGGGTATATAACTGATGAAGAACTCGAGCAGAAAGCAAGCACTTTCTACTTCTGGGTCTCAATACCCCTTATCGGTTGTTTTCTAACTGTTGGATGGTCCAGAATTTGAGCGGACGTAAGGGCATTGGATGTCTGTTTTGGGGTTACACCAAATAAATAATGCTATGGCTCACTACCTCAAAAATGTCAACCAAACCCGTTTAACAAAAAGAAACCCGAACTTCAGAAACCTCGAAAGAGCGACGAGCCCAAAAAGTACCTGAAGTGCCATATAGGGAAAGGGGCACCTGTACAAAATTTAGTGTCTATCGCCAAATCATTCATTACGAGCAGAGTGGAATATCAGAGTTTGTATTTATGGCTAGGTAAATGCCTCAGTTCTACCAGAAATGCCGAATAAGATTTATAAGGGTATCTAATAAAAAATAGTTATTGTTGTACGAATAACCTGAATATATTTATTCGTAATGAATTTCTGTGACTGTTTGCTCACGCATGAGTGACGCGTTATGTTTGTTTATGAGATTAAATAAGCGTGACGACATACCGTTGCATCTGCGCCTCCTGAGATGATTCTGATTCTGGAAGCGTCGGGAGTCGTTTTTAAAGAACTTCTCTCGCTGTCTTCCAACACCCTAGCCGTCCATTGAAACTATCGGTGTGACTCCGAGTCCCTGACGTTCTTCTAGAGACGGAAAATTCCCCCGCCTAGCCTTGGACAGCCTCGCACACCTCACAGCATAGAAACCAACCGTGTTTTCAACTCTTTGATACCCTAAAGGCAAGAACTTCTATTCCGCAAGTACATCGACACTGGGTATGGCCCTTGACTTAACTAACGTAATACTTGCTAGTGATCTATGTGCGCCGCTCGCACCGTAACGTCTTTACGCAGTGTTTGTAAGTCTCTCCAGCACGTCTAGGAAACCTAACGAGAAGCGCAATTTTTGCCCAAAAACTAGAAATTACTGCTTTCACCGGCTTATCTGCAGCCTCATTCCAGTTGGTATCGCAATGTTCAGGGGTCCGAACACATCTAGAGGACAGCGGGTTCCAATAATTGATAAAAACTCTGCGACGTGCTGCAAACGACGAGTTTGGCCTCTTTGACTAGTTTGCAGGCCATCAACAACGCTTATGGAGCCGGTAACCAGCCTAACAGGCCCCTCCAGACCCAAGATACTTCAGAAGGGATAATCTGATGGCCGATAACTTTGCTTTATAGGAGCACACCCCAACACTAGATGCGACAGTGCGGGATCCTTGGCTCTGTTTTATCGCAGCAATATGTTGAATCCCTCCCTACACACATTTTATCAACCTTCGCAAGTATCGCTGACAACGTGTGCGAGTCACTGTCTGTTCGAGTTCCATCACCGCTATTGGTTTAGCACATGTTTTGGCCATCGTCATATTCATTGAGCAGATCAGGTGTACCTACATCCTCACACGGATCCCTTTTATCTCTGGGGCTGATACTCTCATGTGTTGGAACACTACTCGTTGTGTTCTACGTGCATACAACGCTTTACCATGCGTACGGTTGATAGCGATGGCAATTCATCCGTCTACTTGATCTCTCAGACAAAACATCAGTCTTCAGTGATGAACCGTCTTCACTGTATATGGAAAGCCATTTCCTTATCATTCATTCGTTTTTGAATTGTAGAGCGTTGTTAACAAATACCCTCGGTACGGATAATTATTCCGAATTTCTGGAGTCGAAGACGTGCTGTTATCCAACAATACTTAGTTCTGAGACGTCCAAGCTTCCTCCCGTCAATTACTTAAACGTCTTCTAATTCAGCAGGTTGAATTGAGAGTTCCATCATAATAAGACGTGCTACTGATCAAGACCTGAAACGACGCTTTTATACAACATGAACATGAGTGATTTCAGTGTCCATACGACGTCCGAACTCTATTTCATGAAGAGCAGTGGCCTCAAGACGAAATTCGAGAACCCGAGCCCGTCTTCAACGTTCAGAAAACCGCCTGCTTTCCTTTCGAAACATTGAACTTCTTCTAGTCGCTTCAGAATGTCGCGCAGTCTCCTGATCTTGGCCATTGCGTCGCTGCTGTGGGCCGTGGTCCACTCATCAATTATTCCAAGAACAGTATCTCGTTTGCGCTCTTCTATGAAAACCGATGGCTCATCTCTTGGGAAGAGTTTGATTTCGACAGTTCGGGACGATGGCGATGAAGATGACTGGGATGACTAGGATGATGATAGCCACTGGAGTTGGAGAAAGTGGTACTGGCGTTATCGTCCGAGGTACAATAAGTGGGATGATGACAGCTATGATGACTGGGATGATGACCGTCGTCGTCGTCGCTGAGAACTCGAGTTCTTGATGATGGAGTGCTCAGCTCATGAGATGCAAATGAAGTTCATTGCTTGGATTCCATGTATCCGATACAGAGCGTATATAGTGTCACTACTCACTGCAATTTGCCGCAGACTGATGTTGCATAGAGTGGGCAAAAGGTTAAGCAATTTCTGCGAAGGTATAAATCTTAGCCTTTGAGAGCGGAAACTGATGATACTGATCAACACACGAAGAGATAGCACAGTCAGCAGCGTTCCTCGAATGCAACTCTGTGTTCGTCGATTCTTAACCATTTGTGCAGCTTGAGAAAGTGAAGGAGGGAAACCCAGATCACTATGCAGTAAGTTTGCTCACATTCTTGTTTGCTTTAGAGCATATCTATTGTGCCGCTAAAATTCTGTCTCTAAATCTGTTTTAGAGACAAGAATTTAACGCAGAAGCGCGCATCTCTAACGTTAGACCTCAAAAATATAGGGTGCAGTACGAGTACCTGTGTTGGCGGTAAAATCCTGACAAACCATTCTGTTGTCTCGATAAACTAATAAAAAAATTGACAACGATTTGGATCTTGGTCTTTGTTTTTGTTCAAAGCGCTTCATGCAACGACCATGGAGACAACTCGCTTTTGAGAGCATAGTACAAAGTTTGTACTACCAACAGCTCACACAGCGCACTACTTGCACTTTACTAGGAATACGTACAATAAATTCTAATGTACCAAGCAGAGAATAACAGTACACATTTTTTACTTCTAGAACGCCAGAACATGAACTTGTTCATTCTGTCGCAGATGCTTCATATACTGATCATAATGGTGAGTTACGACAAGGAAAAAGATACAGAGGCCGCTTGATAGGACCATGCACAAAACAAAGAGGTACATAATTGTGGGTCAAAAACTACCCAAGCGTCCATAGCGTACATTCACTAAAGCAATTTCGCTGGCGATTTGAAGTTCCTCGTTCTCTGTTTTGAAAGGTCTTTAACGACTTGCTATACCAACACATTTTTGCACAAAAACAAAGCGCATTTGGTAACGTAAGACACCCATCTGAATCCAAACTTCTAACATCTCTACAATTGCTGTCTACAAATAGAGGTTACGATGATCTAGATGACAAATTAAGAATGAGTTCACAGTCTACAAGGAATTTCTTAGAACGCTTTTCTGAATGCATTCTACAGATCTATGGTTCCACATATCTGAACTGGAGACGTTCGGTCGACGAAACGACCCGTATTGAACAAAGGTACGAGTAAGCGGGCTTCAAAGGCTGTGTTGGGGCAGTAACCTGCTGGCGACTGATTTCAAAGAATTGCCTCATTGCTATCAAAGGAAAGTTTCAGAACAGAAAAGACGGCAAAATGGCTAAGATATCTGTCGAAGCTTGGATTGACAGATACATCTAAGTTTGGAATTGATTTTTTGGAAGACCCGTGACGAATTACGACAAACCTATGGTCAACACATCTTAGTTGTTCAATGAAATATTGTTTAATAACTTTGATTTTTGTTTAGCATCGCCCTACAAACTGGTTTCTACATCGGTCTCTAGAGAAGTGCCATACTTTCTAGTAGACGGAATATATCCGAAATGGCCCATTTTTGCGCTTCCGATTCATCAAACAGAGAGTCAAGAAGAACAGAGATACACAATGAAAAAGGAACCAAAAAGAAAAGATATTGAAAGGCTGTCTGGGGTGTAGTGCAAAACTATGGAGAGGGGAAGCACTCAAGGGGTTCGAAGCTTTGCTCCCTCTGTGGCTAGCGCAGATGGCAGGACACTTCGTATCACACGGGTGTCGGGTGTCGGGTGTAGGACCGACGATGATTTCGGAATTACCACAGAGGTGGGCGTTTAAATCCCGGAGTGCGTGTAGGTATGATGAGTTTAGCGTGGAAGCCGTAGAAACGGAAGCCCAGAGAGGAAAAAAAGAGAGACGAAAAAAGAAAGGAATCCGTAAGCACGGCGTGTACAGATCCCAGAAAAGAGGTTCTTGCATCCACGAGAGAGACAACATAATCAAGAAAACCCCTATAAAGGGGCAAAAGAGCGTCCTAGATACAAATTAAACACAAAAGTTAAAAGCAAGTGAAAATTTGGTACACTTCAAACCAGTCTTGCCTTGATGACCTTGAGCGGTTGATACTACCATGAACAGCCGTGATTCCTCCCAAGCGGGATAAAAAAGCTCTCGTAGTCGGCAGGTATCAGGTTTGACATTCTGGAAAGAGTAATCCTCAAGAATGAGCCTCAGTTCCCTTTACTAGTGTCTATCTGACCAGCGACCTCATATGAGGTCAATTTTAATTACTCTAGATCTTTTTCAAAACCTTAAAACTTTTCGAAAAACTTTTTCGCTTTGATCTTCTCGTCATGTCTCCTACGCCGGCAGCGCTGAACCATGTCCACAAAAAATCACCAACAGTCGTAGCTGTCACATCAAGCACTATCGTCAACAAAATTCGTACACAATGGCCCCGTCCACAGATCTTTGCAGAACTGCTGGAACAATTGTCAACAGCCGTGCTCGCCTGGTCACAAATGACGCTGAATGAAAACGTTATTATGGATCTCTATGGAAGTCAACAACGGTACACGGTTCTGTTCTCAATGTTGACATTCGTAAGGTCAGCAATCGAAATCTTACTTTTCTGACTGTGAAGTGCAGTCTACTGAACCGAGAAAAAGAAGAAACTCTACCTCTATCTAGTGTCAAACTAGGTACTGGTGTTTACACAGCAGTGAATGCTGCAGAAGAGCGTATTATCGAGGTTGAACCCATTAATACGCAAAATGTGGAGGAAGATGCTCTTGTGACACCATCTCAGATGCAAGTTTTGCAGCTGCAAATGTGGTGCAATGCCCTAAAGGGGAAAAACACCGAAAGATGTTCGGGATCTTCCTCTCACGAGGTGAACCCAGTTGGGTAGAGCCCTCCCACAGGCGTCACGGCGAAGCCAGTTTGTAATACCAGGGACACCTGTTGCGACTCGCGCAGGGAGGTGAAGGCGAAGAATCGGTATCCGCGTGAGCGGGGGTGTGATCCTCAGTAGAGGTATGTTTCCACGTAAGTGGGGATGTGTGAGCGGATGCGCACACGAGGGCCGCGGATAGCGGGAGGTGCTACCCGAAAAAGGGGAAATAGGAAGGGCGAAGAGGAGGAAGGAAGGACGAAGTGGGTCGCGAGAGCGACGAACAGATACGGCAATGCCGGTGGACAGGACTCCCTATACAGGGCGAAACACCAATATGATTGGAACAATTATACTCCCAAGGATGGGCTTCTTTAGTTGTGCAAGGGGGTTAGATGTCCCGTGGTTTACGGCGTTTCCCTCCAAGGAGGAGTAGAGCACGCGCGCAAGCGGCAAAAACCAGAGCCAATTCCCCAGGTTGGGGTCTCTTGTTGGGGAATGTTTACTGGTGCGACGGCAGTGCGCCGTCGCACTAAGTACTAGCTTCCCAGAAATGGGTGTGAAAATAATAAATAATATTAACTAAAATACTCCACATTTCGTGGCAACATCCACTACTGTGGCCAACCGCCAATTGGCCCAAAACCGTGTCCCACGTGTCCATACCCACCATTGTGGGGCGTAGTTCATATACACACTACACAACCGATAATATCGGGAAAACGATCAAGTACCAAGAATCCCTCCCTGAGGGCGTTGCACTTCACATCCCCCCCCTAAGACGGGAAAACGACCGCGGACGCGGAGGATTCCCAGACGAAAATGGGTGATAAAAGCGCGTGCTCCGTCTCTGGTTCTCCGGTAAATCCCTCTGCATCAGGGTCACCAAGCGCACAAACGACAACAACAGCCACCCTCGACAAGGGAGAAATGAACGACGACAACAACATCAACAACCACAGCCAACCTCCGAGACTCCTCGGGCGATACACCACCGGTTTCCGGTCAGTTCCCCTGCCTCAGGGCGATCGACATCCGGTACAACCGGGGAATATAGCTGCTGCAGCCGACCATCCCTTCGCACTAACACCTTCGGTGGTGTCCTCCGGAACCACTCCGGTGTCCAACTGGCCAACCTACAACACCCTGGTGGGGCTCAACCCGATGAATCGGAATCACGCGTCGCGCCTGCGACTTGCCCCGTGGTTTCACCCGGTCGCTGTCCTCAATGAGGGGTTGGTCACCGCTTATGCGGATGGCTCAGACACCCTTCCGGGGGATCTGCCCAGAGCAGTCACCACATCGTGGGATTGGCGTCACCGGATTGCGATTCCGCGTCACCACCTCCGAAGAAATTCGGGCGAGACCGTCGCTGCAGCGCAGACCGCGTTGACGCGCATGGCATACCAACGGCAGAGCCGGGCTCCATTCGATGTACCGGTCCCACCGGAGTTTGGCTTCGACGTTAGCCACTTCCGCACTCGCGGGGAGATTGGGTACGGCGAGAACCTGTTCCGCCTCGAGACTCTCGCTTGGAGGAATTTCCCCGCAGCGCGGCAAGAAGCCCTCTGTTGGGAGCGATCGATTATTCGGGCGGAGTTCAGGTACCTTCCCCGGCAATACCGGTCCAACTTTCTCCAAAACTTCATCCGCTACGAGCGGCGTTGGCGATCCCGATTCGGGTATTTCATCCCGTATCAGAACGTGGAGATAGAGCGGATTGCGCCGCCTCACCGACTAGGTCAGTATGTAGCACTCCCCGAGTGGTGGCGCTTCCATGAAGCCTGCCGGGGGTGCTACATAGAACTCCCGCCGGTACTTGCGTACCTCGGTTCGCTGCTCATGCAGCATCCCCGGTCGGGGTTGTGGTCCGTAGTGGTTACGGAGTGGGCGGCCCGCAGTGCGGCTTATATCCTCAACGAGGCGTACGACCAGTATCGTCTCTGGTTCCTTCAACCGCGTGTGCGGGCAGCGATCCGAAACCTGGATCTTCGCATCCCCCTTGGGGGCCAGGCCAACAATGAAGAGGTCCTCCAATTACTTGGGTACATCGACAGCGTTAGCTGGAGTGAGGTCCCGCTGGAGCAAAGCGGTCGTCTGGATGGCGGCAGCGGTAACACCGGTGGTCCGGGACTCGGTAGAAACACTGCCCTTGCGGGGGATTTAATCTACTTCGACCCCTGGGAGTTCCGGGAAATTTCCTCCGAGGAGGCGCGCGAGCTTCGCGATGCGCCCCGGCATGTGCCGGAAGACCACCCAGTGGGGTACGTCGATTCTGACGACTACTACCGCGCATACGGCGGGGATGAGCCAATGGTCGATAACGAACCGGAAGAACCCGGGGAGATGGACGTAGAGGAAACCGGCGCTAGCGCGGAAGCTTTCCCAGAGGGGGTATCTCCGGCCGAGCCGGCTGCTGACCCTTCGGCGGCAAGTGCCGGACCTTCTATCCCCAGCGGGGTGACGGCGAATGAAAACGTTATCATCGCACGTTTTCTCCGGGGTGCCGGTCTTAGCGCTGCCGAGGTATCGGGGGATGTCACCACCATGGCGGACGCGTTGGCCTACCGCCTTGCTGGTGGTTACGCCCCGGGCAACGGCGAAGAGTGAGCCTCTTTTGTCCAGTTTCCTGGTGTTCCTGCCCTGGCTATGCCAGTTAGTGTAGTGTAGTATTGTGGGGAGCTAGGTGCTCCCTTGAATAAACTTTCCCGTTTAAAACGGTGCTTCTTGGTTGAGTTCCCCGTCTTCGACGGACCTTGCCTTGTTATCCTTTCCTATCTCTCTCCGCTCGCGCGGCAACGTTACCCAACTTGGGCATTAACCAGCGTGGCTGGGGCTGCAGTTCCCGTTTGACGGTGGTATCGCAGGACCTGCGACCGTGGGAGGTGTTCAATTGGCTCCCACGTATCTCCACTGGGGTCGTACCCGTACCAGCGGACGCGGTATTGTAGAATACCATCCTGGTCCCAGGTGTGTCCGACAAGTCGGTCTACTACGAACTCTCGTTCGTAGACCTGCCGGCCGTGCCGGGTGGTGGTTGTACTTCCTTGCGGGGGCTGCCCGCTGTGCGGTATAATGTCCCTTAGCAGGGTGTTCGGCGATAACTCCGGCGTTGCCGTGCGCTGTGATAGCGGCCGCTGTTCATGCGGGAAGATATCCCTCAAGAGGGTGTGTGGTGCCACGGTTTTCACCGGCAAGTCATTCCCCATTGGGGCAGGTTCATTTCCGCTTTCGCGGTATTGCGGGCGAACCACCAGTCGGCGGGGGACTTGGGCTCCGCCTTCGCGGTTGAGCTCACGAACCGCGAGTTTGCGGGAAGATGACCGCTCCTGCGGAATCGGCATTTCCACAATCCCCTGGGGGGTCCCGTGCGACACGGTGATTGGGTGGCAAACCGCCTCCCTGCCAGGCGCACGAGCGCTCTGCACCATACGTTCCGGCGATGCCGTGGTGTCCCCGGCTACTGACGGGTTGCCTGGGGCTAACTCCGGTACACCGGTATTTTGGTCAAAATTCCCCTTTGGGGGGTGCCGGGCAGGTGCCGATGACACCCTTTTCAGGGGCTTGGCCGCTAAGTGCGGTGCACCGTCTCCACGCGCAGGAACAGCGTCCGGTATGACCGGTTTCGAGCGTGCGATGGCGTGCGCTTTTTCCGAGTTCCTCGGTTCTTCCCCGCAGCGTTGCGGGAGGTGGCGCAAATTATTCCCCGGAACGGGGGCTTCAATTCCGTCGACGACGGGAGGTGTTTCCGTCGCTTGCGGGCCAGGGCCTGAAGCTTCGGCTGCGGCTTGGCTGCCTTTTTCCCCTGGTATGGTGTGGGGATTTCCCAGCGGCGCTGGTGTATCTGGGCGCCTCTTCTCCGCCAGGCGCGGGTCTTATCGACCTGATTGAACCACTTCCGCGGGGACTTCCGCCAACGGCGGCTTCGAGGCATCGCCCTGCTCAGGGGGTTGAGGGCGATCGTCGCCGTACTCCGGTAACGGGGATCCCTCCCTGACAGGGGTGTGCGGTAGCTGCGTTTCAACTTCCCGTTGCGACGGCGATATCCTTCCTCGAAAACGAGTGTTCTCCTCCCCCTTCTTAGACGGAGTGGCGGGATAAGGGATAACATTCCCCGCCTGGCGGGTGTAAATTCGCGCCAGGGGGGCGGGCGCTGAGAGGCCCGAATTACCCGGCTGAGCCGGTGAGTCCGACAGGGTCGGTAGGTCTGAGAGTCCCCGGCTGGGGTGTGGTAGTACCGTAGGCCTAGTACTCCCGGAGGATTCCGGTGTTGCAGAGTCCGTAGAAACGGGATGTTCTGAATCCAGGATTACCTCTGAGAAGGGAGGGGGGGCGAGTACGACACTATCGCGGGAGATCCGCTCGTGTGCTCCACCTATCTCTACAACGACAGTGTCGGCATTAACAGAGATGACCTTGAAGGGTCCGTCCGCCACAGGCGAGAGTTTGTGACGCTTCTCCCGTTCCGGGTTGTAGTACTCCTTCCTGATGAAGACGTAGTTATTTGCCCAAATCGGGGGGGTCTTTCCTCGCAAGCGAGCGTCAAAATCCCGCTTGTAAGCGGCTTGGGCCCGTGCCATAGACTTCCGCGCAGCGGGGACCAGCTTGGAAAGCCATTGCTTCCATTGCTGCCGGTAGATACCCACAGATGGGAAATTGTCCAAGGTAGCTTGGGGTTCCAGCGCCACAGGCGGGGGTGTTCTAAATAGAACCAACTCCAATGGCGAAACTCCGGTAGTCCGGTGTACCTGCGTATTGTACGCGTAGCTTACCGCATCAGAGTAGAGATCCCAATTCGTTGGGTGATCAGCGACGTAGGAACGTAGCGCCGCGAGTAACGTCCGGTTAAACCGTTCAACTTGCCCATTACATTGGGGGTGGTAGGTAGTCGTGAACAAGTTCTTGACATCCAGGATGCGACAAACATCCTGGAAGAACTTGCTCGCGAACTGTTTCCCGTTATCGGAGAGCACCTCCACAGGGGGACCGTAGACGGAAATCCAGTGCGTCACCAGAGCCTGGGCCACCGTGAGAGCGGTTATCCTCCGAAGAGGGACAGTCCGTACCAGCTTAGAAAAGCGGTCGGTGATGACAAGTAGAAACTTGTTTCCACGTTTTGTGGTGAGTAGTGGTCCGAGAAGATCAATTGCGATAAACTCGAGTGGCGCCCTTGCGGGGAATAGTTTCATCTTCTTCGCATTTTTGCGGAGCTTGACGCGATTCTTCGCGCATTCGCTACAAAACCGCACAGTTGCGTAGCAATCCACCGCCATTGCGGGCCAATAGAAATACCTTCGCAGGGTTAGGTAGAGTTTCCTCTCACCTGGGTGACCTCCAATGGGGGCGTAGTGCGATAGATGTAACACCCGCGATTGCAGGGAATGTGGTACCACAATCTGTGGGCGGGCTTCGACCTTTCTTACGAGGTAGCCTTTGTCGTTTACCCCGAAAGGGAGATCTTCACCACCGTTGATACGGGCACAAATCCTCGTACAGAATAGGTCGCCGAATTGTTTTCGGATCATTTCTTCCGGTGATACCGGTACAAAGTTTCCCGGTAACGGGTTCTCAGATTCATCTCGCGATGCGAGTAGTTCGTCAAAGTCAGCATCCTCGTCCCAGTTTTCTGGCCCAATTTCGACGGCACATTCCGGATCATCCGGGTCTATGGCCATGAAACATGGGACTTCATCATCCTCCGTTGGGAGTGCTTCCCCACTTTTGGGTAACCGCGACAAAGCGTCGGCCTGGGTGTTCTGCGCGCCCTTTTCATAAATGACTTGAAAGTCATATTCCACGATGCGGAGTCTCCAGCGCATGAGGCGTCCCGACGGGTCGGAGATATTCATCAACCACCTCAATGAGGAATGATCCGTGTACACGGTGAAGTGAATTCCCATAAGGTAGGGGCGCAGAGTGGTCATCGCCCATACGACGGCGAGGCACTCTTTCTCCGATACGGAGTAGTTCCGCTCATGAACATTGAGCGAACGTGACCAATAACCAATTGGATGTCGTTCCCCCTCGGGGGTGGTTTGAAAAAGAGCACACCCGACTTGGTAGTCGCTCGAGTCCGTATCTACGGAGTATGGCAACCCAAGTTTTGGGAGATGTAGGATTGGTGCTGATGTGACAGCCTCCTTTAAGGAGTTAAAAGCTTCCGATTGTTCGGGCGTAAATGTTCCCAGTTTTGGGGGGTTCCCCTTTCGCAACAACGCGTTCAGGGGCGCCGCGGTATCCGAAAAGTTTGGGATGAACCGTCGATAGACGTTGACCAGCCCCAAAAAGGAGCGCAGTTCCGTTTGAGTACGGGGTTCTTTCGCCTCAACGATGGATTTGACTCGAGCTTTCTCGATTGCTAACCGTCCAGGACGGATAATGTGACCCAGATACTTCACAGTATCTGTGAAGAACTCGCATTTCCTCAACTTGAGGGTAATTCCCGCATCGTGGAGTACGGCCAGCACGTCTCGGACGTGAGTGAGATGGTCGTCCAACGAGTTGGAGAAGATGATAATATCATCAAGGTAGACCAGACAGCTCCGCCACTTAAAGCAGTTGAGTAGAATATCTACTGCACGCTGAAAGGTGGTGGGGGCGTTGGTTAACCCAAATGGCATCCGCTTGAAGCGGTACGTTCCTGCGTGGCAGGTGAATGCGGTTTTGTCGCGATCCTCCTGTCTGACAGGTACTTGCCAATATCCTCAATGGGCATCAAGGGCCGTGAACACGGTGGCGTCTCCAAGGAAGTCAATGCACTCGTCCATACGAGGGATAGGGTACTTGTCCCTAACGGTCACGGCATTGAGCCGGCGGTAGTCGACACAGAACCTCCGGGTTCCGTCGGCCTTTAAATCCAGTACAACTGGGGATGCCCAGGGTGATTGAGCGGGCTCAATCACACCTGCGCGAAGCATCTTGTCCACTTGGGACTGCTCCTCTTCCCGAGCTTTCGGACCTGCCCTGTAAGGGGGTTGTGCAACCGGTCGCGCGCCGGGGATTAAATCGATCCGGTGTTCCGTTGCATTAATCTCGCCGAGCGAGCCATCCCACGTTGTGGTGAATTCCCGTAACATTGTACGGAGTTTATCGTGGTGCGACTCTAGCACGTGGCCGAAGTCCAGCGCTTCAAGTGCCTTTTCCGGATCAATCTGGTCGTTGCTCGATGGAGAATTGTCCTGTGGAACAGGTGTGGCTCGAAATTCCGAGTTACTCGGTATGTCCGACGCTGAAGTAGCGGTCTCCTCCCCCTCCTTAGACTTGACGTCTTCGGAAGGCGGGGCGAACTCTTCAGAAGAGGTGGTAACTCCGAGTACATCGGCGGCTGTCATCTTCGTGGGCAGCACTCCCATAGGATGGGGGGTTACAATCCCAATTACTTGGTGTTTTACCAGATACTGGGGGTGTTTGCCAAGGTTGGGAACCAATATCCGGAAAGGAACATCCGGGGAAATGGAGACAATTCCATTAGCCAGCGCCAGCTGGGATTTCTCGTACAACGAGGCGAGGGGTTGTATAACCCGAAGACCGTGTTGACGGGAATTTACCTGCACCCAGGCTTGGGACTCAGGTGGTATAGAAACTGAGGCGGCGACGTGGTGCTTGGATGACTCGCGGGACGCGGGCGGTGGTTCCTGCGCAGCAGGGAGCGGAACTTGTTTCCGAGAGGACCGCTTTAGCGGGCCGCGAACAATCGGAACCGACGATTCATTGTCAAGTTCTACACGCCTGAGGCGGGGCATGATTGCGTCGACAAATCTGTCACAGTAATCACATCCCGGTATGACTGGTGATGCCAATGAACGGCAAACGATGAAGTCCAACTTCACCACAGAGGTACCAAGTCTCACGACGAGGTCTACTGTGGCCAACGTTTGTAACGGATTGTTGTTCGCATCCGAAATGTCGGGGACCGCGTCAGAGCGGATACGCGACCGCACAAGCGGGGGTAACAATGATTCCACAACAAAGTTGGGGCCTGCACCTGTATCCAGGACGGTGAGAACTTCACCATAAACTGGGGATCAAGGCCAAGGTCGGCATAGACCTTATAGTTGCGCTTGGCCAAAACTAAGACTCTACCAAAAATCCGGGGATTTTTACTCCGTATCCACGGGCGACGCAACCACCGAGGTGCGCAGAGTCCACGTCAGCGGTGTCTTTGCTCGAGAGGACTTTCACCGGGGAGCGAGGCGAGGACGCCTCTCCAAAAGGGGAGACTCCCTCAGTTAGTTTTCCGCCTTCGGCGGTGGGGTGGTTTCCTCGACAACGAGTGCTTCATCCCGTTGACGGGGGTTTCTATCCGCATAAGTTGGGGTTGCAACGGATGGTTGCGTGATCTCCCGAATCGGGGTATATGAAGCTTGCCGCGCACGCGGGGTCTGTGGTAGGGCATGGGAAAAGTCCGTTTTAGCACGGAGATAGGAAGCCGTCGGGGCGGAACGTTTCTCCTCTGCAGTGAGGGCCTCATAATTTGCCTCTACCTTGGCCATATCCTTCAGTGGACAAATACACTGGGGTGAGGTATGGCCATGGGCATAGCACAGGTGGCAAATGAGAGCCAATACCGCGACACGCGGATTATTATTCCGAGTATCGGAGAAGCGAACCGCAGGGCGGGTCTCAGTCCATCCAGGCCGTTGATAACGGGATTGACCGTTTGAAATCGGGAGTCGTTGGGGTTGGACCCGACTGTTACCACCGTACAAAACAGGGTCTTCCGTTCCCGTATCACGGGTCATCTCCGTCGTTGACGGCAAATAACTGGTGGGTATCGACACACCATCCCCCTGCACTAAATGCACGGTATCAAATCCCTGTCCAGGGTTCCCATCCGCAGTGAGCGGGAGTGAAAAAGCTTCGCTTTCCAGCAACAACGCTTTGGCGGATTTAAACCGATTGTTCGGAGTTCTTGCACGGAGTGCATCCCCGTCTGCTCGAGCGTGTTGGACCAGCTCGAGATAGGTGATCCTCCGCTTGTCCTCCCGATAACGGGTAACTAAACTCCGGATTGCCGGGTCAAGACCGTCGATGAACATGGTACTGCGCTCCCCAGCGGGGTATACGTTACCACGTCTGTGGAAAGCCTTGTTAAGGCGCACCGAGTAATCGGTCTCGGTCTCTCCAGCACGCTGGCGTGTATCTCGCAAAGCGAGGATAACCTGCTGAATAGCGGTGTTTGTGGCGTAGGAGTGCAGTAAATACTGCACAGCCTCTGGCCAGCAAGTAACTCCTCCCTCGGAGGCACGAGAAGATCCTCTGACAGAGTTGTATTGGTCCTCCGCCACTCTCCGTAAGAAATACGGTAAAGCCAAATAGGCTTGTCCCTCATTCATACCGAGGATATCGGCCTCCGCTACAAAGCGGGATAGGAAATCCAGTACTAGGACTGGGTCCTCTCCCGTAAAATACTGGTTGCGGAGCGAGAGCTCCATTCGCTTAATGCATTCTCGCACCTTTCCCGTACCACGGGGCGTACGTCCAAGTGACGAGACTTCGAGCCGGTAGTACCGGTATGATAAAAGCTTCCGGTAATCTGGGTTTGTTGGTTTCAATTCCCGAAGACCGGGGTGTCTTCTCCCCTTCCGGCGGGTTCGGACCACACCTTCAGTGGCCGATGGCCGCTTCGAGCGGGAGGAGTAGCCTCGCTTCTCGTCCTCCGAGTCGGAGTCCGAGGAGCTCGAGCTAACCGAATGGTTTTGGGATGAGTCCGACGATGTCGAAGAATCGGAGTCCGAATATTTTTGGTGGTGTTTCCGTCGATGACGGCGTTTCTTCTTCCCAGCAAGCTGGTCGTTGTGCGATGCCTCGTTTACCGGATCATCCGGGGATGGTTTGTCCATGAGGACGAACTGCTCCAGCGTCTCCAGGCGGGCACCAATCCGATCAAATCGGGCTTCAACTCCTTCGATGAAGGTGGCGGGTTGTCCCAAACTCTCCAACACGGAGTTGACGTCAGACCGTAAAATACGGAGGTCTTCGGCAACCTCCTTTACAGGGATTGCCAAGACCACCTTTTGGAGGGATTTTAGTTCCCCTACAAGGGTGTCATGGGCGGGCCACAGAGCGCAGACCTGGGATTCCAGGGGAGTCCCCTGGGGGTTGTTATCGCCCGTTCCACGGGGGCTTGAAGCCGCGACAGCGGGAGCAGGCCGGGGTGCCTGGGGCACTGCGGCAACAGCCGGAGTCGATGCTGCATTCCCCTGCGGGGGTGATAACGAGGGCAAAAGGAGGTTCCGGGGTTCCCGGTCGGGGGTATCATTCCGCGATGAAGCGGCGCCAGTACGGCTGGAACTTGTCCGTATAGGGATACGGGGTACGAACCGAACTTCGGAAGTGTCCGCGTTGTCGCGGGAGCGACTACGCGTAACCACTGGCTCCGCTTCGGAGGGATTTCTCGACATGAGAAAACACCGTTACGACGGGAAACGATAACGGAACTTCTGGTGAATGAAAACAAACCTCGTAAGAGGGAAAACCAAAACCGATTCTAGGTCGGGAGACCACTTTGTGGTGCAATGCCCCAAAGGGGAAAAACACCGAAATACGTCCAGGATCTTCCTCTCACGAGGTGAACCCAGTTTGGTAGAGCCCTCCCAGAGGCGTCACGGCGAAGCCGGTTTGTAAGACCAGGGACACCTGTCGCGACTTGCGCAGGGAGGTGAAGGCGAAGAATCAGTATCCGCGTGAGCGGGGTGTGATCCTCAGTAGAGGTCTGTTTCCACGTAAGTGGGGGTGTGTGAGCGGGTGCGCACACGAGGGCCGCGGATAGTGGGAGGTGCTACCCTAAAAAGGGGAAAAAGGAACGGCGAAGAGGAGGAAGAGAGGGCGAAGTGAGTCGCGAGAGCGACGGGGACGAACGGCGATGCCGGTAACAATATCTCTATACAGGGTGAAACACCAATGCAATTGGAAGAATTATACTCGCAGTGATGGGTCCCGTTAGATGTGCAAGGGGATTAGATGTCCCGTGGTTCACGGCGTTTCCCTCCAAGGAGGAGTAGAGCACGCGCCCAAGCGGTAACAACTAGAGCCAATTCCCCAGGTTGGGGTCCCTTGTTGGGGAAGGTTTACTGGTGCTACGGCACTGCACCGTCGCACTAAGTACTAGCTTCCCAGAAATGGGTGTGAAAAAAAAAAAAACATATTAACTAAAATACTCCACATTTCGTGGCAACATCCACTACTGTGGCCCACCGCCAATTGGCCCAAAACTGTGTCCCACGTGTCCATACCCACCATTGTGGGGCGTAGTTCATATACACACTACACAACCGATAATATCGGGAAAACGATCAAGTAACAAGAATCCCTCCGTGAGGGCGTTGCACTTCAGAGGACTTCAGGGGGAGAATAGTTCAAATTGTTTGGAATTCTTATCCTCATGACTCGTATTGAGTTCTCTAACAGACGGGATCTTTGGAGCCTCGAGCCTTTTTCTAAGTTTATTACTCAGCCAAATATTGGTCTTGCGATGTCACGGAACATATTTGAAATGCTTAGAAGTTCAATATGCTTCAGCCAAAATGGTGTGACTGAAGAGCAGGGAATCGCGCGTTGGTCCTTCGTAACAGATTTCGTGAAGGCAATCAATGACCATCGTCGGTCTTTTTTCACGCCATCACATGCGTTATGTGTTGACGAAGGAATGTCACGATGGTACGGATTAGGCGGTAATTGGATTGATGTCGGGCTTCCACACTATACGGCATTAGACAGAAAGCCGGAAAATGGTCTTGAACTGAAGGCCGTATGTTGTGCACGAAGTGGCATAATGCTGAACATTGAGCTCAATATGGGTGCAAATATTCCGGAACAAGTTTTTGATTCTGATAACGCCCATGGAACGGCAGTCTTTCTTCGCTTAGTGCAACCATGGTTTGGATCAGAAAGGTTGGTATTTGCGGATTCCTTTTTTGCGTCTGTCAGTACCGCGAAAGCTTTACTGGAGTTGTCAAAAATGCTATTCGTGAATATCCCATGACACATCTCTCCGAAACTACTTTATCGGACAGGGGAAATTTTGTATCTATGCTTTCGAAAGGAAGCATTATCAATAATGATATAATGGCTGTAATGTGGATGGACAGAGAAAGAAGGTATTTCGTATCAACCTCTGGCACGGTTAATCCTGGCTGTCCTATTATTCGAGAAAGGTGGAGACGGGAGGGAAATATTTCTAAGAAAGTGGAAATGGAGGTCGCAATTCCCGAAATGTGTGAAGAGTATTACAAAAACTGTTCATTGGTCGATCGCCATAACAGATGCAGACAAGATGATCTCAATCTGGAGAAGAGAATTGAAGTGAAAGAGTGGTCATTTCGAGTGAACTGCTCTCTTTTATCGATTTGTATTGTGGACGCCTGGAAGTTGTACAAAGCCGCAAATGGAACCAGAAACGTGAAAAGTCCGCACTACTTCTATTGCCAATTGGCTGATGAACTAATTGAGAATACATGGGATACCACAGGTTACATGAGTAGAGATGAGCAAGAATGTGAAAATGTTCATGAGAAGCCAATGTTTGCAGGCACTGGCTTGCATTTAATGCAGACGAATAGAAGGAGAAAAAACAAGGATGGCAAGATTACAAAAGCTTTATATCAAGGACGATGCAATTTCTGCAAAGGTAATACAAAGTCCAAGTTTTTATGTTCTGGCTGCTATATCAGAAAGGAAAAAGAAGTGTTTTTATGTCACACTGGTACTAATAGAGATTATTTTATGAAACACATTGCAGAGTGTCACGGTATAATGAAGTTCAGAAGCTGATGAAGATGTCCACAACCTTGTCAACCTTGGTTTTTTATATTAAAAATCTATGTTTGAATGCAAAAGTTTACAATAAGTTCATTTTACCTTTAGCCCCCTACTAATTCAATCCGCATTATTTAGACATGCTAGATTATTTAAACTCTTTTACGAAACTGCCCCTTTAACAGATGTCACCGTACTCTTTCTGCTGTTCAAGTGGGTGTTATAAACGTTCTGAGAGTTTAAAGATATTTAGAATTCATCGAGCTCCCGAAGGAGTTTTGGAGTTTTATGAAACCCAGCGAAGTTCGAACTCATGTTTTGTTGCTCGAATGTGACCTGACGACCACTGAGCTGCTGTTATGGCTCAGTAGTCGTCTTCTATAAGTACTTAAAGTTGAAAGACCACCCGGGTGGCCATGTTTCAAGTTCAAAGTTTGAAATGTGGGGCCATGCGGATCAGATTTCAATTTTTTTTTAATTTTGCGTGCCGTTGCGCTGACCTCATATGAGGTCAGCGCACCGGTCCGATAGACACTAGGAGGAGGTGATGGCGAAAAGCCATCACTTAAGTAGGCATGACCCCCGGTGTCTAACACTGGGGTGTACAGCGCACCACACGTGGTACTTCCCAGATCGGGAGGTGCAGGAGTCTCCTAATGAGGAAAATACTCCTAAAGTAAAAAGAAAATAGCCCAAAATACTGGGAAATTCCTATGCAACCATCCATCCATGCCGATATCTTCCGGGTTACCAAGTATTGGTACACTTCAGACCCATATCCACTGCCGTGTGTCATCCCAGCAGGGACACTGTATCTCATAACCACCGTTTCCAATGCACACGGGATACATGCGATATATGATCCGCATCTTCGTTAAGTGTGGTACAACCAATCGGGTGTCAAGTACCAGCGGGGTAGTCCGTTTGGAACACCTTTGGCGGGAGCGCGACGAGGGCTGGAACTGAAGAGTGGAAGTTGGGTAACCGAATGGGTGTGGCAGAACGAAACCACTACGGGCGCAAGATAACCAGGCGGGCTTACCGTAATCAATTGGTAATATTGTTAGTACGGCGCACACGGGTTAATAAAGCCTGAATAGTCTTAGCTAAACCAAGAGCTTGGCTATAGAAACCAGTTGGTATCACACTTAACCAAGAGGTGCTTGCTTTTACCATGCTTGGTGAGAGAGCACTGCACCCACCTTAAGGGTGAGCGAGCCTCAACCTCAGGTGCATTCGGCTACGTGTCATAAGTTGGGGACGGCCCTACTGTCATGGCCCCACACCACAGTAGCCGGGTGTCACTACCTATCTAAAATAATTAAATAAATTAGTAAACTAACTAGTTAACCGCTGTAACCCACGTGGCACACTCACCAATTGGTCCAGCGCGCGTTGCACTGCCCATGTGATCAGATCTCACTGTATCACACTAAGTCGCTACAAGTGCATTGCACTACATGGTGTATTGCAGTCCAGGTTCAGGGTGCTACGGAAGGAGATAAGAATGTGGTTCTTGGAGGAGGTAGTGAAAGTGTCTCAAACCTGTGTGGTTCTACATAATTTAATGGTTTGCATGCAGCAGGAAGAAGGATTTAAGGAGAGCATACAAGAGGAGGAAGGCGAAATAAAAATACTAAAGGAAGTTTACGAATCGTAACAGGGCCTGGTATCAACTTTGAATGAAGACAATCACCCAGAGACGGAAGAAACGGACGGAACAAACATTGTTAGCTCAAGATAGGAATCGTTTGTGGTAAGAAACGGGTTCGTAATATCGGCACTTGGCCATGAAGCACTCAAAGAAGATCTTATCAAACGGTTAGGACATCCGTAGTCCAGGTAATTTTCTCTAGCTTCACTTGAATACCAATAGGAGTAAAGGGAACCTGTCAGAAGTAGGTTTAGTCTGGGAGGGCTCCCGCTCTCGTATGCCGTTGCCCGTACAGAGCGAGCTCTCAGATCGTCTTTAGGGCCTAACAGAAAAAGTGATTTCATCATCGAGGTCAGTGATTGTGGGCGGGTTCTTTGTTTCTTCCTGTTCATCATTCCATGAGCTCTTCACGCTTTGCGCATTGCTTCCAATATCGCTTCCCGTGTAAGATTTGGCTCCATATTTTTCATTCTCCGCCGTCGTTTCGTGTGCAGCGCTCGTGAGGCGTTTCAGCAGCGCTTCCCTCTCTTTGCTCCCTTCTGGCATTACTTGTAGCAGTCGCAGATCATTTTCTTTTCTCTTTCGGGCCTGTCTCTTGCGGCGAAAGCTCTCCATGAACTGGGCAGCTCATCATATCTCCCCTTGCATCGTGCGAGACACCTTCGTGACCTTTTCTTCCGTGCTGTTCTCTCCTTCTTGCTGGTTTCTTTTCTTGATCCCGACCGGGCGCTTTCTAGTGTGTTCCACGCCAGTAGCCTCCCCGTCATATCTATCGTCAGATAAATTGTTCTTTTTTCCCTCAGAGTACGTGCGTGTGTGTTGCGATTCAGCCTTTACGCGATACTAAGATGGAGCTTTACTAGTCTCGCGGTAGTCGTCCCTGAACTTAGGTTGCCTACTCACAACTTCTGCTGCCTCTACGTTAAGAAATTCTGGGGCATACTAAAAGATTCCCTTCTTGTCCTTTTTCCCTGCAATCATCCGGTAAAGCTTCATGACCTTGTCCTTTGTATCTTCATCGCTAATTCCCGAGATTCTTTGAAATTCAATCTTTTTTCGCCGCGATGTAGTGCTTCGCTGCTCGTGACAGTTGCTCCCATGGATACCGTAGAGAATGCACAGTTCGTATCATCCTGCACTTGCGGCAGCGTTGTTCAACTCCACTCCGGAATGGCTCTCATTTCTGACTCGGTCCACAAGATGACTGCTCAAACCACGTTTCACATGGTACTGTTGCTTCTCTCGAACTGTAGGACTTACTTCTTCCTTTTATCTGTACATGAGATTGGTCGTTAGTTTTTTCGCGTTTCTTTTTCGTCATTGGTGTGTTAGAACGTTGACAGTCACTACAGGTCTGGTTTGGCGACGCGTCTACTGGTTCTACGTGCTGTATCGCAGTAGTTTTTTGCAGGGTGAGTTCTGAGAGATGTGAAATATTCAATAGAACTTCAATCTCTGCTGGCTATTTTTTGGAAGGGTTAGAGTCCAACAAACCGTAGAAACATATGAGGTTGCAAAGATGGTGACGTCGAAGGTCGGTGCGACTGTGAAGGAAGTGGCGACGTGTTTAGGACGGTGGAATGTTATTTCTCCATTGCTTGATATTACTGGGTTACTGCTGCGTGTGAGGGCTTCGTTTCCGCAATCAAGAGGATAGTGGATCGAAAAGCGTTTCCGGAGCTCTGAGGGTATCGATAGAAGACATTGTGATGTGGCAGAATGCGAACGTATGATAGACAGGTTGCATCTCTGGAGATTGGTAGAAAAAGCGATAGATAAGTTTGTAACCTTTCCGGCACAGAAATTTGCGGGCGAAAGATAGCGCAGCTCTTTTATTGGCCAAACGGACATATGACCCGCTGATAAATTTGGCAACTTATGGTTTAGCGCAGCCTCTAAAAGTGTCTCTAGACGATTCTCGTTTCGAGAGAATTTTAGAGGCTGCGCTAAATCTGTTCAATCAAAATGGGATTGGGAGACGGAATACAGATGCCCAACTCTACGATTCTGCCTGTAAATCTCGTTTTAGAGGCACAATAGATATGCTCTTAGGTCATAAGAGTAAACCGTCTACTCCAGCGGAGCGCAATATTGCATTCACTTCTTGCACATGTCTCGCTGTCCTTCTTCACTGCTCCAAAACGTACACCTTTGAGCCCCACCTTGTTACGAACGTTCAAAACCGGTCCGCACACTGAGTTTTAGTCCATATTAAATCTTCTTCCAGGTATCATTCTTATATCCGCGCAATTTATGCCTTATTTTCATACTTTCTTCGAACCACATGCCTTTGCTTCCCACCAAATGCAGGTTAATAGCTGCGACTATTACCTAACCAATGGAGTTGCAACTTATAGCAACCCGGAGGTATACTTTCAGGCCAGTGAATCGCTCGTCTCCTGCTGCCTGATGGTTGGTTGTAGATAGGTTGTATGTGTGTGTGGTTACGGGCACGTGCCCCTAATTCCAAGGCGACGGTATTCGCTTTCTACAAGCAGAATGTTAACTATCTATTCGACAGCTAGGTTTTCCTAGTAAACCCAATGGCCTCTCCATTTGGTTTCCTTATCCGGCGTAACTTTAGTGTTTATAGCCTTTTTGGAAGGTCGGCACATCTCGACGGGCGGAACTGCATGTGCCCTGAGCAGGACTCGCTAGTAACTTGCAGTGGTCCTTCACCACAACGGTATCCAGCGCAAAGCGTTTTATCATCGTGATTCCAGATGGGACATGACAACTTCGACGCCCATAAGTTGTATGTCCGTGTGTTCATGGGCGCATGCTGCTAATTCCGAAAGCGTTGTACGAATCTTTATCAAAGCATTCTTCTCCCCTCACGTACTCCAACATTCAATCCGACCTTAGATATATTACAATAGAACGACTTCCTAACGTAGAAAACGTAAGTCCTCGGAAACGCCAAAGACGTCGTAGTTCTCCTTATAGTGCTACAAGGAGATCAAAACGCTTTGATCTGGACGCTACGGATATCAATAACACAACAACCTACTGCTACTATGAATACTTTACATCACATTCTGTTTGATAAGCTGCAAGGAAGATTAAATTCTGATTTGGATTCGTTCGCTACGGAAACGTACGTATCACACTTTTCATCATCGAGATGTCCAGCGGTATCGATGAGACCAGAAACTCTGGCATTTTAGTATTTTAGTATATTTGTCGCTCCACATGCTCCATGATTGGAAATATCTGGGAGCGAGTACAGCAAAGACTGAGTGGGTTTTGGAGAAAACTAGGAATTCAGTTGCTGCGGCTACGTGTAGTATCAACGAGCTGCAGATAGAAGCCACTATCAGTACTTCAACACCTCCAGCCATGTGCCCTGGACAAGCATATGAGCGTCCTCAGCTCAGCTGGTAACCACCGTGAGTACTTTTTACTGAAGACTGTGAAGCCGGGATCGAGTCCTGCCACTGTCATCGCCTCCAGTGCACTATACTAATCAAGGCAATCTTGGACGAAATTACTAGTAGTTCTATGGAAGAAGATTTATCGGAGCGGAGCGGTCGAAATGGATCTGAAAAACAGTTTGGAGCCAGCGTGAGCATGGAGTAAGCAATATAGGCCGCTGGCGCCGTCTCCGTGTTCGCAGTCGGCTCCGACAAGCTTCGATCCGCTCCTCTCCTCTGGAATCTTTGCAGCTCCTTTATGGAGACAATCTCTCCCCAGAAATCTCTAGCCGTTCATCTCATGCATGAGCGCATCACAGCACACCAATTGTCGTACTATGACGCCACCCCGCTCGTTCCAAACACAGGCCCCAACAGTCAAAACGTTACCGAATTCGACCATGTTTTGTCCGCTCTTGATCATACCCCAGGAAACCTCTCACAAAATGCTTCCACCTTCTTTAAGCCCCCATCTAACTTCATTTCATTGTCCCAGCTAGCATCAGCCCCATTTGAGTGTCCAAAAGTCCAACACTCTTTATTCCTTACATCCCCAGAAGTATTCTTTGAAGAAACCCACCTTATAGCCTCTTCCATATCCTTTTCCACCCAACAGAACATCTTGCACAGTACATCCAGCATAAACATGCCCAAAATCCCAGGCCCGGTGTACGCCAAGAAATGAGCAACCTCCTTTGTATGCTTTTTCTAATGTTTCCATGTCTCAAATTCAAACTCGGACTGTCACGGAAATGCATCCAAGGCTAGAAAAGACTTGTTACTTCTCAAAGTTCAGCCCCATTTACAAATGAAATGGTTTTCGCCTTGGCATGGTCGTTTCTGCACTCGGGTGATTCAGAATCTGCTGCTGTTCTACTGCTCTCCTTTTCAGGCTTTTTGCGTGTTTCAGAAGCGCTGCGTCTTCGCGGCGCATCAGTTTACGTTTCCTGGGGATGTACGGATTGCCTCATACGGCCCAAATGCAGCAGGTGTCAATGTTCTAGATGCCAAGACGTCACGTAGCACCAGTAGAATATAATTTGTTCCCATATTTGACATAGAAATCATTCAGTTTCTATCAAACTACCACCGTTCCTGTCGTACAGCATCATCTTTTGTCTCTAACCTCTCGTATGCATCCTATCTTCAGAATGTTAAAAACGTAGCTATGCTTTACAACCTTGGGAACGCCAAGTTCACGCCACATTCCGCGCGTATCGGTAAAGCCACCTAACAATTCTTCCTTGGGAAATCAATCGAACAGATCGCTATACATCGCCGCTGGAAATCTAGAAACTCCCTAAGATACTCTGCTGATAATGGCAGACGTTGGTTTCTCAATATTCAAATAACACCACAACATCAACTCCAACTCCAACAGGATGCTACTTCATTCTCTTCCCTCCTCACTCCCGTAGTTTAAGCCCATACTATGAGCGCATAGCCGTACAGCACCCCAAAAATCAGCATGTTCTTATTTTTCGCTTCACGCCCAATCTCTACCTCGCACTTTCGGTCCATGGTACACCGGAGCATTTCTCTTCGAAGCGTTTTTCTTGTAGCCCTCTTCCGCACCGCAAACAGGTCTCTCTCATTTTCTCCCAACAATCTCCATCCACTTTAATCCCCGAGTCCGTCACTTTACAAACGTTCACCACACCCCCCCACTTTGCTTCTCTCCAACCGTACTCTACCGCTCACGTCTTTCAACTCATGTCAAACACCAATCTCCAAGCCGGGCCAAGCCACCCACCCCCTCCCAAAGTTGTCTATAGATCGCAACGAAACAAGGACCCATTTGTCTTCCTCAAAAAGCTCTCCATACCCCAGCTGCATGCAATCATTGTCACCGCTCCCCAGGCCATGCGCAAAGACGTCCCCAGCCTTGCAACTAAAGTCGATCTCGTAGGTGAAGTCTTTCGTGTACGCAATCTCGAATTTACTGCAACCCTTGGGTGACAGACAGACCGTGCAAAACAATTGGACACGATCCTTAACACAAGCCCCCCTGACATTCTCAAAATGTCCAAAGAATAACCTCATAGCCTTAAGACACTCATGCAATCCACTGTCATCGCTGACCCTCCTCTTTTCCTGCATCTGTCCCAGAAAACCCTTCTCAAGCCGCTACAGTTGCCAGTATCTGGAAATTCTCTGCCTTCCGCAAATCAATCTCTCCTTCTTCTCCTCAAATGCCCCCTGCTGAACAGCAGAACAGCAGCAAACACAGCCACCAGCCAATCAAACCCTATCCCAACTTCTGCCTTCCACCTCCCCCACGCCACCGCAGCAAAATGATCAGGCTGCAAATACCTCCGAAGAGGACGACGAGCCTCCTCGCAAGAAATTCAAACATCTCATAGAAACGAAAGGGTTCTCCGTCGGTCTCCTCTCAGCCCAAACGCAGGGCCTGGCGAGGTACCCGGTAAAAGGAGTTTCGTCCACCGGGCTCATGGTGGACGCACTCATGGGCCCATCAATCCTCCTCTCCCTAGTCCCTGCGGGAACCAACATCTCATCCTTCCTCTCCCAGTCCTTTCATCATTGGCGTCGCATGCCATCGGGCCCACCGTCAGCAGCCGAGGGCGAGGCCCAGACACTGGGGCGTATGATACACATCGAAATGCTCCTCCACCCTTCACCCAAAGACGCATTTGGGCAGCATTCCTCTATCGAGATTGCCCTTTGCCGTCTCTGCGCCATCCTGTACGTGGAAGAAGCCGTCTCCATCGTAGAGCACACCAACCGCCAAGAAGCGTGGGCCATAGCGAGCCAAATTCTCGAGTCCTCTCCCCAAGGAACCGTGCCATCTCAAGAACTTCTCGAAGAAATGACCAGAAGAATTTCATTACAACGGAAACGCATGAGGGCTATCAAGTCTATGCAAGAGAACCGTTCAAAACGGACACCCCGACCGTCATCGGCCACACAGACTCGCCAACACAACCAAATCGCAGCCCCCACCAGAAATTAACTTCCCAAAGCAATGAGCTTCAAACAAAGCCATTCCCCCTCCCATCACTCCCCTCAATACATCACCTCTCCCATCAAGCCAACAGCATAATCTCTTCCATCAACCGCCTGTACTACGGTCCTCCGTTTTCTCCCCATCAAGGCAAACCAGCCAATCAAACCAAGCCGCTTCATTCTTCCAGCCATATTTCCATTCTTACCCGGTCACAGCAGTCTAACCTCTGCCAAATCTTTCATGATAGTGCCCCACTTTCCCCATGCCCCCCAGACCCTTTTCTTATGCCCAACAAATATTTTGATCTGACATCCGCTCTTAACACTGAGATTGCAAATCCAGGACGAGTTTTCACTACAGGACTCTTCAAAAGTATAACTGCCTCAAAGATCTCGCTACCACCTCTAGAACTTCGAGATCATGGTGACCGCAGCCATCTTTGGATACGTTTCCTCCCGCCATTTCTTCAAAGTATATTCTCCATATCATCCCCAAGCTGCCTGCGCCATGACCTGATTACGACCCTTGGCAATCCCAACGACTATACTCCCCCCCTCAAAAGCTATATGCCTCCCAGACCGAATATGTTAAACTCCTTTCTCGTATACACGAGGCTGGAATGATCCACTGGTCAATTATTGAATCAGGATACTGCGCATATCATCAAGCCGCCCCAAAATTGACCATGACGCTGTTTCCAATATCGAAATCTCCCCATGAGGACAGGCTCATCTCATGGCCTCGCGTGCAGAATGACCTATTTCCAGATCCCCCGCACACATCATATATCGATCTAAGCCTCTTCGACAAAATAACATTATCAGACGGACATGTTACGGCCATCTACTTTGATGTAGCCAATCTGTTCCACAACATCTCCTTCCCGCCATGGCTCTCAGAACTGTTCCCCCGGCCCCCAGTTTCTTTTTCAGAGCTTCCTAAATCCCTCAAGAGTAATCTTTGTCAGCAACTCCCAAACCTTTCCCTTCCAGACCTACGCCTACGCCCCTATCAGAGAACCATAACGATGGGTTTCAAATGGAGTGTATTTATTTCCCACTGCTTCACAAGCAATCTCCTCAAGCAATCATACAACATCTTCCGTCAATCACGCTTATCGCCGAGCTGCGCATCCGTTTTGACACCCATTCTACGGGAATTTACCCCTTTCAATCTGGATTATGAACACTCGTTGCTGTTTAATATTATCGAAGATGTAGCTGTCTTGGTTAGTGTAGTAGAATACTACGTCCTTTGGCCAACTGGGGTAGTAGTCTACTAGGGGGTAGTAGCGGCAGAGAGCCAGCCATTGGGGTGAAAATCCACTGGGTCTACTAGAGACGCGGGCACCAACTGGCAGCGAGGCGCAATGAGCGGTCGCTATCTCAAGTCCCTACAGGTCGGGAGAATGGTAGCGATGACTTGGAGGCCTTTGGAGTCCTACTGGCTGCATATGGCGGCAAGAATACGGTGAGGGTGCTTGTCTTTACGCTTCAGAGATCGGTGGCACTAGAGCCAACCTATATGGCTGGCGAGGCACTCTGACCTCCGTACACTATCATAACAAATTACATAAAATTAGCTACATAATAAAACTTATTGCCACAGAGCCTTGGCACTCGCACTGTCCGCTCGTATCTCCTGCATAGACACCCAGCTTGACCACGTGGAATATTTCGGCCAGCAATGTTCTGACCTCTGCCAGCCCAACCCCATGGTTACTTCACCACTGCACCTGCCCAATGTTCATTCTCTTGCAGACCTCCCCCCTTAAGATCCGACGTCCCGTCGGCCACTTCCACGTCGGTGAGCTATCTTTTTCTTCCGCTGGCGTTTTTTCCTCCCGCCCAATGGGGTTGTTGTTCTCGCGTCCTCTCCCCCGATTAGGTCTCTCGCCTCCTGGTTGACATGGCTGGTCGGCCCTTCCACAGCAGGTACGGAGGCGGTGCCGGTTTGCGTCCATTTGGTTGCTTTATCGGCAAGTGGCACGTGGCGGCTACCATGCCATTGGTCTCCTACGAGGGGGCCTCATTAACTACTGAGTCTCAATTGCGGGGCGCTCCTAGTGCTCCTGCATTTCACCGACCCCTGGCGCGGACGCCCATATTTACCTCTAGATTAGCTCGTCCTTCTGGTCACTCTTTTCTTCGCATACCGCCTTGGTGCATCCACCATACCCGCCCCTTCGGTAGATCGTGGTGTATTCCTTTGGCCTTCAGATTCCTGACCGTTGGCCTCCTCTGCTGTGCCGGTTTGTCGATCGCGTCTACGCCATGTCCTCGGGGGCATATAGGGGCTCCCATGGCTACCTCTTGGACTATGACGGTTTCTAGCGTATCCATCGGGTGGCAATAACTGTAGACTCGACCAACATGGCTCTGGTCCCCAGCAGCGCATATGCCCACCCCGGGGACAAGTACGACCACACTTTAGGTTGGAATCCTATGGCCGTTACCCAGTTCGGTCGCCGAGTTCGTGCGGTATGGTGACCAATACTTGCACGCTCGGCGGTTCGCTGCGATCGCCAACTATGCCCGTGCGAAGAAGAACTCCAAAGAGGACTCCTGGTACATCCGTTGGCTCCACCTTCCTGCTGATGCCCGTTCGGTCGCGCGTTTCCGCGCTCTGGTCCCACCGGATATGCCCTTCGTCTGCTGTGGCGAGGAGTCTGATTACCAATGGAGAGTAAACAAGCTCCTGGAGGACTTGTATTCGATGCATGGCGACCCTAAGGCCCCCTTTCCTCCACCTGGTCATAGCCTCCTGGGGTTAGTCTGCTTCAGACCTCCATACGACCGCTTTTACTGGTTATCGAACCGGACCTATTGGAATGATATGATCGAATCCGATGGTCGTATTTGAACCAACCTCAAGTACTCCTTCTTTTGGTACCCAATGGAATTTCACGATATGCCTCCGTTCCGCAGGTCTTCTCTATATCTCATGCTACCGTCACTTAGTGCCGGAACTGAGTCTGCCATCTGGCACGTTTCTAATCTCCTTATGGTCCCTACTCCGTCCGTGATGGCCTACCACACCTATCAGCTCCAGGGGGAATTCACTAAACGTCTCTCGTCTCTCCTGGCTGACCTGGCAGTTTCTTTTTGCGGAATGGGACGTGTTCTGTTTGATGGCCTTTCTGGGTATCGCCCGCTATGGGGTCCAGGCTAACGTCCGGGAGGCCGATTGCCGTATCTGGAACGATCGGGTTCTTCCCAGTCCTGAAGGCCGACTCGTGCCTCTTCTGCGGCACTTGATCCGGCTCCTCAGTGAGTTGGGCGTGCAGAACATTTTCCGGGGTACGGAGTACGACAGTGAAGAGGCCGAGCTCTTATTGGATTATGTCCTTCAGGTCGACTGGGCGCAGACCCCCGGGTTCCTTTGGTACGATTATGACACCGACACCTTCTTCTCGATCCCGCGACATCCTTTAGGCAATGACGACGGAAACGTCTACCTGGCCAAACCATTGCTGGCTGTCCCCGTGAGAGAGCCACGTCATTCCGTGCCGGATTACTACCCTCAGGCCATTGGGTTTCACGAAGATTGTGTTTTTCCTCCAGTACGGGCGCAGGCGGTAGTTCCTGTACCGGCCCCATCGGTAGCGCCGTCTTTCGTGCCGGCGCATGAGTATGCCGTGGTAGAACCCCCAGAGGCGTCCATCGGTCCCTTGGCTTCCCCACCTCCTACGTCCATGACGGTTTCCGCCCCTGTGGTCCCTCCACCGCGTCCCGTGCCTGTCATTCCAGAGGTCACTTCAATGGCATTAGATGACCTGAAGAAGGTTTGCACGTCCATTGGTATCCTTGAACCCACTGGTATCGTAGAGGCTCTTTGCTCCGCCCAATCCAGGGCTCGCCGGGCTTCGCGGTACCACTCACTGGTTCAGCGTAACCAAAAGGTCAAAGATGCCTTAGCGACCATCCTGGAGGAGAACTCTAAGGTATTTTCGGAGCGTGTCGCGGCAGACCTTGATAATCGCTTTGGTCTTAACCTTTCGGACACGGAGTCCGCTGGTGGTGCCTCATCCTCTTACGCCCGGAGTCCGGCTTGCAAGCGCGCCCACACGGGATCCCCTTCTCAACCGGCTGTATCGTCCTAGTGGTCGTCCTTATGGCTAGTAGTCCTCAGTAAACACTATGGTTCCCTTTTTGGCCCTTCTAGCGTCAAGGTGTGCGTCTTCTCTGTCGCGCTCCATTGGTCTTCATCTCAACCCTTGAATACCACTAGGTTGGTTTTTAAACAAGTCCCTGGGGCTTTAGTGCACTCTCCTTATAGGTGAGCCGTCCACGCTTCGTTTCTGAGGTTTTCGGCCTTGATGACACAGGAACTTTGGAGTTATGTGGCGTCCAAGTTGGTCATCGTCGCGGTAATTCTTCGGGAGAACTGGCGCGCGGCCAGCGAATGGGGCGGCGTGGGAGGCGGTTCCGTGGGCGCCGTGGCCAAAAGCAGTGTTCCTATTGGGTGGAGGTGGATTGGGCCCGTGCTGGCGCAAATTTGTTGCCAGGGATACCCCCCTCCGTAAGGTCACGCTCTGTGTGGGCTGTTTTTTACCAATAGCAGGCCACAAAATTATCCGGGATGTTTGACGTCGGAAGCCAAGTATCGTCCTTGGGCTCATAGTCATACCAACGGACTTTGTAGCGCACTTCGCCATCGTCGGTGAGCCCAGCAGAGACGATGCAGTCGACAATATACTCCCATCGGTCGTTCATTCCGGCGTCCTCCGGTAAGTCCATCTGGTCGAGGGGACCGCATCCGTCAGCGTCCGAAGAAACAGCGTCGGGTGTTTCCATAGGGTCCGGTACTTCTTCAGGAAGTACCATTTCGTCCAGGGGACCGTAGCCATCGGGGGCAGGACCTTCTGGACCCGCGGAGACCTGCGGTTCCTGAGAGACCGTAGGGTCATTGAAGAGTGGTTGCGTAGGGATGGAGGGTGGGGTTTGGGACGAAGGGAGAGCGCGCGAGTCCAATGATTCAGTTGAAGGTGGGCGTGGCGCCAGAGAGACTCGGTTCATTGTGACTGTGTCCTGGAGCCCGTCTTGGTCGATAGTAACGGTGTGCCCAAGGGACTTAAGTACCTTGAAGGGCCCAGTGGACTTTGGCAACAGCTTCTTGGTGATGTCCTTGTCCTCGGGCTTTTCTTTCGGTGGTCTGTCCAAGTGGACGTAATCTCCCACGGCCACTTGAGGTGAACACCAAACAGAACGATCGAAATCGGCCTTATAGCGCGCTTGCGCTTTGTCCAACGTGGTCTGTGCGGCATTAAAGATAGAATCTATTCGCTTCCGCCAATACCGTTTGGCCTGGGTGGTATTCATTTCCTCCGTTATGTCCTGAGGTGCTCGTAAGTTCTGTAGGTCAACCATGTACGACGCAGGGGCCCGTACGAGCGTCAGGTGAAAAGGAGTTGTACCAGTGGACTTATGCACTTGATTATTATATGCATAGACCAGCGGCTGGATATAGTCATCCCAGTCCAATTGGTGCTCGGAAACGTAGTGAATTAGCCTCTTGGCCAGGGTTCGGTTAAACATTTCGGCTTGTCCATTGGTCTGAGGATGGTACGCGGTGGTGAGGAGATGTTTTAGACCTAAGGCCGAGCACACATGCTCAAAGAATTTGGAGCTAAACTGGGAGCCATTGTCTGTAAGGAGATAGAGTGGCAGTCCATAGGGATAAATCCAATGGACAAGGAAAGCCATGGGGACGTCCGTGGCGGTTGTTGATTTGAGCGGAATTGCTCGGGTCAACTTGGTAAACCGATCGGTAATCAACAATATAAATCGGTTGCCGTGGGTCGACTTCGGAAATGGCCCTAGGATATCCATAGCAATGCACTCCAAAGGCCAGGCCGCTGGGAATAACTTCAGTTTCCCTTGATGTACCGCTCTTGTCCCTCGGATTTTTGCGCATGCTGCAAAAGTCCTTGCGGTCTCCACTATGTCATTGGCCATCAGAGGCCAGTAAAAAGATCTCCTCAGGGCCTGATACATCTTAGTCCCTCCAGGATGGCCAGCCATCCTTGGATAGTGCGCGAGGTAAAGAAGGCGTGCCCGTAAGGCCTTAGGCACTACCCGCTGTATCGCCCCGTCCAATGGTGACCTGCGAAATAATATGCCTCGGCGGTCATAGTCAAACAGCAACCCAGAGGTCGCTACTTTCTCTGCCATCTAGGCCCAGTACTCGTCCGTTTTCTGGGCCTGAAGGAATTCCTCTAGGGGTAATATCCGCACTTTCCGACTGGGCCATATGGATATCCAACCGTGGATTTTCCCAGTCCACGGTGCATAAGATCGCTGGGCCGTGTCCGTCCGTCCATTCGGCCATTCTAACCTCAGCCACCGGTGGTTCCTCTCCCTCGTCATCATTATACTGTGGTCCGTCCCAGATGGTGGACGTCTCATCGTCCAGGGGAGTTTGGTCCGTACCATCGGTCAGGATGCGTGACAGTGCATCTGCGGCCTGATGTTTCAGCCCTGGCCTATAGGTCACTTCGTAATCGAATTCGGCCAGGCACAATCTCCCTCAGGCCAGACGGGAGGATGCGTCCGTCATGTTCAATAGCCAGCGGAGGGAGTGGTGATCTGTCCTTCTGGTAAAGCGAGTTCCTTCCGAATAAGTCCGAAGATGGAGTACTGACCACACGATGGCCAAACATTCCTTTTCCGTGGTGTTATAGTTCCTTTCGGCCTTGGTTAGGTACTTACTCCAGTAGCCAATTGGGCGGTAATCCTTAGGAGAATGCTGCTCTTGTAGACAGGCACAGCCCACTTGGATCGCGGATGCGTCCGTATCTAGGATATACGGTTTATTGGCCCTGGGTAGCGCCAACACCAGCGGATTAACCAAATGGTCCTTGAGGTTCTGGTAGGCCTAATACTGCTCGTCCGTGAGGTCGTCAAATTCCGAAGGGGTCCCTTTCTTCAGCATCTCATTGAGAGGTGCTGCAATTTTCTCGAACCCTGGGACAAACCTACGGTAAACATTACACAGGCCAAGGAAGGAGCACAATTACGTATGGGACCTAGCGGTTCGTGCTTCCCGTATGGCCTTTGTTGTAACTTGGGCCACTTGGAGTTTACCCGGCAGGACCACATGGCCAAGGTAGTCCACGGAAGGTTGGAAGAAGAAACACTTCTTCAATTTCAGTGTGACACCAGCCTGCTGGAGTAACCTAAAGACTGCCTTCACATATGCGAAGTGTTCCCTAATGGACCTGGAAAAGATGATCACATCATCTACGTAGACCAAGGAGAATTTTCATTTGACCCTGGAAAAAATGATGTCCATGGCCCACTGGAAAGTAGCTGGCGCATTCATAAGACCAAAGGGCATCCGTTTAAATCGGAATAATCCCTCGTGGGTCGTGAAGGTAGTCAGTGACTTCGCCTTGCCGTCCATGGGAACCTGCCAATACCCACAATTGGCATCCAACGAGGTGAAAATTTGCACGTCCTCAAGGGAGTCTAAGCAGTCGTCCATACGGGCGATAGAATAAGTATCCCTCTTGGTCACCGCGTTTAGTTTGCGGTAATCAATACAAAACCGTACGTTCCCCTTCCTTCTTGGCCACTAGAACAAAGGGGCTAGCCCATTCGGCCTCAGTGGATGGTGCACGCTCAATGACCCCAGTGGACTTCATTTTCTCAACCTCCTTGGCTACCACCTCTCGTCCGTTTAGGCCAGTCCAATATGGATGCTGATATTGGGGCGTGGCTCCGTCCTTAAGGTCAAGTCGATGCCTTGTGGCATCGATCTCGCCCATCTTTCCACTCCACATGCTAGCAAAGTCCTTGAGGAGATCAATGACTTGTTTCCTATATGGTTCAAAGTCATCCCCAAGGTTGACGTAGTTTTTCCAATTGGCCGGTGGTTCACCCCCAAGAAGCAACTTCTCCGCATCAATCTCCATAATGGCCACTGGAGCAGGCATAGATACCCCCACCACTGCACCCTTGGGTAGCCTTGTAGGCTTGTCACGGAAGTTGCTCATGGTGACCGCAAAGGGCCGGTTGGGTATCACATTCATTACTCCATTGGCCATGAGGGAAAGGTGTTTCGTTACCAACTTGGGATGGTTTTGCAACAAAACCAGACATGAGGACTTGCATACCGCTGCAGCGGCTACCTGGGTCATAGGCGGGATGACTATCGCTTTTGCCAATCTAACCTTGTTGGACACGGTCCTCGTGGGAAACTCGACCTTAGCTGGGGCGGCCTCCGGTCCAGGGCGCAAGCCGACAATCGCGAATGGTGGTCTTCGATGGAAAACGAACCTCTTTTGGCCGGGATAGATTGCCTTTACATATCTGTCGATAAAGCTCGTCCTTAGGATCCCTTCTGCCCCCAGGTTCGGACATACGAGAAACTAAGTCCTAACCTTCAGGTGACCCAATTGGACGTAAAGCGGAAGTATTCCGCGAATGTCCATCGGCCGACGTAATGCGTCCGTTACCTTCGGTGACTTCTTTTCCTGTATCATCTTTACCCAGCCCAATGGTAAGACCTTCGGATGTACCAGGTTGGCGCCTGCTACAGTATCCAATACGGCTGTAAATGTCCTTGTGGTATTGGCCTGTAGCCCCAAGGTTCCCTGTACCTTATATTTATCCTTCCTCAGGACACAAACGGCGTCATCCAGGTCTTCCCATTGGTATACAGCATTCACCCGACTCAAAATCCCTGTCATTTCGTCCTCTGGTTTCTTTCTTTTCTCAGCTCCTGTGGTCTACGAGTCCGATGGTTTGAGGCGGCAGTTATAAGAGAGACGACACGCCTCTAGGCGTCCCTCTGGTCATTTTCCTGCGGCATGTGCACCGCAAGATCGCCGTGTCCGTCCAGGTATTCGACGCTATCCCTTGGGTCTTCAAACATGTTGACCTCAGGTTCCTTCACCGGTGTGATCAGGGGAGTCACACACTTTGAGCTCCCTGGCGCTCCAGTTGTCCTCGGAGGGAAGGTCCTACCGAAGGAACCCTCCGCTTGGCGTACCTGATAGTTCTCTTCCCTTCGCGCCATAATTCCCTTGCGGATGTCCTCAGGCATATACTTTATGCAGTCACACGGCCGGGATGTGGAAAGACAAATATAACAGGCTTGATTGGACTTCGTAATGACGTCCTTCCCGGGGGCAATCGGAGAATAACGGGGTGTCGCCGGGGCCAATGGGGTGGTCGTTCCTGACGAAAAGTCTGATGGTGCTCCTGACGGAGCTGAGGAGAAGCTCACCGCAAGAGCATCTGCGGTGTCTGAATGTCCAAAGGCCGAGTCCGACTCCGACGAGGACTGTATCATGTAGGCCTTCACTCCTCTGTTCATGGATCTTGGGCGACCCCGATTATCCACGTCACCCGTTCGACGGGAAGTCCTATAGGTCTTGCCGTATCCTTCGGCATACGTCACCAATTGACGCAGCGTCAAGTCTGGATGGGCAGTGTGGTGGTTTTGGACATGAGTCCGTATCGCAAGGAGCAATCCCGCGATAAAATGTCGCTTCAGCCGACCCTCGGAGAACACATTCCCGCACCTGCGGGCTGTAGTCCAAAGTTGGTCGGCGTAATCCGTTTCGGACATGCTGGAGCTCTGGTGGTATCCAATTAAGTCCTGATAGGCATCTATTAAGTGGTCATCAGTCGCATACGTTTCCAACAGGTAATGAAAAACCTCTGGATAGGTCCTTAGGAGCTCCCGATCTCGGGCATCAATGGGGTTGGCAGAGCCGGAGATCTTGGCAACCACTTGGTCCTTCGCTTGTCCACTTAGGAAAAACTGGAAGCAATAAAGCGCCGCTCCTTCATGGACACCATTCTGGTCACAGGCCACCTGGAACGAGCTCAAGAACCTAAGGACTGTGACGGGGTCTTTCCCAGAAAACTTGTCCGGGACAGTAAGTTGCATTCTCTTCGCCCACCTGGCAATCTTCTTGGCGACCGAAGAGGTGTACCGCGTGGACCGATCCATCAAACGGTACGTGTTCACGTCTAAGACCTTCTGGAAAAGCTCATTAGTCGTGACCAATGGTTTGAGGCGCCGAACATCCGCCTCATCCGTATCGGTATCGGAAGAGTCCGACGAGTCCGAATGGTCATCGCTCGAGTCCGAGTGGTGCCTCTTTCGATGATTCGTCCTCGACTTACGCCTTCGGCTGCGTCTCTTCTTCCTATGGGTCTCGGTATCTACGAGGTCCTTTTGGGCGAGCTCTTCATCGTCCTCGAGGTACTCATCGGCGTACCGAACGCCGTGTTGTCCATTGGTCTTATCTCCCGCACGGCCTCTTTGCCTCTGGAGTCTCTCTTCTCCAGGCGGTATATAACCCAATGGGCCTTCCTGTGCTTTCCCCAGGCGAGGGGCTACTTCTATAGCTGCTCCCTGAGGTCCAATGTGTGTTGACCGATGGACTTCAAATGGTAAACTTTGAGAAACAGCCCGAGGGCTGTGAAATGTGCCTGCCTGGCGGGTGATTTCCCCTCGGATGGTCGTGGCAATGGACTCCACGAGAACATCTGATTGCACAACCTGAGGAACCAGTTGGTCTGCCAAAGAGGAGAGGCGCTGCCGTAATACTCTATCCAGTTGGTCCCTAAGGAACTGCTCCACTTGGTTTTCGCACCAAGAGCGGAGTTGTGGCATAGGAGAGCGGCGACATCGTCCACCATACGGGGGGTGGTTACGGCAGCGGTTAGGTCCTGAGGCTGTTCTGCATCATTCCTTGGGCCTTGTGGAAGATTGAGCTGATCCATCCTCTCGCGGAGGAGAGCGACCAATGGCGAATCTCTGGTTACCCTTTCAGGGTTGTCCAAAGGGTCTATAACATGTCCACTGGAGTGGCTGCAGGTACTATTACGGTCACTATTATTGTGCGCTTGAGCGGCCAATGGGATGACGGCGACTGCGGGATGTGCGGCTGCACCCGGGGTTCCGTGTTGGTCTTCGTTCCTTGGGTTGGATTGTTGGTTATCCATACGGTCGGTGTTGCTTTCGAGCCAGTTGCGTCGACTAATAGTCCAATGGTATGAGTACTATGCGTAAACGTCTTTCTTTTTTAAGGTCCAAACGGCTGTTCCTGTAGGCTTCTAGGTCGGGAGACCAGTTGTAGTAGAATACTACGTCATTTGGCCAACTGGGGTAGTAGTCTACTAGGGGGTAGTAGCGGCAGAGAGCCAGCCACTGGGGTGACAATCCATTGGGTCTACTAGTGATGCGGGCACCAACTGGCATCGAGGCACAATGGGCGGGCGCTATCTCAAGTCCCTACAGGTCGGGAGAATGGTAGCGATGGCTTGGAGGCCTTTGGAGTCCTACTGGCTGCATATAGCGGCAAGAAGACGGTAAGTGTGCTTGTCTTTACGCTTCAGAGATCGGCGGCACTCGAGCCAACCTATATGGCTGGCGAAGCGCTCTGATGTTCGGACACTGTCCTAATAACTTACATAAAATTAGCTACATAATAAAACCAATGGCCACAGAGCCTTGGCACTCGCACTGTCCCCTCGTATCTCCTGCGTAGACACCCAGCTCGGCCACGTGGAATATTTCGGCCAGCAATTTTCTGACCTCTGACAGCCCAACCCCATGGTTACTTCACCACTGCACCTGCCCAATGGTCATTCTCCTACAGTTAGCGACTGGAACGCCGAAGCCTTTTTGTGCTTTTACGAGATAATGCGCGCAATCCTGCAGTCCAACAACCTCCCCATCAAGATATCTAAGTCCTGCCCTTTCTCAGCCGTTATTGAGTCCTCTGTAATATTTCTTAGGTATGAAATCAACCTACTATCCCGCACATTCCAACCAAACGCCAACAAAATACTGAAAGTCTGCCAACAAATACAAGACCTCCTTACCTCTCCTTCCGTATCATATGGAGAATGGAGATCTACCTTGAGCACGCTAGTTTGGTTTCTGCTTTTGAAACGCCCACTACTGTCATGTGTGAACGCATGTTTTCAGCCTCTGCACCACAGGACCGAAGCTCATGAAGTTATTATGAACGACCAAATTTCATCAGAAATCTCGCTTGCAGTATCCCTCCTCCCGTTAGTTCTCGTATCTCTGGCACTTCCCTTTTCGAACACAGTAATCTCTTGTGATGCATCCCTCCAGGCTGGAGCTGTGTCATATTCTTCTCTAAGGGAGGTCAAACTACAGCTCCTGTGAGAGCAGGCGTTTGAGAGCTTGTCTGCAAACAATACACATCCTTCCGCATCTGTGTCCAACGAAACTATTCTCTCTATATATGAAGCAGCACAATGGAATTCTGTTGTCTCATATATTAGGAAGCGCAAAGAGCACAGTGATGCACTTGAAGCATCAGCGGCGCTTTTGCAGTACAATGGGCCGTACAAAATGGAGTTCTTAACCAGGAACTGTTCCTTTTCACTGACTTCCTTGTTGATTTGTATGCGCTATGCAAGGGTCTTTCATGGTCAGTTCCAATTCTTTTACGCTGTCCCAAGATAGCTGCCTTATGCATCGTTTACAATATTCAACTTTTTGTTCTGTACGTACCGTCAAATCGCAATGTCGCTGACTTTGCCACACGACATTATACGGTAATGCACACACAGGAGCACGGTGCTGCGACCCGTGAAGAGCCTTTTCTGCATTGCAGCAAAATACGGTATGGGTGACAGCTAAGCCTTTGTAAGGCGCGCTGACGGCAGACTGCAGGTGCAGTTTGCGGAGAACGTAGTGGTACTACGTTCATAGCCGTTATCTCGGAATAAAAAGGTCTGCATTTGCCTGCTACGCATCACCGATAATGGTGATGAATAGTCAATTGGATGAAGCTTGGTATTTGTACAAATGATCGTTTCTCACAGTATTTAAGCAATATTGAAGCTGAAGGAGTTGGTCCTGAGCATTTTCTCGTTCATTTATAGTGGCTCCAGCAGAAATTGTTAATGACTTGTTGGCAACACGTGGAAATTCCATAAGCGTGCTAAACCCTTATGCATCATCAATAAGACCGAAAAAGAGTTCTATTCCTGCATTAAGAATGTTTCTTGAAGTCTTCAAAGACTGAAACGAAAAAATCTTGCCTTCAACTGCATTTAAATGAAGTACAGGGGGCTACACCAATATTTGGGCAAAATACTAAAAACGTCCAATATCTCAACAAACCAACCCCTCCTAGAGCCGTAACGCATCTCAAAAGAAGCGTGATAGTTCTAATATTCATCCCACAGAACTACACAGTCTGGGGCCAGAAAACAAAATCGTAACGTTCAAAACGCCGGCCCCCCCCGAGTGACGAAAAAAGTGGACAAAGATTGGACAGCCAGGGTGCATCGGCCCAGTAAAATGAACTTTATTTGATACATGTGAAGCTGCACACCTCATGCAAACAGCTGTTTTCTTGCAGTTGTTCGACGCCTCGCAATCGTGCGCTTGAACGACATCGGCCGCTGTCGCTCACGATAGCGTTCGATGCTTATCCGGTAGAGAAGTGCTCTGACTCTATCCCAGTCAGCTGTGAAATGTGCAGAAGCTCGTAAATGTAGCTGTAGACGTGCATCAGCCACTCACAAACGTGCAAGCTTTTTTCGATGCTCCGCAGTGCGCTTCGCAATATCAACGGCGCGTTTGGCTCGCGCCATTTCCAGAACCATTTCTGAGGTCATAACACAACCATTACTTGTATCAACGTAGCCGGAATCCAACATCTGCAAATCAGAGCCCAGACCTTTGTCCTTGTATTCTGCGCAGCGCTACATAAATAGTCCCTCCAGCTCATTCATAGAAATTACACTGTCCCCGATAGATCTAGCAGGCAGCGGCACACACAGTAAACGTTCCGAAGCCAAAGGTCACAGTCCAGCACGGCGAAAACCTGATTTGATAACGTCTCTAGTAAAGGAAGAATAATATGCTTCGCGTAGCACCGCAGTAAAACAAAACATATCAATTCCACTGTAGCGGTGGCTAAGCGAAATGTCAACACTGATTCGATTCAAGTGGGATTTGAATGATGAAAACATAACCGTTTCTAACGGCTGAGTTGTTCCGGAAGTGTGTGTTGGAAGCTTGTACACAATGATGTTGTTCTGATGAAAAGTATCAAGTACTTCAAGCGAGATTTGCGCCCGATACGCGTCGTAAATTAGCAAGACCTTCCTTCCATTTGCTGTTAAATCCTTTGAGTAGTGTAAGAACCGGTCCGCTCATGCACGAAAGTTAACGGTGTCAACCCCACCATTTTCGGCACTTGTAGCAACAACGGAACCGCGAGATAGATTCTTCGCTGGTTTTCCTGGTGTTCGACGCCATTACGCAGAACTGTACTATAAAGAATACGGGTTCCTTTGAAAACGACGAGGAGAAGGCCGAGATCTCCAGTTGCATTTACCACAAGCATCATAGTCACTTTTTGTTTGTATGTAAATTCATTCATGACCATGTCCCGCGAGCTGATACGCGGGAACAGCCTGCGCTGCGAAGTCACACCAGATAATTCCTTGTCCGGGGGTACACCAACCTCTTCGAGATATAACATTCGTGAAGCGTCGATTTTGCAGTCCTTGATAATCTTCCTGAGTCTGGCAAAACGATGTGTTAATGTTTCGCCGTTGACTGATTTTTAGCGCTTGTATACTTGCAAAAGGGCGCGGAGGAGAGACAGTCTTTATGTATGGCGTTTGGGAACTGATCGCAGATAATAATTGGAGACATTGGTGTGATTGAAGGGCAATTTAGTTAGGCGCCCGAAAGAGAGAGTTTGGCAAAATGTTCGTATTGCTTATCGTAAGTGATGGTTGGTTAACACTGTTCCACATGCAGCAAGCCGCAGAAGAAAGCACAAAATTGTCTCCTTTTCTTCATCTGTGAGGCCTCGACGCCGCTTGGTCGAAAGTTTTGAAAATGCTGAAGGCGGTAGCGCAAAGTGGGGCGCGGCAAGCCGAACTAGCTTGCAACTGTGCAAAATGGTGGTCCATCTGCTATAGCACCAATAGCGTTTTGAAAAAGGGTCTCACAGGACTCGTTGGCTGGTTTTGGGATTGTCTTGGGAGGGTCTTGGAACAAGGTCGGCTATGAGAATGCCGTTGAGGGTAGTTGCCAAATGGTAAGGGTTTGCATACAGTTGCATAATTCCTCGTTTGAATCTCGCAGAATGCGCGCCAAAACTGTTTTGAGTGATGTTGAATCGAATGATGAGATTTTTTTTTAATCCGCAGGATTTTGACAATTTTTTGTCTTTGTACTATTGATCTGCATTCCAGCTTCTTGGAATATCGAAAAGATTAATTTTGGATTAAATTTCAACGTCCAAGTATTATCGTTGCGTCTAAACATTGCTGCACCCCCCCTTTAGTTTGCGAGGGCGCAAACGCGACCATTCAACTGTAAGCATGGAGATTAACTAACAGATCAATTTGTATTAGTCAATAAAAACATATGCATAATTGAAACGGTAGGAAAGAGAACAGGATAAATTTGGCCCAAAGCAAAAAGATAACTACTGTAAATCCTAATTTGAACAGGCTCCGAACAATGGCATAAAATGTGGGGTAATTGCACCCAGCAGGTAATGTGAAATTAAGAAACAAATATTAAAAAAGGTTGAAACGGTTGAGAGGTCATTTGTGCTCTTCATTACTTTCAATGCCTGAAGAGCTTGGCTTCTCATCAGAAACAGGTTCCGAAGTACATGTGCTGGTGGAGAGGGCAACGAGTTACTTTCCATAGGCCCCACGTGGCGCACGTGGCTTTTATGTCAAGGGTCTATTTCAAACACAGTTTTTAATCAAGAGTTATAGTTTCTGGTTTAAACCCCGACCAGACAAGCAGAAAAGAATTGGTTTGCAGATACGAGCTACAATTGCCATCGTACGCGGGAGTCGACGACGGAATTCTGCAATCAACGTTGTGAGCTCATGTCCTGTCTCTTCCCAGGCTTTTTTGTTTGTCTTGTCGTCTACTTTCCCACCCATAACTCTTCGCTACCGCCTGCATCTCGGAGATGTAATCGCGCCATGCGGACTGAAACCTTTGCAAGATAAGCGTTTTTGCCAGTGAAAGGAAAGCTCGTGTCGCTTTCCTCCGATGCAAGAAAGCTGCATCAACAAACATCAAAGCTCTACCGAACTAAAGAATCACTGTTTTCCCGTTTACCGATCCAAATCTACAGCAGCTTCCACGTCGTTTGTACACGTGGATGTTCCTGATGAGGACAGTATGCATTCAACAGTAACAGCTTTCGTATTAGTGAGCATACGCATTAAGAATTCTGCAGAGTACGAAGCACAATTCTGCCAAAATCATTACACTGAAATTTAGTATGCAGAATTCTCTAGCAAAGACTTCACGAATAATGCTGAATAGTGCGTCGTTACGGAAGTCGCGTGAGTAAAGATAGGAGTACCACGTGTAATACATTTCACGAATTTCGCGGTAAAGAGCTAACCTTACATGCACCACCGCGAGCACCATACGGCCCAGCAACCACGACACAGCCACGATGGGAGAAGTTTACGACGTTGAAGCTGTGCCCCTCACCCTCGGAAAGAAGTCGCGATACACAGCAGTGCAAGATCTTGTCATTGCGCATGAAGTCGCAGCTGCGAGAGCGCATACGCCTCCGTATGGCGAGACAAGAAAGCGGTTTGAAGAGGCAGCCACAAAGGTCAACGCAAACTCTGCTTTTGCTGGTGAACCTATAGGCTGGAAGCCACTTCAAGACCGCTACAAGCGTATGCAGGAGCAATACTGCAAGCTTGACGATGGTAATCAGCGGCTGTCAGGAGTGGGGGGAGGGGAGATGGGGGAGCTTGCCGATCTGCTCATGACAATGCGGGAGGCAAAACACGATTACGATTCACAGAAAAAGGCACTGAAAACGGCTGAGCGCAAGAAGGAAGAAGATAAGGAACGCATGGGTGCCACTCTCATGTCTGCCGCTACAAGACGTAAGACTGCAATTGATGCCGGAAGCAGCGGTTCGTCAGTAAATGGGAAGTCTTCGGACCCTGAAAAGGACAAGGGGAGCAGAAGCAGGAAGAGAGCCAAGAAGGGCAGCCGAAGTCCGCCAGTTGTTGAGAGTGAGATGGATCGCTTTGGCTCTCATCTCAAAGAGACTGAGCTCGCTCGCGTAGATCTCGAACGCGAACGCTTGGTCTTTGAGCAGGAACGCGCAACTGCGGATCGTATCCAGCGCGAGAAGGAGCGCGATGAAGGTAGAGAGGAGCGCCGCTTAGAGCGAGAAGAGCGACGCGAAGAGCGTCTCGATTATATTAAGCTGGAGTTGGAGAAGCATAAAGCGCTACTGGAGCTACTGGCTAAGCATAAGTAGAAGTAACCTTTTCGCTCTCCATGGCCCTTTTTGGAGTAACGAACTGCATCTTTTACCATCAGAATCGCGCTAGCTTCTCCTCCCGGAGAGCTCCCTGCGGGGCTGCGAAAAAGTCCGCGTCCCGAGGGAACCGAGGGCGCGAAGCGAGCGGACTTTTTCCTCGCTCCTCGGGACTTTCCGCGAGCTATTCTTTATGCTATACATACTCCTCAAGAGAGGGAGGGGGCATACCGAAGTACTTCGATATCTGGTTGGGATAGCAGCAGTTGCAGAAGTTCGACAACAGCATCGATGCTGTGTATGGCATACCGATAGGTGATTCGAAAACCTTCATCTTGCGCTTGAATTCCACTGTAGCAAAGTGCATTTTGAGCTCTTTGAAGACCCACTCTACGCTGATACGTACGTCTGACATAGCGCTGTTGAAAGCTTTCTGTGCTGGTGTTAGGGTTGCAACTTGAAAGAGCACCACCATAAACCACCTTGCGTTATAACCCGAGTCTCCGTATATACAGTACGATACGTCTTCATGCTGCAGCACTTCTGGCAATTCATTGTCCAGTCCGGAGCGAATTTATAAGGTCCAGTCGTGTTTACGCCCTTCGAGTGGGCCGTGTAGGTGCATGATAAGTCCATAGGGAGTATTTACGGCTTGATACTTAAGCGCATGCTTGCGCTTATGTCCGTTATGGACGACACGCTGCGCAAGGTTACCCTTTGGCCGTGCTATGCCAAGCACAGTCCCGTCTATAAAGCCGACGCAGTTCGGCAACGTATTGGACCTTCTATTAATCGCTTCGGCATACAAAGAAAGTCTTGCACTGAGAAATTTGGCGCTGAGAGGACTGGTGAGCAAATGCTTTCTTGCATCAAGCAATAGCTCTATCGCTTCCCAAAAGATCTCGGAGAGTTGTGACGCGTGCTTGCCAAAGAGCTCTTCCAATTCTACCCAACGCGCTGAAGTAGCAAGTCGACGAAGTACGACGCAAGTGGCTAGAACAAATGTGCAGGCGTACCGATTACGGGTAGTTGAAGTATTAAAAAAGGGCCAAGCCATAACAGAAAAGAGCTTAGTAAGATCATCTTTACAAAAACGAAATTGAGTTAGAAAACCTAAGTCGCTAAGTGAATTGAAGTTAAATGTAAAGTCAGTAAGAGATACACGGTTTCGACGGCGGAGGTGGTTGGTGTAGTTATGAAGATGGCGCATGTAGTATTGCGCAAGCTGTAGTAACGCGAGGTCCGAGCAAAATGCAGAGGCTTTGTGCACATTACGCTTGCAAACGACAGCTTGTAACGCGCAAGTAGAAGTGAGGAATCTAGTTGCAATTCCAACTAGACTGTGGTCTTTTTGGCGATGACCAGACATGGTGGCTGTTGCCAGAGTCCCGGAGCATGACAGATGCTGAGGCCTTCCTGCGTAATACTCAAGAGTCAACTTGTGCGTGCTTGCGTAAACCCTCCGACAACAGAATTCTGTATCAATTTTAGTTTACACGTGGGCATGCACACTTGCCGGAATTCTGTGGTTGGCTCGCAGAATTCCGCGCAGGCGTAAGCTCTCTAATATAATGATGATGTGTTCCAGCACTCACCTCACATGTCATCCCTGCAGGACATCAAGGCTCAAGCAGTGAATGAAAAGGTTCTTCAACAGATCTACATCAGTGATGTCTCGCAGGTCCCTTGGTGAGATCCAGACTAGTTGAGAAAGCAGCCTTGCTACAAACTAGAACAAAACCCAAAAAAGATTTTCTGTAGTCAGCTTTTGTACTTGCAGCTAGAAAGGTTTCGATGTCGACCGTGATCAGACCCGAGGGACACGATTCTGTCTTAGGACCATGCCATTCGTGGAAAGACCAACAGAAAAGAATCTCGGACTATATTTCCCACAATAAGCTTCAGTCAGCACTGCGTACTCGTCTTCTTCTCGCGCAACATGACAATGAAACCGTAACAGTTTACCAAGCCTACAAGCCTTCGATTGGACTCTCAGCAGCGCGCAACGGCCATTTTAGGAACTCAGAGTTCAGCTTTTCACGAATGACGTGGATCAAACCAAGCTTTTCTTGGATCATGAACCGCTCGGGCTGGGCGACAAAGAAAAATCAAGAACTTGTTCTTGCAATTCGACTCCATCGTCAGTATTTTGATGAACTTTTGGAACAGAGTGTGGAGACGAGATGGGATGCTGCGAAATTCAGCTCAATAGAAGAGTGGAGAATTGCGCTTAAGGACAGCGATGTGCTCGTTCAGTGGGATCCTGAGCACCACGTTTTGTCTGGGGCTCCACTTTCTTATCGTGTAATTCAAATAGGAATACGTCGAAAAGCATTAGAGGGTTTTAATAGTTGTGGGATCGTATCTATTCTCAATATTACAGAGCGAGTTCATGAACTTCGCAAAGAGCTAATGAGCGTACCCTCAGATTATGATTTGTCATGCGAAAATGAAACTCCTTTAGAAACGATTTATTCGATGGAAGAGACAACAAGGACTAAACGGTTCGGCAAATGTCTGCTAGCAGAGTTGTAGAAAGCTCTCTCTTCCGTACACCAATACTAGCTATACCCCATGAGAACTCTACATTAAGTAGTGTACAGAGATAGGGATATAAAGGTAAAGGGCTGCTCCTTCTTTGCCGCTGTGCCGCGTAGGGCACGCCACCGAGTTATAAAGTCTTTATTTGGTCCCCCTAATAGAGCAAGCAAAGGGAAACTTCACCCCTGATTTTACCACGCAGACAACGTGAAACATGTAGCGGCAGACACAAAATACCACGGACGCCGCAGGAGAACGGGCAACGTTCCTGAGGTATCGGTCTTCGTTCTGTTACACCTGGGAACGATTTGCTTGAAGGCGCCACAAGGGTAGGCAAGGACAAGTTGAAGTACTATCAAAACATTCAAAAAATACTTCCGACAGCTAGGAATCAGCAGCTGTCTCTTCCATGGGGTCACATCGTGAGCGACCCCAATACCTTGGACAAGGGACAATTCTGATGTTGTCCATTCCTTGATGCAGAAATTATCGAAGGGACAGTGTATGAGCGGCGGATACGGGTATCCTCATATCCCTTCAATTCCCCTTGGTAACCTATACGAAGCAAATTCTACTATGGGAAATATTCGCCATAAGGCCACCAATGGTAACGTCTCGTTCTTTCTTGGTGTGCATCCATCAAAAACTTGACGAATCACACAAGTCAAACAAGATAATCTGTAGTATGGTGTGCTGGCGACATACAACTTCCGTTTCCCCGGCAGACGGAGTTGTGGATGAAGAGCTTGGGCACGAGTCACCCATCTAGACAAATTGCAATTGGAAGAGAAGTGAATTCTTAGGAATGAAAACCATGTTGCGCCCCGATATCGTACGGATCCTGCCAGACACGTTGACCGAAGAATGGCTATCATACAAGGCGTATCTGGAATAATTGTCAACGTTCCAACCAGTAACGAGATGTCCGTATGCAGACCGAGCCGCAGTATCTCACGAGAACCTGATTTTGTATTTCAGGCTCGCAAACGATATCTGCATCGGCCTCCGATCATGATTTTCCGAGTGCTGAGGAAAGTTCGGTTACTCACAGAACGTGTCATGCGTAAGTGCTGTACTAGGGTAATAGGTGTAGCGCTTGTCGCTTTGTCCTTCTCTTTCTCCCTGGGGAGAGTGAGAACGGTCAGTCTATTTATTCAATATCTATAAATCTAGTGTGTGGACCCTGTGGCTCGTTCTAATAGTCTATTTATTCAATATCTATAAATCTAGTGTGTGGACCCTGTGGCTCGTTCTAATGAGTGGCCGCAGTCAGTCCATTCACAATAGGCAGCCCATGGATTGCAGTTGCAGCGGTTGCCCTTCTCGATGCCCACTCAAACGGTAAGCACTACTCCATGATTGTGCGAGGGTTAAGGGCTACCGAAGGGTTACCTGAACGAGCGCACGAATCGTTTCAAGCGATACGCGATGAACGCTGTATCTACAGCTAAATCTGCAATCCCTACTCAATCCAACCCTAAAGTGAGACAACACAATCGATGCGGTTCTCCGCTTGGCATTGTCACCGGCGGAGAACCTTTACATGTGTTGTCAACGTGGACAGCGTGCTCACACAGAGACTACTTTCGGGAGCGAGCTGGAATAAGCACCTCATAGTCCGTCTGAAGACTGACACATCGTCTTACAAGGTAACGCTGCATACTAATTCACAGCCTGGCGTCGAAGGGGATGAAACATCGCAGAATGCGGTGCGGCTTATTGCCGATCACTGATTGGATGGCTCTGATGATGTCAGCCGGTAAATGTTGACCTTTTAACCCTTTGCTTGAGGGTTCCACCTAAAACCTCGATAGGTAATCGTCGTCCCTTGAAACATAACATATCTGATCGGGATTATGAAGCAAGAGTATCTCTACCTTCGCTGATGCAATGATAACTCCTTGCATCTGGATTAACCTATCACTGATTGGGATTACTTCTCCCTGACAGCAAGGGCTGTTGACTCGAGCTGATTGCAACCGAATGGAACACGTCACACCGAGCAGCGTCGTTGGGTGTCAAGCCATGGGTTCTTCATGTTCATCCAAGTAACGCGTAGAAAACGTATTGGAGAAGCCACTGGTGGGAACGCTCGGCTTGCAAACGGCGACGATGATCTCCACAACGCCTGAAGCACAGCCAAGTTCTTATATCTTCAGTTACTCTTTCAGAGCATGAGGAACTGACAGATCGTGCTTGGAACGGTGAAGACCCCACGCCGTCGTGCTGCACTTGCAAGACAGACATCACCTATGCCTTTCCACAAAGAGGTGTACTGCCGGGGAACAGAATATGTCCATAGTTTCATTGAATCCTTCACTTATTCCAGCATGCAGTGAATCCATAGCCCACCACAACCTTCTCACTGACGCCGCCTGATTCAAAACTCATCAGGACCTTACAGGAAGCAGCATCTACCTGCAAAGCCTGCTTTCCGTTTTCGTAGCCACTCAGATTCATGACAAGCGCACAAAGCATATCTTCTCTGTCGTCTTGTGAGTCATTCGTGCTGCTGTCGTTGCCCTAGGTTGAGTGCCTGACTCTTATCGCTGTATCTTGATCAAATGTTCGTATGGAATCTGATTGCCTTGCATTTGGCTCTATCGTTTGGCGTATTGCAGCAGCTCATATTCTACGTGTTCCAATTCGTGAACACCTCTACAGACACCCCAGCTGAAGAATCACTTACAATTTCATATACGGTCTGGAGGTTGTTGTTCTGTGGCAAACACAGCAACCGAATCTCGATCGATGAGTGCTTGTCTTCTGCAGTTCTTCATACGTCCGAGGTCTAGGAATCTCGAAAGGTCGACCATTCATCCAGCTCTTGGGATTAGAAGCAGCGCTTTCGCTTATAAAGCGAGGAGCCATTCGTCCCTTCCGCAACTGACCACTTCATTCGGACAGCAGCAAGAGCACCTTTTCTACCCGTGAAGCATTCCGGTGCGAGTACAGCTGACTGCCGTGCGTCTACTTCAGTCTGTTCTCCCAAATACGACGATGTTTCCTGGACATTTAGCTTTCGTAGCGCCTTGTACGCTGGGGACAAGCAACTTTAAGGGTGCGACTTTACAAACGGAAAATGTCCGGTTTTCGCTTCCACCAGTATCGAGTTCTGTTCGCTCCAAGAAGCATCTTCAGGTGTCGATGACGACATTGTTCGGTAGACCTACCAAGCCAAAACAGAAGGTTGGAGAGGTAGACAATCCCGACAACGTCGACTACAAGGTCTATGATTACATCCCAGTTGGACAGTTCACACCTCTCTCTAACACAAATTGGTATGCCGCGGGTTCATCCACTCCTGGAAGTATCGAGGATTGGACCGCTACCATGAATGTCAAATTTGACCGAATTGATGATCCTTTCAACCACACCGCCACCCATCCAGTTCAGATTCAGGTGACTTCCTACGAGAACAACAGCTTCAGAGTGCGCTTCAATCCTGATGGTCCTATACGAGACTTAAGTCGTGGACCAATCCAGAAGCAACAGATGGACTGGATTCGCAACAAAGAAGTTAAAGCTGGATGCGACCCGAAGATGAAGTTCACCTCGGAGGGCTTCTTGCAGTTTGAGATGAAGAATCTTAATGTCATTATCTACGGAAACTTCAAGATGAGAGTTACGAGAAAGCGTGATCAGAAAATTATCATGGAGAACGACGAAGTGCCAGGCCCAGGATCCTCCGGCAATAAATGCAGAGGCTTGATGTATGTGGACCGTAAGTACGGCACCGCTGTTGCGACTGTGAGGAGAAATTTCCGAGTGGACAGCACTCGAAAGGAAGCTTTCTATGGCGCGGGGCAGATCAATGCCCAGTACAACAACGAACTGTACTTCCTTGAGCGAACGGGACTAGCCATGACCAGCTACAACTACGACAACTTGAATTACAACCAGCCGGACCTCATACCACCCGGTCATGATTCAGACCCTGACTACTACATACCAATGTACTTCGCTGCACCTTGGGTGATCGCACATGGGTATCGCGGGACCGGTGACCAATACTCGTATGGATGGTTTTTTGACAACGTATCCCAGAGCTACACGAACACTGGCGATGATACCTGGGCTGGTCAGAAAGATCTAGCATACATGGGGGCACAGTGTGGGCCTTTCGATCAACATTTTGTGTATGGCGGTGGAGATGGTCTGGAAGACGTTGTGACTGCATTCTCGTACCTACAAGGCAAGGAGTATGAGAGTCAGGGACTGAATATACGTTCTGCAATGCCTCCGAAGTACGTGTTCGGTTTTTTCCAAGGCGTTTTCGGGGCCACATCCCTGCTTAAGGACAACCTACCTAACGGTCAGAACAATATCTCTCTGCAAGAAATTGTCGAAGGATATCAAAACAAGAACGTACCATTTGAAGGTCTTGCAGTTGATGTTGATATGCAAGATAATCTGAGAGTGTTTACAACAAGACCAGAGTTCTGGACGGCATGCAAGGTGGGCGATGGCGGCGATCCTAATAATAAGTCGGTTTTTGAGTGGGCACATGACAAAGGCCTTGTCTGCCAGACGAACATAACTTGTTTCTTAAGAAACGACAATGGCAATGTCTCTTACGACGTCAATCAATCGCTGAGAGAGAAGAAACTGTACACGAAGAATAATTCCCTGACGGGAAGCGATTTCGGAACTACAACAGACGGACCCAGTGATGCCTACATCGGACATTTAGACTACGGTGGTGGAGTGGAATGCGATGCAATTTTCCCAGATTGGGGCCGACCAGATGTGGCTCAATGGTGGGGAGATAACTACAGAAAGCTTTTCAGTATCGGACTCGATTTCGTGTGGCAAGATATGACCGTACCAGCGATGATGCCGCACAAACTCGGTGACGCTGTGAACACGAGACCGCCTGGGGACTGGCCGAATGCAGGCGATCCGTCCAATGGGCGATACAACTGGAAGTCCTACCATCCTCAAGTGCTCGTAACTGACATGCGGTATGAAGACCACGGGAGAGAGCCATTTGTTACGCAACGAAATCTCCATGCTTACACACTTTGTGAGTCTACAAGGAAGGAAGGGATTGTTGGGAACGCAGACAGTCTGACGAAGTTCCGCCGCAGCTACATTATCAGTCGTGGAGGATATATCGGCAACCAGCACTTCGGTGGTATGTGGGTTGGGGACAACTCTTCCACGGAAGACTACCTCGCCATGATGATTATCAACGTCATCAACATGAACATGTCCGGTGTGCCGCTCGTTGGGTCCGACATTGGAGGTTTCACAGAGCATGACAAGAGAAATCCTTGTACGCCGGACTTGATGATGAGATTTGTGCAGGCTGGTTGTTTGCTACCATGGTTCAGGAACCATTATGATAGGTGGATCGAGAGTAAGCAACACGGAAAGAACTACCAAGAGCTGTACATGTACCCTGATCAGTTGGACGGCTTGAGAAGTTTTGTGGAACTTCGCTATCGCTGGCAGGAAGTATTGTACACCGCTATGTATCAGAATGCTTTAAGTGGGAAGCCGATAATCAAGACGATATCCATGTACGGCAACGATGTGAACGTCAAAGACGCCCAAAATGATCACTTCCTTCTCGGTGGTCATGACGGATATCGCATTCTTTGTGCACCTGTGGTGAAGGAGAACCGAACTAGCCGAGATGTATATTTGCCAGCTTTGACGAAGTGGATCAAGTACGGGCCAGCGTTCGAGGCGAAACCTCTAGAAAGGGCTATCAACGGAGGTCAGTGGATGAGGAACTACAGCGTTCCGCAAAACGAAATGGCTCTTTTCGTGAGAGAGGGTACTATTCTGCCCGTGCGATACACGTTGAGCGGCAATAACAAATCGCTCAATACGTACACTCAGAACGATCCGCTAGTATTCGAAGTGTTTACCATGTCTGGAGGAAACGGAATGATGTACCTGGACGACGGAGGTGTTACCACAAACGCTGAAGACAATGGCAAGTACTCGGTGATCAATGTTGAGAGCAAAAAGACGTCCTCATCTAGTGGAACCATCACGTTCAGCCATGATCTATACGAATATCCTTGGGGGGCATCGTTCTATGGCCGCGTTCGAAGTATCGGGCCTATCAAAACGATTCACGTTAAGGCGTTTGCTGGTGAGGACGACATGGTAGCCGGCACTTTCTCCTCCAAGCAGGAGTTCTTCAACAGTGCTACCGTAGGCACCTACTGGGAGGATAAAGGCACTGGATCTGTTTGGTTCAGGCTGCCGGCTGTTTGTCTCGCCGATTCGATCATCACTGTGAACTGCAACGGTTCCATCGTTAGTTAAGTATTCAAAAGACTAGAGCTTCCTTGTCCCTGTCCTAGTGTATTGTTACACATTATCTTGAATAGTTGTATACACACTCCACGCATATTCATAAACTTGTTCATGCTTTTTTCGTATCTATGCTTGCCTCAAGGAGGTCAGGACAGTCACAGTAGAAAAGATCTCTGGCAGACTATCATGGTGCTGTTCGCAGCAAGTGTGTGAAAGAAAGGTTTGAGGTGTTGGATGGGACATAATATGTCCCATCCAACACATGTTCCTGCAACGCACATTGGACATGCGGAGCAGAAGGCAACGCACTAGGGTAGGGTAGGTGAACTGTAACAGCCATTCTCCTTGCAATTGGTGTCACGTACACCAGGGACTTGCGGGAATTGTTAGGTTATTACGTTTAGCACCATTCAAGTAAATAATAAAAATACTATGAACCCATCGTGTTCTTGGTTGTTCTGAGTGTTGTGGATATGATCGGAGCCAAAAGAATACACAAACTGTTGAAAAGGTGTTCTCTATTCTCAAAGCGGCAAAAAATTGGGATAAGAGTACTTCACGTGTATTTCAATCTCAATCCTTTAACATATAAGTAATACTAACGTTCAATGCGTAGGTGTCACAAACAGTTCATGAAGTCCAAACGTCTCCCGTTCCATGGACTCCTTTTTTACTTTACTTTCAAAGAATAAAAATTGATGGTACTACTCTACTATGCCATTACGAAATCTCAAAGTAGTCAACGAACGCCTTTTACGCGTGAAAATCGTATTAAACCATTTCAAAGACGTTGCAACGATTCTAGAAATTAAAATACATATTTGGTCTTGCAATAAAGAATTTGTCCAATATTTTGATTTCAAAAACGGTTCTCTGCAAAATCTCAAATAATAAATACCTGAATGTATTAAGGAGTTCAAACGTAAACCAAAACATGCAAGTGAGGTGCAAAGTACTTCATTTCTTACTTGAAGACCTTCGCCAGCTCACTATGTTCGTTCAGGACTTCTACAGGCTATTTTCTAAGGCAATTAAAGGCACGGTTTGCACATTAGGATTTTTGACAACAACATTTGACTTTAGTATGAAGCTAAGATATTTAGAAAACTACGCAAAACATCAACAAGCTTCTTCCTCCATCAATGAACTTTAACCATTTTTCCTGCCCCTAAACATACCCATGCACCTCTTTCACACATTCATATTACCCGACCTATCCATGGCAAGATTTCTACATACCGACGATCCTCGAGCGTTGATCTACTACTATTACTACTTCCAGATTTCTTTAACCACAATTTCTTCCAAATGTCAGTTTCAGGGCAGAATAATGACCAGAATTGAAGATTCTCCAAACTACAAGCCCAATTTGGCAACTGCAAGTTGGTAAAAGATATTGCATTGGTGGCTACAGCCTCAAACCGATTGCTTTGTTGTGGGGTGAGGGCATTCAGTTTCATATAAAGCTTGTGCGGTTCTACTTATACTTTAAAATTTTTGTCACTTTTCCACCGTCCTCTTGATTTGATATTCTGATCTCCGAGCCCTCTAAACAACTTTTCCGCGGATACGCCTCCGAATCGCAACATATAAGGCGTCACCTCGAGGGACAACACCATACAGTCCAACGATTGTCGCAGTAGTGCACAGTATCGGACAGGTGCGTATTGGAAGAGATTTTCTCGTTCCAGGGTTTTTCGGCGCTCGACGAATTTGTGTAAAATCCCTCCCACAAGGTAGAGTCGAATGGTCTACGCCTCGTTTTGTACCCGTCTTCTCATCATGATTTTTATCGTTCATAAGGTGACCTTCGGCTTTAGGAATCCAAAAATACGACATCGCCAACTTTCAGCTGTAATAACTCTCCAAATCTAAGGTAACATTCAAAAAGCAATAGCAGTCCAATTCCAACGTTTTCCTAGTCATGAAGAAGCAATTCATATGCTAGCGTGTTCAACATAATTACCGGGCATACTCCGTAATGTGACATAGGCCTACTCAAACCCCGTCCAGGCAATCCTAGCGCAGAAAGCCTCAATTTGCTATGTTTTTGCGGCATATAAAATTCCAAAGCAGACTTAGCTTGGGCTGACCCCCCCCCCCCCCCCCCCGCCCCCCAAGATTCAGATCATGATTACCTTTGTAGCATTGCACACAGTAACGCTTGAATAATCGATCAACGTCTCCAGCGGTTTTGAACCGCTGTTCCGACTCGCTCAAGGTTTTCAGCCATGTCAAGAATTGTTACAAATTTTTGTTATATTTGTGCAGCGTAGACTGCTTTAATCATGTTTGGGCAAGTTCATACAACCCGTGAAGGTCTGTCAGCACGGTTGGCATCGCTTGGGATAAATAGACAATCCGTGTATAAGTTGCTCACGAGAAGTAAAGCTGCTGTGCGCCGACACTTTCGATTGAAACTCGATACACTGCTACGTCCTTTACTGAGAGCACCCAATTAGAGCCTGATTATCGAGAAAAACAATCACCCGCGTCCCATGATTTTTCTGTTGTCGGAGCAGCAATCGTAATACAGGAAGGAGAACCTCGCCTTTGAGAAGATGAATCGGCATTCTTTTGTGCCAACGGTGCCTGATGGCGAACTTCCATTGCTGATTGGATATCCATTATGCCATTGACGTTCCGCTGATTGGAAAGCAGATGTAGCGCATCTTCACACGGACTATATACCACTCCTCCATCCCAAAGACTCGCATCCGTGCATAGGGCATAGATATAAAAGGGCGTGGTGATGCAAGTGCGTATCAACCCAGATAGCTCGACCAGAAGTATGAATTCTTGTCTGGCAGTTTTGGTGGGTTGGACTGTACGGGAGCCAGACTGGCTCAACTGGTGCCGGCTTTGCAGCACCAAGAAGAAGAGTCGACGCAAGAGAAGAAACTACGCCCACTTCCCCAAGAGACACTGCAGCTCGCGCACTTTCCAGCGTCTTCGCTTCACGAAACTTACCGTCCGCGATATAAGTCATCGCATCTTTATCGCTTTTGGCAAGAGCAGCCCATTTTCGTGAATTTCCATTCCCAGAACTTTGGTGCAGGATATCGTCCCTGGCCACGAAACGTTCCGTGGTGGGGACGGTAACCCACATCGCTCAGATTCCCGTGTAAATGACTTCAGAGCCATACTTGCTTTTTCCATATTCGTGCCAAGGGAGAAGTAATCATCACAAAGGCTCCATAGCTCAATTCCGAAACATCGAAAATATCTGTTATCTAGCCCCTAGACGATAGGCTGGCAGACGCGAGCAGCTCCCGATGAATGGCTTGTGCCACGAACACAGAGTGTGACTACCCCATGGGCATAGAACGCACTACAGGGCATACCTGCGTGTCACGCTTTTCTATCGGAGGTAAACCATAATAGAGGCTTATCCATTCCAGTACCTTCCTCCGATGAAACTGATTGTCCATATCCGATTTATCGACATATAGCTTCTGCTTAAGGAGCATCCTTAAACGTGCAAAGTGTCCTGGATTCCATAAATCAATCTCATCAGGCACTAAAAAGACTTTATTGGCGTTACGCGCGTCGATAATCAGCTTCTGGTTTCCCTTATCCCTCTTCGATGTGAGATAGTGCGCGCGAGCGCCCTACTCAGGTGAAATGTCCGGGAACGGCGACGGTGGGTATCGCGCAACGGGGTGTAAGGCCGTGCGGCTACCGAGTCGGAAAAGACGGAACGGTGAAGGTGCGGAGTAGCGCAGGACCCTTTGCTGTGAGGCCGAGTACGGAGACACGCGTAGCCGAAACAGGTACCACGCACCTAAACAGAGAGCCGATGTAACGGTAGATATCCGATACGGCGCAGCCTGTAAAGGACTTTGACGAGCTGCGTCTCCTACTACGACTTAAGATCCGTGCCAAGGAACTAAGACGAAGAACCTAGTAGGAAGCACCTTTAGTTTACTTGGTGAGGGCGTCGGCCGCGCTGGCGGAGAATAAATATCCAGCTGGGCCGCGCCACACGTGTATGGCTTACCGCTCGCGGGGCACTAGCTGCCACCGGCACACACGTGTGCTACTACAACTACTACACTAGCCGAATAGCGGAAGGGCTCCTACAGCCAGAATACCACTCCAATAAACGGTTTTCACTTCCTTACAGACCCTTCTCACACTGTTGTCCGTCCCCGGACAGCCATCTTCGATTTCCGTGTATGGCCTCTTTCAACCGTTCTGCTCGACCCGTCCTCATAAGAGTCCCCTTCACTTTCATCCGTGTATCGCTTCGTCCCGCACCCCGGTTCACACTCCATCATGCCGCAGGTCGGCGAGAATTGGGTCAGCCCTGACACAGAGTTCGACCATCGCCGCCTTCCGGGACGCACACCAATTTCCGATCGTCGGATTGTTCTTCCCTCTCATGTCGATGAGTACGTTGTTGCCGCCGCTGAGTGGTTCGATGCTTCTCGCTTCTCCGCCATCCCGGTTCGTCCGAGCATTGGTTATAGGGCTGGGAATAAACGCCTTCGCGACGGTGCGTGGGAAGCCCGATGGGGGCACATGCGAATCCGAGTCAATGACGGACCCCACCTTAATGCCGTACGAACGGAACTCGCTGTATCCGTTGATATGCAGTGGGTTCGGTGCGAACAGGAACGAGATTATCAACACAGACTTTCCGTAATTCTCAGCCGCCTTCGGGATCAATATGATTCAAACATCGACACGGAACCCTTTTCACCACCAGGCCACAATCTCCTTGCTCTAGTCACGTGGCGGGCACCGTTAGACGGATTCTACCTCACCTGCGAGCGTGAGCGCTGGAGTGATGACATCAGCGACGAAGCACGCATCCGGAGCTGTCACGCGGTGTTCTTTGGATGGCACAACCAGGAGTTCCACGATCTTCTTCGTCCGAAGCGGCAGGGCTTTTATCTTCCTGTTCCACAGGAAGAGCGGATGTTCGACGTTTCGAGGTATCTCTGTGTGCCGACTCCCCCGATTGCGGCATACTATTCGGGCGTGATGCTCGCCGAAGGGCGGCTGCCATCCATCGCCCGCACTGTTCTCCAGACGGAATGGGCAGTGCTGGAATTCTTCGCGTTCCTTTACGCAGCCCGTGACGGACTACCAATGCAGTTGAAGTTCTCCGACTGGCGCCTTGGACAAGATGCTGACTTGGACGCTCCGGTTGGACGGCTGTTCAGGCTCCCATGTGAGCTGGTTCGCTTCATCCGGGGGCTCGGGGTCCAAAACATAGTCCGCGGAACCGCATTTGGCGCAGCAGAAGCCGACTCTCTCCTGGATTACGTCGTCAGGATCGACTGGGAAACGACACCGAGCCCCGGATACTTGTGGTACGACTACGACGAAGACCGTTTCACGGATATCCCAAGGCATCCTGTAGGGCGTGATGATGGCAAGGAGTACAGAAACAACCCTACTTATCTGCCGGAGTCGCAGTGGATGGTGGCGCCTAGCGACTACGCTCCACACTATTTTCCACAAGCAGCGGGGTTCGTTCGGGAATGCCTCGCTGGTATGCAATTATTCAATACCGTCAGCGGAGATGACGATGACGAAGGCGCATTGGCCGTCCAGTCTGAAGCGACACAGATCCGACTCGGATGCGCACAGGCGTTCGCTACATGCACCAGCGCCGGGTTTGTTCGGTCAATATCAAACCAGATTCGGTAACTGCTCTGCATCATGTCCATCGGAATTCCGTCGTGACTGAGGAGCTCGACTTGTCCACCGATAGAACACATCTTTCAGCAGCACTGTACCGAGCGTATCGCAAGTTGAACGACCAGTGTGCAGAGCTGGAAGTGCCGGTATCGGATAGCATTACGCAAGCACTGGGCCGCGCGATGGAATGGGTGGTGGAAGCGAAGCGCTATGCGAGCTTGCGAATTGCTGCGTCCCACCAGTTTAACGAGATAGTCAATCAGGTAAGGCGCAGTGCTGAAACCGTGCTCGGGAATGCAGGTAGTGTGTTCGCCTGCGAGGACGCAACCGATGTTATAACGGGAGTGGTGGCGGGTTTGGCGGTCGAAGCGTCCGGTGCGAAAAGGGTGTTGGGCGAGGACCATGTAACTCCCGCTGACAGCGGAACAGATAGGACAGGTATGCCAACGTCGGATGGGGCGCATGGCGATTCTCAGAGGCAAGGCGCGTGCTGACTGAGTGCAATTGATCAAATAAAATAAATGAGCAATTTTTTTAGCAGTGCCACATATGGTTGAACTTGTTCATGCGCCTGAGCTCCGAATACCGGCCAGGAGACACCAAACAGGGCGTTTTCCAGAGAATTCAAATCCGTATTCAGATTCGTTCTGCGATGCCTACAAGCCGAGATACGGGCAATTCTTTGTTTCGGCCACTTTTTCGGCTTGCAAGCCGGTTTCAAAAAATCTGAACAATTCCGGGGCGGATTATTTGATACTGTCTCGTGCGCCGTGGCAAAGCCTTTCGCGCTATAAGCGTCTATGCTTTCCAGGTGTCACACCAGGTTAGCTTCTCAAGGGGTGGATCTTTAGCATTGTTGACGCCGTTTCGGGGCTCGTGGTTCAACCGCCGTGTCATTGCTGCTGTGCGCCGCGTCCCGATGTGACGCAGTACCGCCTTGGGTTTCAAAGTAGGAGCTTTGGTACCTTCTGCCTACTCTGTTGAGTCAGAGCGACACGAGAATGATTCACTATGTCGAGTTTCGCTTTCGGTGTTTTGTATCCCCCCTCTCAGTCGGCGACGCGTCCTCGCGGCGAACCGTTCTTCGGAAGTAACGCGCCACGAAGTTGTGTGGAATGTTCCGCTTCGGTTCCCATGTGGGCTTCTTGAAGCCGTACCACTTAACGCGGACCAGTTCTTCTCCGTCTTCGGCAACTCCATGGTCGATGACCTTCTCGACCACCCATTCCTTTTCTGCCGATATCGGATCAGAAGCCTTGGAGTGAGAGTTCTCCGCGTCTGGGACTTTGTTAAGATCAACAGATACCGATTTTTCTGCGATTGCAGAGCCATCCGATGCGCGTTCGCGCATGGGTTCTGGGAACGACTCATCCGTTCCAACTTCATTTTCCTCCGAATGTTTGGGTGCGGCCGTGTTCGGTTGGACCTTCTCAGAAACTGTAGGTCCAGCTGCCGTCACCCGGTCAATACTAACTATATCGTGTAGCCCGTTGACGTCAAGCGTGACCGTACTGTCGGTAGCACGGATGACCTTGTAGGGGCCTTCCGAGTTCGGTAGTAGTTTCCGGACGATATCTTCGTACTCGGTGGATGCTTTCTTCCGAGGCGGGATATCTAAGTAAACCATATCACCCTCCGCAAAAGTTGGCTTGTACCGTATTCGGGAGTCGTAGGAGGTTTTGTAGCGCTCCTGTGCAGTACCTAATTTCGTGTAGGCCAGCTTCATGAGTTCGTAAATCCGGGCGCGCGTGACGCGCTTGGTTTCTCCCGGTGTCGGGACGAGGGATGCCGTTTGCGGAAGTGCGGATGTAGGGTCATCCAGCACGATCCCTGGAGGGTGCAGAGTGAGGGAGAGGTCGAAAGGAGTGAAACCGGTTGAACGGTGAACTTGCAGGTTATACCCGTACACGAGGGGCTGGACCAGCTTGTCCCAGTCCTTCTGGTGTTCGGATACGTAGTGTTGCAAGCGGTTGATCAACACTTTGTTAAACCTTTCGGCCTGTCCGTTCGTCTGCGGATGATAGGCGGCTGTAAGTACATGCGTAATTCCGAGATCGGCTGCAAGCGACTCGAAATACTTGGTGACGAACTGCGGACCGTTGTCGGTAAGTAGGTGGGTAGGAATCCCGTAAGGGTAAACCCAGTTCTCCAAGAAAGCGATGGCGATGTCAGTCGCCTTCGTATCCGATAGCGGTATGGCTCTCGTGAGCTTCGTGAAGCGGTCCGTTATCACTAGTATGTACTTGTTTCCGCGTCTGGTTTTCGGCAGTGAGCCAAGGATGTCCATAGCCACGAATTCGAATGGTCCCGATGCCGGGAACAACTTCAAGTATTTCTGGTTCTTGAAGTATGTTCCGCGAATGGCTCGACATGGCTCGCACCGTGAGACGGTTTCATATATATGCTGTGACATGAGGGGCCAGTAGAAGTCCCGTCGCAATGTATAATACATCTTGACGGAGCCCGGATGACCAGCCAGGCGTTGGTAGTGAGAGAGATAGAGTACTCTATCCCGTAGAGACTCCGGGACGACCCTCTGTATGGCTCCGTCAATCGCTGAGATTCTGCAGAGTATTCCGGAGCGGTTGTAATCGAACTGGGACTTCGGATCTCCAACGGACAGGGCTTTTTCCTTGCAAAACGGGTCCTCTGCTTGGGCGGCGATAAACTCTTTGACCGTTATCGTGGTGATGTCAGGCTGTTCCGGTACGGGCGCCATAACGTGCAAGGGTTCTCCTGTGCCCGTAGTCGTCGGAAAATTCACCAGTACATTCTTGTAGACTTCTCCGTTCACGGCAACATCTGTGACGACATATTCCGACTCGGATTCATCCTCGTCCACGAATAGACATGGTATTTCATCCTCGAGAGGCGTTTCATCGTTTCCGTCTGTTGGCATGCGGGACACTGCGTCCGCGGGAAGGTGCATGATCCCGGGACGGTACTGGACTTCGAAGTCGAACTCCGCGAGGCGCAAGCGCCATCTGGCGAGTCTTCCGGTCGCATCGGTTATATTTAGAAGCCAACGCAGAGCGTTGTGATCCGTTCGAACGATGAACCGTTGTCCTTCAAGGTAAGGCCGAAGGAGTAGCATGCTCCAAACGATGGCCAAGCACTCACGTTCGGACGTGCTGTAGTTCCTCTCCGGTGCAGTTAATGAACGGCTCCAGTACCTAACTGGTCGGAAATCTTTCGCATCCCCTTGTTGCTGGAGCAATGTGCACCCGACTTGACGGTTACAAGCATCCGTTTCAAGTATTTAGGGCTTACCGGGTTTCGGGAGAGAAAGAATTGGATGTGAGGTCAATTTCTCTTTGAGTGTTCTGAAGGCCTCCATATCTTCATCCGAAAACGGTTCCAGGTCCATGGGTTGGTTCTTCTCTAACTTCCGGTTTAGCGGATGGGCGATTCGTGCAAAGTTGGGCACGAAACGTCTGTAAACGTTACAGAGGCCCAAGAATGCCCGAAGCTCAGTCTGTGTCCGTGGCGGTTTAGCTTTCGTAACAGCGTCGCAAGTCCTCGACGCCACTTGAAGCTTTCCAGGTCGGATGACGTGTCTCAAGTAGTCAACAGCCGATTGGAAAAAGAAGCACTTCTTTAGCTTCAACGTTATTCCGGCTTCTTTGAGGAGGCCAAGTACCTTCGTCAGGTGCTTGAAATGATCCAAAACAGAACTAGAGTATATTATGACATCGTCGAGATACACTATAGCAAACTGCCAACGAACCTTATTCAGGATGACGTCTATGGCCGTCTGGAACGTCGCCGGGGCGTTCTTCAAACCAAATGGCATCCGAGTAAAGCGGTAAAGACCCACATGAGAGGTGAAAGTCGTCTTATACCTGTCGGGTTCGTCGATTTCCACTTGCCAATATCCCCAGTTGGCATCAAGAGTGGAGAACACCCTTGCGTCTCCTAGTGAATCAATACACTCATCCATTCTTGGTATCGGGTAAGAGTCGCGAACCGTGACAGCGTTGAGCTTTCTGTAGTCCACGCAGAAGCGCCATGAGCCGTCCTTTTTCAAGGCTATGACTACTGGGCTTGCCCATTCTGCCAAGGACGGTTCAATAACTCCTTCGTCGAGCATCTTCGCGACTTGCTCCTTCTCCCATTCACGGGCCTTCTGACCAGATCTGTAGGGGACTTGGTGCACCGGTCGGGCATCGGGTTCCATGTCAATCCGATGTTTGACGGCTGTGATGGTACCTAAATGTCCATCCCACATGTCAGCATACTCGGAGAGCATCTGAATGATCTTGCTACGTTGCGGTTCATACTCTTCACCGATGTTAACGGTCGATGTCCAGTCCGCGTCTGGGTGTTTGTCCTTGAATTTCGTACCCCCCTTCTCAGTGTTGTCGACGTCCTCGTCGACCTGAGTATGGGTTGTATCTGTAATGGAGAGGATAGCCGCAGGTGCTGGGTGAGTATTACCGATGACGGTTTTTTTCGATAAGTGTGTAGGGCGGTCACTCATGTTCGAAACCAATACCTATAAAGGCCGATTCGGAAGGACTTTCATAACGCCATTCGCCAGCAACTGGAGGTTGCGACGCGTTGTGTGAAGGTGATTCTGTATGTACACCAGTCCGTGCGTATCGGATTGAACCAGGACTGCGGTTTCGGACATAGGAGGGAGTAATATTGAACGAGCGACTCGAAGCTTCGTTGATACCGTATTACGGGGGATTCGAGCGGGGATGGTTACACCGTTGCGGGAACCATTTCGGGCATCTAAAAGAGCCACCGGCGGTGAGTTGTGGAACGATATTTTCCGTTTCTTGGGGTAGATCGCTTTGACATAGCGGTCTATAAATGTAGTACCCAGTATGCAGTCGACTGCCAGGTTGGATGAAACAAGGAACCGAATTCGGACCTTCAGGTTGCCGAGGCGGATGTCGAGAGGAACGACATCGAGGATGGTCATAGAGCGACTTGACGCATCCGATACCCTAGGAGTATCGAGCGGTAGTAACTTCGATTCCCATCCGGGTGGTAGTACGCGGGTGTGAATCAGGTTCGGTGAGGCACCTGTATCCAGAACGCTGGTAATCATTCGTGTCAATCGGGGACTGTGATAGAGGGCTGTCAGGACCTTATAGTTCTGACTTCGGAACAAGTACACCGGTTCGGAAGTGTCGAGGGTACAATTCAACACTTCATAATGGAGTCCATCTTCCGTAACGGCAGTCCGTTCGGCGGCTGGGTCTCCATTGAGGCTATCACCTTTGGCAGGGCGCGGCGCCTCTACGCGTCCTGCTGAGCGTTTCCCCTCTCTTCATGTTGATGGGCGTGATCCTCTTCCAAAGCAAGAACCGAACGACGAGTGTTCCTGTTTGCAGGTGGAGTACTTCCGGGGATCGGAGCTGTATTGTTGGCGCGACTTCCCTGGCTACCAACATTACCGGGGCGACTTCCCTGGCCTCCAGTAAATGGCATCCGACGGCGGAAATATCCTTCATCAACACGATGGGAGTAGTTTTGCTCACGCTGCTGAAGCTTGTTCCAGATCTCGGCAGGCATCCATTCGCAACATGGGCGAGTAGTTGACAAGCATAAGCGACATGCTGGGTTCCGGTTCGGGTCAAAAGACTGGCGTGGGGTTTGGTAGGCCGAGTACGGTGCCGAAGGCGCCGTATCTTGGGAACTCATATGAGAAGGTGAAACAGAACCGGTAGTTGGTATCGACGGGAAGGATACGCTCGGCGAGGGCATCACTGCAAGTGCCTCTCCAGCCGGGTCTTCTACTGTCCCGGACTCCATACTACTTTCCGTTTCGGCAAGGAGGGCTCTGGTGCGAGACTTACGTGCGTCGCGAGCCTTCTCAGTCGTGGAGTAAACTTTCTTACCACCACGGTGAGTATCTCCTAAACCTTCCGCGAAGAGAACCAACTGCCGGAATCCGATCTTTGGGTGCGTGGCAGAGTGGTTGCGAACCGAAGCGCGGATGGCTGGCAGTAACCCTTCCACGAACAAAGCCTTAACCCGAGAGTCGGTGAAAATGTTCCCGCAACGGAGATTCTTCTTCCATAGACGGTCTGCAAATTCACTTTCCGTTATACCGGAACTCTGCCGATAAGTGGTGATATCGTGGTACGCTTCCGCAATTTCTTTGTCGGTAGCGTACGTTTCCAGGAGATGGTTTACGACCTCCGGATAGGATCGTAAGAGCTCATCATCCTCATCCGAATCCACGACACCAGACTCGCCTGAGATGCGGTTTTTGACGAGTTCCAAAGCCGGGCCGGATGTGAAAAACTGAAAGAGCCAAACAGCGGCCCCCTCATGAATGCCGTTCTGGTTGCACGCGGTTTTAAACGCGCTAAGAAACTTGAGAACCGTGATCGGATCATTCCCACTGAACTTCTCGGGAATCTGTAGCGCCATCCGTTTTGCGGACTTCGCGACTGTACGGGCAGCTCGGGCATCATACTTTCCGGAACAGTTCATCAAGTGGTAGGTCTTGAAGCTCAAGACCTTGGCGAACTCCCGATTGTTCGGTTTGATTCGCCGGATACGGGAGATATCGGATTCATATTCCGTATCGGAGGATTGACTCGTATCAGAGTCAGAGCGTTCCGACTCGGTGTCGGAATCAGAATGTCCATAACGAGAATAACGTGACCCTCGACGTTTTCTGTTACGGTTCTTCCTTTTGTTACGCTTCTTTTTCTCCGACTTCGGCATGGCGTTCGACGTGCCTCTCGCGATCTCCCTATCACGGAGGAGGCCATCCGAATTCGGTACCAGAACTGGGTCGACGTTCGACGTGCCCAGCACGAGCTCTTTTTCGTGGAGGAGGCCATCCGAGTTCGGGTTCACCCGAGCCGGTAAGGGGTTCGACGTGCCTCAGATGATCTCTTTATCACCGAGGAGCCCTTCCATTCTCGGATTTCGAGCGGCTTTCGACGTGCCCGCCGTGAGCTGCCCCTCACGGGGGAGGCCGCCCGTATTGAATACTTCATCCCTAGAGCGTTCAGCGCGGATTTCCCTGTTGGGGTGACTCAGTTGCTGCAACACTTCCGTTGCGGAGATAGGTTGAGGGTGAGTTCCGGCAGGTAACAAACGATGCCTGCGGAGTTGGTTCGCGACTTCCGTTTCCACGGTTTTGACGACCGCGTCGGTTACAACCGAAGCATTCCGAAAACGGGTGGACACACTTTCCACAATGATGGGGAGGTGCGTTTCTATTCCAGACCGGACTCGCTGTTCGAGGACAGTATCGACCTGAACAGGCACTCGATTGGAGAGTTCCTCCGACCACCACCTCTCCAAGTGGGGAAGGAGGGAGGCAAAATCCAAGACGTTTGGTGCGTCTAGTAAGGCGGAGATTGCCGATTCGGGGCCACGAGTCTGCACGGGGGGTGCAGGTCCAGGGTCTCCTCTTCCTCGTTCCGTATTCGGTTGTGCTTCTCCGGTGCGGCGGAGCAAACGCTCCGGGTTATCAACTTGTGGTACAATCCCTTGGGGCTCACTGCGCGTGCTGTTGGACCGTGGAGGCAGCAACGACATTGCAGGGGGATTCGGTTCCGGGAGCGCACGGCTGCGCGTCGACGAAACCGATTTCGGACGAGCGAGCTCGTCAAGCCGGGACGGTTTAGAAGTAATCAGGAGTGATGCGACGTTTTAGGCTACTCCTTCTTCCGATACGGTGAAGACAGATCTGTTGTTCCCGCGAAAGGACCGTTCTAGGTCAGGAGACCAGTTGTGAGATAGTGCGCGCGAGCGCCCTACTTAGGTGAAATGTCCGGGAACGGTGACGGTGGGTATCGCGCAACGGGGTGTAAGGCCGTGCGGCTACCGAGTCGGAAAAGACGGAACGGTGAAGGTGCGGAGTAGCGCAGGACCCTCTGCTGTGAGGCCGAGTACGGAGACACGCGTAGCCGAAACAGGTACCACGCACCTAAACAGAGAGCCGATGTAACGGTAGATATCCGATACGGCGCAGCCTGTACAGGACTTTGACGAGCTGCGTCTCCTACTACGACTTAGGATCCGTGCCAAGGGACTAAGACGAAGAACCTAGTAGGAAGCACCTTTAGTTTACTTGGTGAGGGCGTCGGCCGCGCTGGCAGAGAATAAATATCCAGCTGGGCCGTGCCACACGTGTATGGCTTACCGCTCGCGGGGCACTAGCTGCCACCGGCACACACGTGTGCTACTACAACTACTACACTAGCCGAATAGCGGAAGGGCCCCTACAGCCAGAATACCACTCCAATAAACGGTTTTCACTTCCTTACATTCGATACCTCAAAAACTCCGTTGATCACCTTCGATTGTTCCTTACACAGCAGAACAAGTCCGGCCTTTCGCATTCTTAAAACCAACGTTCCGTAATCTTCATTTTCACTGCCGCAAAAATGCCTTGCGATTGGCCTGCACTCACACGCTAGATTCAGTATTCAAAATTACGCAGCATATGTTCCTTGAATGTGTTCAGGTAATAGTGCAAGAATATCGGCCGAGGCTGCCAGACCATCAACTGGCAAGGACACTCGCTCCGGGTCCAACCACACCTATTTATGTGGGGGATCATATCCAAAACGAAAGTCCTCTTCTTATACAGAGAACCCCGCATCAAAGTAGCTTCGGCGGAAGGATTCCGCTCCGATGTATTGCAAGACGTTGGTCGCCAGCCATTGAACAGCGTTTCTCTCTCCTGACGTCGGATGATATGAGAAGACATGCCCGGCATTCAGGCCATTCAGCTCACCTACCAGCTTTTTCACGATGTCCTCAAGCAGTCTCCCTTTCCTAAGATGCTGAGTTCGCGCTTACTTGCACACTCTGCGTTCCTCGTTGCATCACCAACTACCCGATGTAGGGGAAGCATATCCCGCTCGTCCATCTTGCCTCAGTGCACTATATGTTTTTGTCTTTTTTATAGTCTCGTTAAGCCGTCTCCCTGTCTTCCGACAGCGCAGAATTATCCTTTTTCGTCGAAGTTGAAAGTTCTTTTCTCAATTTAACAACCCACTTAAGCAATCGTCGTCGGTGAGTTTTTGTCACCAATTCATCCTGCACTTCCTCCAATTCAAGTGCCGCAGACCAGGTCCGGTTCTGTCCGCCATTACTACAGCAGCCAGATGCTGGATGCCAAGCTCAACCGCAGTTTCGTCCCTTGCACGCATAATCCTCAGAGAACTAATGATGCAGTCAATGATTCTTGCCAGTGTGGCTGCTTTGTGCTTATTTCCATTTTCACTCAAATGCCGAGCTTCAGTCCAAGCGGACACTGTCGGGTAATTGGCCAAAGCCCTCCACAATACTTTCTCTCCTTTTAGAGAGTCCACGAGAACCACCTGATCCAAGAAAGCCCAGCGCGGCAACTTCTTAAAGAATCGTCTATTACACTTTTTGGAAGTCGACCCAGTTGGTTTGGCGCTCGAACATTCCTCGTCGGAGTCCGAAGTTCCACTTGCCTCAGAATCATCGTTCCCTTCAACCTCTCCGTGCCTTGCTCAGTTCAGAATTTCCAACAAATCCTTCTCTCTACTAGTCTTCTTGGATTTAAGCTTTTGAAGCTCTTTCCGAAAAGAAGCATGCTCTTTGCGTAGTTCATCACTGTTGTTTTTACAGTCGTTTTCCATCTTCGCTATAACATGCATTACTGACGCCAGGTCAGCGTCTTCACGAGGGCGTGGCGTACGGGGTGATTCCGCCTCGCTTCCGTCCTCACTACTGCTATCCGAAGGAGATTCCTCTTCAATTTCGTCCGTAGCCTTTCCTTTCTCAGTCGTATTCCCCTCTACTAGTAAGGAATAAGTCCCACCCTTGACTTGGAGCAGGATACTGTCAAATTCGTCCATTTTGGGGATTCCATCAACCTCTTCAAAGCTTTAAGCAGCGCAAATTTGCTCTGCTTGCACTCTCCAAGGTATTCAGCCGCCCGCTGGCCAAATTCTGCCCTGACTAGTTTCAGGGCGTGTTCGCGACTGACAATGACTCGAGCACACACTTGCGAACAAACAGTTGGTGTTAGTGTTGGTGTTGTTGTTGTAGCAGGTCACGAACCTCTTCAAGCGGCGAGCTCAGAACGCTCCAAGGGCCCTTTTATCCCGTGGCACAAGTTTGCGCCTTTTAGGAGGGATGCTGTCGTCTGTACGCCGCCTTCAATAAGGCCAGCCGTCACCTAGTGCTCTTTTGGAGCGCTTGTTAGGCCTTGTACGCAGCAGATCTCTGAGACGAGCGCCACCACGCCTAAGTTACTACTGCTCGGGCCTTGCACCACCATGCAATGTTACCGACACCAGGTCCCTTAGAGAAGCCGGCACAGACCCTACACCCAAGTCTGCGGACCCTCTCTTTAACTCTCTCCTCTATTCTCGCCGTTCTACGGTTACCGAAGCCACTGGTTAAAGAAACGTCTTAGGCCACGCCAATGCGGTGGTTTGAAGGACCAGAGGCATGAATCGCGCCAAAGCTAGGCAGCGGCGGCTCAAAAAGAGATCCGCTGACGTCACATTAAGGACCGCCATATGCTGTCCCCAAGTCTCCTGCCTAGCCTTATAGCACGATCCCCCCAACAAGTGAGTAACGCCACTGCTGGAACTTATATCTTTAGAAAATTTTTCGAACCTATGCCTTGAAAGTCACCTGATTGCCGAAACTCCAATTGAAAGAAAAAGAGCCCATCCAACATCCGCCTTAGCCTAGTTTGGATGCACCGCAGCTTCCCCGTTTACGGGATCCATACACGGACCGCACTGGCATCCTGGCCCTTCGATGAGACAGTTCAGGCCTTCTCTACTTTCCCCTTTGTACAGCTTTCGCTGTCCCGCCGACACCAACGTGAAGATAGGGACTCAGATTTACTTCGGCAGTAGTCCAAGCGTCACAGCATAGTTCACTCAGAAATAGCACTACCTACCTTTTCACTCGGTACTACAAAGATAAATGAGGTTTATGTATGACAAACAAAATTACAATACACTTCCATGATTATTAAACTACGATAAAAACATCCATGTCTGCTACTTTCGAGTGTTCCTCAGTTACGGCATCCTTTAAGTCAACGTGAATGACTCTGCCCGAGATATAATCAATCCAGACCAAAGTTTGCTTCTTAATATGTGCTTGGACTCTGAACAGCAACTGAATGCGTCCAACGGATTCTACGTCATCATTACTTCTCTTCCGTAGTTCTCTTTAAGCATTTTGAAAGCCATTTATCTTCGAATGGTACGGCTTTAAAGAATCCTAAACATTTGTAGATAGCTATCGTCTGTGTAATAGAATCATGTTAACCTATAGTTTTGGCCCTTTCACAATCAACTCGAGACCGTCGCCATCGTCTTCAATGTGAACAGAAAACAAGCGCTTCTCTACGCCAGCCGGCAATAAAATAGCAGCTGTTATCCGCTTATGAGTGGTGTCAGGCTCCTGCCACTGAAAGAAAACATTGAGCGGTTTGAAATGATTTTGACCAGTAATCAGCTCTTCACTGGGAGAATACTTGGTGGTATAAGACCCATCATCTCTCTCGAGACCCTCCATGCTTTCAAAATTTTGCTTCTCGGAAGGTACGGCTGTGCATCTTCAAGTAAATAAACTTACTTCAGCGTTTTGAGTTCTGTGATCGTGAAAGTACTGCTTGATTATTTTGTTATACGTTCCCTTTTTTGTGTTCAAAGTCTTTTTTCATTGGGTAATACCGATTTCGAAAACTGGGTAGTTTGTGCTGCTAAAATATACTTCTTAATTGCCATACTTCACGTGCTGGTTCTGATCCATTTAGTTTATCTCGTTCACACTTGGACTTCACGACTCTCATGGCGAGGGATTTCTTGGAAAATTGGGGCATTTTGTAACGAGTGGTAAGCAAGAAAACCGAAACGGCTATAGTGCATCCGACTGAATGTATCATTCCATGCAGAACGATAGAGGGTTAAGTAGAGGAATATAATGGGGCACACAAAACCAAAAGCACAACAATGGCTTAGGCAGCAATGATTACTTGACTCACAATTATATGTCTAGAGACTACCGTGAAAGTTATAGAGCTTTCAGAATGAAGAAATGACACCTCAGGTCCACAAAACGGTTCTCAGGAACCAGACGCAGTTCAAAAGCAAAAACAGAATACATACTATGCTCTTGAACACTTCAAGTTTTATTCGGAATAGACGGCTTCTAAAGCGAGAACAACTTCTCAATCCTTTGAGATGCATACTTTCTTGCCTACAATTTTCACGTTACAAACATTTAGAAAACATTTTTGTGTACAGAATCACGGTATACACCGAAACATTCCATATGAGAAGTTGTTAAACATTTGAAATGGCTGTTACTTCATTTTTTCTTATGCCAAAAACCTTCGTTTCTGAAAGGTTGTATGCCTTCATTTGGTACTTCCTTTTTTGTACTCTTTGCCTTCCAAAAACTTATATTGTTCTTTTCATATTGTTTTAGAGAAAAAATTATAGGACAACTCGGTTTTGCTTAGTTTGTGTTAACTATTCCTCCCTAAGGTGAGACCAGCAAAAGAAACATGGATATCGCATTCCAAGTATATAGACTGGACCAAGGTGGGGCCAACCTTTTCACTCTACAACTTGAATAAGTAGTGCCTAAAAGCGTTATAAATTCTTTTCTTACTGGCGAGAGCCCAATAATGATTGTTACATGTGCCTGAACGTGAATTTTGGAAGTTCAAAACAACACATGTTTTTTGCAAGGTGTGTATATGAAATACAATGAGCTCTGACCACGTGGGCAGTGCATCGAGCGCTGTACCAATAAGTTAGTGTGCCACTTGTGTTAGAGTGGCTAACTAACTAGGATGCTAATTCATTTAATTATTTTAGATAAGTAATGACACTCTGCTACTGTGGCATGGGGCCATGCTATTAGAGCCAGCCCCATCGTATGCCATGGAGCAGAGTGCACCTAAGGTTGAGCCTCACTCACCCTTAAGGTGGGTGTAGCGCTCCCTCTCCAAGAGTAGTAAAGATAAGTACCTCTTTGCTAAGTGTGGTGCCATTTGTTTTTTTCAGTCCACCATCTCGTTTAGCTACGACTATTCAGGCTCTGCTAGCCTGTGTTCACCGTACAACCGACACTACTAATTGCTTATGGTTAGCCTGCCGGGCTAGCTCGCGCCCCCAGTGGTTTAGTGCTGCCACCCCCATCCAGTTCCTCAACTTCCACCCTTCTGGTTGAGCCCTCGCCGCGCTCCCAGTAAAGGTTATCCAGACGGACTACCAAGCTGGTAATATACAATAAATTGCTTGTAACACATTTTTGTCTCCCAACCGACACTCTGAAACAATACCTATTGGTTTTGGAAAGAAGAATTCGGAAGGACGTGTACTTTGGACCATCGTTTGGTTTTGGTTATCACTAGAAACCAATTCAGTGAAATATCAGTTAACAAATTGGATATGCCACAATCGAACGCAAGGTCCCGAGGTTCATCGAGCTGAGGAACGGTCGAGGGCTCGTCCCAGGAATTCGTCGAACCAATACTGGACAGCCCAGAGGAACTATTACGAAGAACTACCGTACAAGTCTATGCCGACGACTGTGAGCAGACGGAGGATGCCGCTCCCCCGGTAGCCAATGTGGTAGAGATGCGTCCCCGGTAGGGCCGAGGACCGGTACCACATCCGACGGTAGAGAAAAACGATGAAGACAAACCTAACATTGTGCTACGCATGTTGGATTTGTATAGCACTACCAAGATGGTCATTGACGGAGCTAGTCACGAGCTCGCCGATCAAGTACCAGCTTTCGTTTTTCTATTCCTCGAGCAGGAGGCTTGGGAAAACATAGACCAAACGGTGCAGGAGTCCGTCTAGAAACACCAACAGGTGGCCCCGCAGAGCCCCCATACCATCCCGGTAATGATGCCAACCAATCTAGATAACCTACAGTTTTATTCGGTAACGAGCTATCCAGCCACCTACTCCTATATACCAAACTTGTGAGAAGCGCCCTGACCATTTTGGAAACGGGTAGACCTTCAGGTAGGCAAAGGACCGGGTATATATACCTTCCGGAGCCAACTGGTGGAACCAAGCAGGGCCCTCACGGAGGAAACTCTGGTGGCAGTGGTTCGTCGAACTCGGAAGATGAGCAGCGACAGACACCAAAAAGAAAGAAGAAGACCAATAGGAGAAGAAGAACTCGCTGTTGGTCGGAACCCAACTCTTCGGACTCCAGTACCGATACGGAGTCATCGAAGGGTGACGAGGACCGTAAAGGAAGAAAAAAGAGTAAGCAAAAGACCTTTGGAAGGTGTAAAAGAACCTTAGAGGTAAAACCAAATGGTATGGCTGATCCAATGACAATAAGTCCGAAACGGATTTAGATCTAGCGGTGATTTGGCCGTTGAACAACCTGTTCTCCAAGGCCGTTGAATACAGAACCTACAAGTTACGGAACCGATATTCGGAGTAAACCTCACAGGTAGCTCAGAAGACTACCAAGCAGTATAAAGGGCTTGGTTTTTAAATGGGTGATACTACCTTCACAGGTGATGATTCCATTGCCATCATTGATTTCCTTCAATGATTCAAGATCGCTTGTGACCAGACTAGTTGCTCAAAAGGCGCAGCTATGTGGTTGTTGCAATTGTACTTGAATGTGCAGGCCACATCCCTGCTGCACAGTTGTATGCAAGGGAATACCATGTCAGTTGATGAGGACCAAACGGAAATGCTTCGGATTTAGCCGCAGGTCGTTACCTACCTTTTGAAAACCTATGCGATCGATGAGATTGTTTAAGAAGCTTATGCAAACCTTCTTGGCTACCATCAGAGGTCAGGATAAACCGAATTGGAATTCGCGCAATCGTTGTTTGTGATAGCCTCTCGGTGTGGTAAAGTATTTAGTAACACTTCATTGAAGTCGTTTTTAGCTGATAACATCGACAAAGCCAGTAGGTCGCAGGTGAGGAATCATCTCCCGAGAAACCTAAGGAATGACTATGAAGATCTGTCATGGTACGTGCAAGCCCTTGGAGATAATCACCGAGCCGGTGGAAGACAGCCCAGCGCGGTTGTCAGGGCTGGTAAGGATAAATCGGAACGGTGCATCCTGGAGGTGGATTATTCGTCAGCTTCCGAGGACACAGCGCAAGATGTCACACCAGTTGGATCTATTGTCCTTTCGGTACACACCAGACCTGCCTCCGCATCTTGTTCTCCATTGTTCGCCTGGGTGTCTACAAGTGCAACCTCAATCCGAAAGGTATCAACGCCAGTCAAACAGGTGTCTATCCTCGCCCTGCAGGTACTCGAAATAGAAGCTTTTGGTCGGAACAAATCGTCAGCAGTATTTGTATCACATGGAACGCGTCTAACCCATGGACGGAGTGCCAATGCGTGGAACTTGGATGGCTTTGAGGGATGCAGCACTGAAAATTTCCTTTGAGGTTTTTGAATATCACCTCACAACTTTGCTACGACATGTACGAACATCCCCTCGCAGGTTCGAGCCGCATTTCCCCAAGTGCATGAGCACAACCATAGGGTGTTATTTGGACAAGCCTGCGGAAACCAGCAGGTTCAGGACAGTCATTTCTCTGTAAACCAAGAGGTTAACTTGGTCACCAGTACGAACTGGGAAGGCATTACCGATGTCGCTCCATCGGAAAAAGCCTAAGTGGTGGCCCACAGGCTACTCCCAACCGGTCTCATTAGGAAGGCCAGACGGCGATACCGGTTTCTCGTATGATATCAACCCTTTGGTTACCCGACAGGAAGAGTTAGAAGACCAATTGCTACCTATTTGTTTTCTGAAGCATGATAACTACAACGTAAACATCACCTTTGGGTTTTCTGCTAACCATTTTGTCCCGTGCACTACGATCTTGGGTACGGGAGTTGGACCGAAGGTGATATGAGAATTTATTATCCCCGAAGGTGTTGGACAGGGTACAGCCATATACGCTTATAAACCCTTTGGAAGATGCAAATAAGTGACCATTAGTGGTCGGCTGCAGCATAGACCTAATGTTAGCCGTAGGAACCCTTATGATTCGGGTACGTTTTATCATGATCAACCAATTGGAAACAGACTGTATAGTAAGAACTACGCTCATCGAAAACTATGTCCGAGCAGCTTTTCCTGGAAACAGAATAATTTTGTCCCACAAGGGTCCATGAGTAGCCGTACTTGGTTGCCATAAGTCAAAAACTGCATCGAGACCATGGCAAGCAATGGCTTTGCTATAATATACAATAAGGTTCGACTTGCGAAGTCCATTCAAATTCCCCCCATACACCAAGTCGTAGCCGAATTGGTAGGCGACAGACCTGGTTTCTTAACACTAGAAAGCCACCATGAGGTATTGGAGCGCCACATGAAAATGATGGAAATGGATTCACGGAAAACGTACAGAATCAAACCTTTCGGGTGTGCTTAAGCAACCTCAGTAACCATACGGTCATACTACCTACGAACACCGTTATTGGACTAGCATCTCCCGCCCCAGGTAGTATTTTTACATTGACATGAAAAAGGTCGTCCGGAGTACCCTATCTTAAGGAAGGGGGCCAAGACCGATCGCGGAAGAAGAGAAACCAGCCACGCCAGTAAACGCCGAAACGGCACCACCACCGGACGGAAGTACCAACTGGAAAGAGGATGTAACCATCGGCTCTGAAGGGCAACCATGTAAGGACCGTATCCTCGACATACTGGATCCTTTTAGTACCATGTGGTCAGGTCACGTAGTGGTGTTAAAAGCCACGCCATGCCGTATTGACCTGGTTACTGGAGCCAAACCGATACAAGAAAAACCACACCGGGCAGGTACAAAAGCTGGAGAGGTTGAAATCCAAGACGTAGAAAGAATGCTGAAGAAAGTTATTATTGAGCCCGCGTATACAGAGTGGGCCAGCCCACTGTTATTGGTCAAAAAGAAGTTAGACAACAGAATGAGTTTCTGTGTCGACTATTGGAACGTAAATGCCCTTACGGACAGGTATTCGTATCCGATACTTAGAATGGATGAATGTATCGATTACCTTGGGGATACGAACGTCTTTATCACACTGGATGCCAATTTCGGTTACTGGCAAGTAGAGATACCCGAGGAGGATACTAACAATATTACATTCACCTGTCATGCTGGTATCTTTCGCTTCATTTCAGTGCCATTTTGTCTGTGAAATGCGCCCGCTACCGTCCAGACGGATGTGGATATAATTCTACTGAACGTAAAATGGCAGATCGCACTGGTGTATATCGATGACCTCTTCATCTACTCCCGATCGGTTGACGAACCTATTGGGCACGTCCGAACGGTGCTCCAGCTCTTAAAAAGTGCCGTGGTGACGCTCAAGTAACGCAAATGGGTGTTCTTTGACCAAACGTTGCAGTATCCGGGTCACATTATCAGTGCAAGATGCTTGCAAGAGCCAAAACAAGTATTTGAGCCGTTCAGAAAGCCAAACGTTCACGGAATCAAACGAATTTACGTTCCTTTGTTGGTTTGTGTAATCTATACTGACAGTTTATAAAAGAGGTTTGCCAAGATTGCAGCTTCCTCTAACAAGATCCTGCAGAAAAGACAACCAGATCGGTTTGAATTCCTGGAGGAGGAAGAGAATCAGGCTTTTCAGAACCTGAAAACTGCTCTGATCTCCCCACTAATATTGGCTTTACCCAAGTCTGGTTATCATCGTACCCTTGATACAAATACGTCCTCCACTCAGGTAAGATACTGCATGATGCAGTACAAAGCAGATGCGAGCAAATTACCAATCGGGTACTGAAGTAGAACGGTCACTAAAACGGAGTGGAACTACACCATAATGGAGAGGAAATGCCTAGCGGTTGTGTGGAGCAAGCTGATGCTCCTTTTTTACCTATATTGAACGAAGCTCACCCTGTGGACAGGTCAAGATGCCTTAGGTTGGATACTTGGCCTTGCCAACGCTCCCGTACGCTAGCCAGATGGAGGTTAAGACTATTGAAGTTTGAGGAGGAGATACAATACGGCCTGGGTGTGAAGCACAATGTGGCCAATATCATGTCACGCTTGAATACCGATGGGTTAGAAGAAGCATCAGTGGAGGACTATATTGCGTGCTTCATTATCCAATTTGGTAAGAATGGACAAGAAAAGGAAACCCAAGTCGGTACCATTTTGCATGAGGAACAGGAGTTCCATCACGCTATAATTGAAAAAGATCTACCAGATGGAGTGTTCGCAGTTGAAGGAGAGGAGTATGCCCCAGCTATCAAAGAGGATTTCTTGCGAGAGCAAGCACCAGATAGGTATTGGATGTCCTTACCGCGCTTTGTTGGGCATAATGATAGGCACGTCGAGGTAGACCGTGAAGGTTACTTCGTAAGGCGATCCACGTTGAATAGCCTGCTCCAAAATGTCATGCCGGCGTCTCTTCACCAAAAGGTTCTCCAACTAGCTCACGGACCCTGGCTTGCATGTCATCCAGGAGGTAAAATAATGTACTACACCCTGAGTAGAGACTTCTACTAGCCCATGTCGGCTCACGCTGTTAATACTTATGTGGCGAGGTGCACCTCTTGCTTCAAAACCCATGGTGGTATTAGCAAACATCGTAACTTCATGAATTTATTCCTGGAAGCCAGCCTGCTGAAGTTCATACCTATTGACGCATTGGTAGAACATTCCAAGACCAACAAGGGAAAAGCTTATGTAATGGTAATTACTGATCGGTTCAGAAGCCCACTCGAGCTTTCTGGCTCAGGCTCACGACCTCTACGGTATTGGCCGAAGCTTTTCTCAACCATTGGGTACTTTTATATGTTCCTGCACTACACCTACTCATCGCAAAATTTTCCAATCTGGTTTCGAAGTTCTTCGCATCAGCGTGCATTATGTTAGGTTTGAAGCGCTACTCCACGACTGCGCACCACCTCCCAACAAGTGGGCAATTGGAAAGGTTTAACAGAACCCTTGTAGAACGAATGCACCAATAGGTAACCGAAGACCAATCCTATTGGGCGGAATTCGTCCAGCACTTGACGTACGCTCACAACCTACAGTTACATCATTTGAAAGAGGCCAATCCCTTTGGCTTGGTGTTATCTCGACACCCTCCCGGTATTATCGTCCAAGCTGGCCTGGTAAACTGCCGTGCCGCTTGGACACAATCTACCGCTTAGTTGAAGAGAGACGTCCTAAAAAGGTCGGGAGAAACCCTATCGGCAGCACTCTCAAAGATAAATACAGCCCAAAAGCGGTACAAGAAGTACTTCGACCAAAAGGTGCAAAGAGTTAGCAAGGAGGGAGTTGGAGACTACGTCTTCGTAGAAATCCTGTAGAGCGACTCGTGCGCGCATAACCTCCACGCAAGGTGATATGAACAATTCAATACCGACGTGCCATCGATGCAACTCAGGTAGGAGTGGACCCTCGGAAATATTGGGGGAAGTTCGGTAAGAATTCTAAATGGTATTTTTGGAACCTTCGTGGGTGATTTCTGTGGTATCTGGAACAGATGGACGCTTGGCAAGCGTACGGGAACTACTCATGGTTGGCATGCTTCACACGTGTCGTGTTGTGCCGTGGCCGGCATTGCCGCCAAGTGACACAAGTGTGTGGACCACAAGTGTGGCACACTACAGGAGTAGTATTCTTAGTTTGTTGTGACTCAATAGTACTTAAGAGAGGACGGCCTTGCCGTTTTACCCTGGAGTGAAGACAAGCTGTGACTCAGCTCTGAGCGTATGGCCTGCGCGAAGTGACCAACTCCTGCTGGGGTTTCACCGCGTTCGGTCTCGTTATACTCACTAGCACAGTTTCACCAAAGACTGCTGATCTGTCTAACCACGTGAGTTCGCCTAGTGATCACTGTTCTACCGTTTTGGTTACTTTCTATTTTTGGGAACAGAAAGCCGTCCAGCTCAGTATTGCGTCTTACCGTGCTGGCTAAACAAGCAACAACCCCCACCGCCGGGTCTCTTTTGGCTTTTCGCGCAACCTGCTGTGTTGTACGATCCCTTTTGGTTCCTCACATTTTTCCCTTTCTGGATTCTGTGTGGACCGGAACACAGCCTATACGGAGCTGTGAACTACGTTGAACACCTGGCAACCCAATTCTCGCTATCAATTCCGTCGATATAGCCGGGATTGCCACTGGGTTTACATCCAAACACAATGTGGTACGGAGGGCCCTGTCGCTGCACCTAGCTCACAATAGAGCAAGGCTGCGAACACTTTAGAAGGGTTTCCAGCATAATGATATTGCTCCACAAGTGGTCTTTCGATCTAGAATCGGATCACATATAATTGGTTTGATGAATCTGTGCATTTATGTGCTGTTCCAGGTCTTTGGAAGAATCTATTAAAATCTTTGTGTCGCCCCAGTTCTTTGAAAACCTATGATTTGAGCTCATTGAAGTTCCGAACACTCGGTTGACCGGCATGCAGTATGCGGCCACCGGCTTCCAATTCTCGGAATAGTTCTACCGATGCAGTTAGTATAACCCCACAGGGTGCACTGCGCACGCGGACATCTGTTCCAGGACGTTTGGACAACAATGAAGTTGACCGGAATGCCCGAAGAACGCCCTCGGTTGTGTGTGCTCCACAGGCTATAAACCAGGCGGTACCACCACCTGTGGCCGAAACGCCGTCTGCAGCTTACCCTCGTATGGACTCAGCTGAGTTTGCTCGACTGGAGTCGACGATCCACATCTCTAAAGTGGCTCATGTGTTTCTCCTCGAAGAGGTAAACAAACTTCGTCAAGACGTTTAAATTGCCCAAGTTCAGGATGTCTTGGGAGATACCCAACTTTTTCGTCGAGAATTAAACCCCATTTAAGAATATATGGGTGCACCAGATACGTTTGTCAAGGACTACAATAAGTTTTTCAATGACGTTCAGGTGGCCCTGTAACGTGTGCCCGTTCGTTTGGGTACTCTGGAAGCCACCATCCGTTTGGATACAGAAGCGCCCGCAAAAGCGGAGGACGAGGTCCTCTAACTCTATTCAAGTCGCTGCTCGAACAAATGAAAGGCACGTAAACCCAAGAAGGATGTTCACTACCTTGATTCGGGTTCGTCAGAATCTGACTCTGATCGCCGCGCAGAAGATTAATCATTGAACTCATCAGATTTCGATAATAACGCAGGAAGTACCCTGCAACGAAGTCGAAGGCGACTTGTACTACTCAGGGAGTCATCCGCTCTCGAGAAAAAGGTAGACGTCACCTGGGACTGAAGGCGTTAAAGCCTACGAATCCGCTTTACTAGAAACTTTTATCGTATCGTTATTATCGATTGGATGATTCCTCATCTACTCGGTCCCCACGAGGTACCTACAAGGTTAAGGATTGCATCGAAAGCATGAATATTACTCTTCAATATAGTCGTTTCTCAGGATAAAACCCAATTCTGGTGCTCGACTGCTTCACTAGGCTCCTTCAGAAGGCTGACATACTGCATGAGTGAAGCCCGAGCGTATCTCACGTTACCTTGTTTTTTAATGGGTATGGCTGAACATCAGTTCAATTCCGTTCCAGGAATCTCGAGAGCCTCGGAAAGAGAAACAATTTGCTGTCCAGAAGCAGTTCTCTACCTTCTCAGGTCATATGCTACGGGAAACACCATCCACACGGCGATACTCCCGCTATGAGATACGAAACAGAACTATGGTGAAACCGAAACGGTCTATTCAGCCCGCTCGAATAAAGTGTTTTACGGTTGTGGTAATTTTTATTCCGCACAGGAGCGGTGTACGATATTCGTTGATAAATTGGACCCCAAAATACGAGCGCTTGCCGCGCGACACCGTGAGGATAAACGGAAGATTTCATCTCTTGAACTGGTCCACTAGGCCCACGCTGAGGGAGACACTAGCCGTGCACGACGTCAAACGAGACGCCAGTCGGCGAGAGCTCTCTTATTGGAGGAGTCTTCAAAATCGATGTCATTGCCCCAGGGCAGAACCGCAAACGCGAATATGGAGAACGTTCAGTATGCTAGAAGTCGTCCATATTTGTTTGGGATTATGGAATTGCCGTCAACATCGGCCCCGATTTCGGAAGAAGACCCCAATTTCTACGACAGTGCGGCACAGATTCAGGCCACTCCGCTCGCTCACGCGTCAAACGGATCCCTTCTTACCCACTGCCTTGGATACTTCATACCCAAACCACAACTTCAAACAGATAGCCATCTTCGGTACGATAAAGCGGAACCGACTATCTGTCGTAGATGTTACCATCACTCTCATATCGCCCCAAAATGTGACTAGACATTCCAGGAGTGCCCAAGGTTATCATGAGTTACGAAATTTTGACCCCAGCTGATGGGGCCCGAGTGCCAAGTACTTCATATGAAGAGGTGAAAGCATTACTAGCTAACGCCACACTGGCACGAACTGATACTTCCATGGTTGAACCCAGCTCTGATCAACCGGTGGGCGCGGTCGTAGCCACGAATGGGATTAATTATGGTTCCCACGAATTGGATTAATTATGGTTCCCACCATGGGATAGTGACACCGAGTAAGGTGAATACCTCCTCAAAACAATAGATTCGGAAGTCTCCACTATGGGAGAGGCGTCTTCTAAGCCAACGTTGACACCCAAGGTGCTGCAGTTTCACCCCTCTGCTGTCAAGATCCTTACTAGGAAAATGGCTGCAACTGACATGAGCTCGGAAACCATCTCAGTTCAAACGTCGTCCGTGGATGCGTTTTTGTCATTTCCGTATTCCAGATAGATCTCTGGTCATGTCCAAGAGAAACGACAACTTTTATGCCGATCGTGGCCTATCCATCCAATATATGGTTCGCCAGCTATCTGTTTTAGATACAGGGTCTGCCCCCAACCTTGTCAACTCTGAACTAATACCCCCTGCTCTACGGGCTCACACTCAATGTGGTGCAGGCCTAGATATCGCCAACATGACTAAAAATCCCCTGAAGACCATGGGATACTTTCCTCTCGTTGTGAGATTAGGTACCTGTACATTTCAACTGTACTTGGTTATCTCCGATAAGCTCGCGACACCAGTGATTCTTGGTTGTGACTTTTTGATCACTTTGTCGAAGCAATTCGCCCCCGTGCGAAAACCGTGAAAATAGCAAACTGTTCTACCGTACCCATTGTCCGGAAACCACTCAAGCGTTCTACACAGAAGCGTGTAACGATACTGGCTGCCCAGGAAATGCAGAACACAGATCTCGTTTCTACAAAATTTCGTATCACTCATTCAACTGCCGTATCATCGGCGTCTCAAGTCTGGGTCACAGTTGTTTCCAATCAGAGTGGATACCATGTGTTTCAACCGGTATCGTCGTTGTACGACCAGCGTCAACTCGCACTTATGAACGGAGTCGTTTCTATCAACCTTAATTTTTTTAAGTTCCTAGTTGCCAACTTTGGCAAAACCACTCAGTGGTTAGTGGAAACCCAATTCCTGGGTTTGGTTCTCTCACACCCGTGGGTAATCGTGCCAAAAAACATACCAGTGGCTGGCGTCCTGAGATTGGAAGACTTTAAGAAGGTGGACGACAACTCTAACAACTCTGAGGGTAATTCGGATCCCGAACTCGAAATTGAACGAACTACGGGAACACGTGCGCTACCACCTGCTTCAGAACAGGCAAATCCTATGGAGGAGTTCAAGAAGTTTGATTTGGACCTTGTCTTTGACTGTAATCGTGAGAAACTACGGGATATGCTTCGTGCATTTACCCCTATGTGGGAAGGTTCCTTTGAAACAATAGGAATAACAGAGCACCGTATTGATTTGCCACCGAACACTCGACCGATTGTACAGCATCCCTATCGTGCTGGACCGACAGCCCGTGAAGAGGAAAAATCTCAAGTTGAGAAAATGTTACGCGTTAGCGTAATTGAACTGGCTCAATCACCTTGTGCTTCGCCAGTAGTGCTCGTTTGGAAATCGGATGGATCGTGGAGATTCTATATCGAGTACCAACGTCTCAACACAGTTAACGTCAAAGAGGTTTACCATATCTCTCGGATGGACAAGTACACCGACTCACTTCGGATTGCTACGGTTTTCAACGCTCTTGAAGCCAATTAGGGTTATTGGAAAGTGCCAATCCGCAAGGATGGTGGCGACAGAACTGCGTTCGTGTGTCACCAAGGACTATATCGTTTTAAAATATTGCCCTTCGGGCTAAGTAATTCACCTGCTACATTTCACCGTGCACCTATGAAGTGGATATTGATGCCATTGTTAACCAGGTTGGTTGTGCGCTATTTCAAGTAATCGAAGACGGTGAACGAGCCCCAATCGGATATTGGTTTCGGAAATTGAACATGCAGGTAAGAAACTAATCGGTTTCTGAAAAAGTGTGTCTCGCCGTTGTTTGAGCGCTCCCCACTCTTCGGACATATCTTAAGGGAACCCATTTTAGGGTACATACAGATTACTCCTACTTCTGTTGATTCATGGAGACTGCCGAAACATCGTGACGCCTCATGCGTTGGCACCTCCAACTCTCGGAACTCGTTTTCGAAGAACCCTACGAAAAGGGAACTCTTAACACCCAAGTAGACGTGTTATCCCGCCTGGGAACCACTGCAGAAGCAGAAACTGTCGATGATCTCGAGATACCGTGTTTTGTTGTTGAGAACAGTAAACGAAATACCAAGGATTGTTCAGACGACATTGGTGATGATATTGTATCCTCTCAAACTTCGGAGCCTCCAAAAGAAGGCTCCTTTAAGCCTATTACTGCTGAAGAGTTTATTCGCGTGGAACATTGCGACCCTTTATGTACGCAGGTTCGCGCTCGTTTCAGTGGAGGATATGAATTATCCTTTTTGAAGAATGATCAAGGATACTTTGTTCGCTTGGATAATTGTTCTCCACAGATTGTGGTACCCCACTCTTTTCATATACGTGTTCTCCCCCTTTCTCATAATGTGAAACTTGGAGCACACCCAGGGGGTAGGAAGTTATATCTACCTCTCTGCAGAGATTTCTACTGGCCCACTATGGCGTTTGACTAGTATGCAGTTCGCTGCTCTTGTACGGAATGTGCGAAGAACAACGTGAAGCTACGGAAATACTCTAAGAAATTTATGCTGTTCCCAGCTCGCGCGCCGTTGGAATTCGTGGCCATCGATATACTCGGCGATTTGCTTCGTACACCCTGCGGAAACCGCTACCTGCTAGTAATAACCGACCAGTTTTCTAAACTCGTACCGACAGTGCCGCGTAAAAGAGTTACGGCTGCCGCGGTGCCACAAGCCTTTATCACATACTGGGTATTCGTTTACGGTCCACCCGTCAATTTTTATCCGACAATGGCCCCAAGTTTACTTCAAAGTTCTTTAAAGTCCTTTGTCGTATTCTCGATGTTCGAAATATGTTCTTCACAACATATCACCCGCAGGGTAATGGACACGTGGAATGATTTAATCGTACGATGCTTAACGCATTGCCATTTTATGTTGCCGATCATCCTAAGGACTGGGACCCGTATACCGACGCGTTTACATATGCTTACAATACACAGGCACATTGGGTGACATCGCTTTCACCTTTTGAGTTGGTGCTGTCACGAATCCCACCCGCGGTAGCAATCGAGGCTCAACCCACTTTGTCGGTGTACCATTCACCACGGTTACACAGAGATAACTAGAGAGAATGGTTGAACAAGATGGTACTGGTTGCCCAGAAAGTTATGGACAAAGCTTACCTTCCGTAAAAGCGTAATTTTAGAGGCAAGCCCCGTCAACTGCTACCGCAGGTTAACACAAATAGCTTTGTTTTCCTTCGTAAAAAGTATTATAATTCTGAAAAGCAAATGCTTCATAAGCCTTCTCCAATCGTGGACGGACCCTATCGAGTGGTTACTACGGCCTACGACACATTCTTCTTGGACATTAACGACGAACACGAACGGGTTTCGCGCGAATGCGTTACTGCATCTCCTCACGTTCACCCAGCCTCTCATATGGGGCATACCTGGGACGGTAATCTGGACTCAAAAGACCCGCTCGCGGTTCATTTTCCATCGCAGGCAGTGATTCCACCGTTTATTGGATTTACCGAAGGAAACAGATCTCCATCTTCACGACAAGTACCTGGATATACAGGCTCACTCCACCCTATTCAACCCACCACCCACCCTACTCACCCCCCAGGTTCCGCCTAAAGTGGGGAAGGGAGGTGCAATTGCTGTCGGTTTACCAGCTTCGCCAGGGAAAAATATTCCTGAGCACCACACGGTTATTCCCGCAGTGCGATACGTGGACGTGGGACCCCACAAGTTATATGAGAACCTTTATCGGGAAAGACCTCAAAGGGAAGGCACTGCTGTAAAAGCGCTCGCCCCCGTGGCTGGCCTCCTGAAATCCGGACTTCGCAATAACGATAGCACGCAAGGCCTTGCTCCTCGGACTATTGGCGGACCGTGCCTGGTAATGGGCGACCCCGACTTGGGTTACCTGAATGAGAACGACTACGCCGATCGAGTGTACACCACGATTTGGTGCTTCTAATCCCTGATCGCGGGAAAGAACGAGGCTTTCGTGGAACTCTTGAAGAGGTAGAACGTTCAGGCGTGTGCCATGGCGTGGAGGAAGTTCACGCGCAACGAGCGTCACTGGGCGCACAGGTACGCGGAAAGGCATTGCTGTACACATGGTTAGATGGGTTGAACGATGCCCACTGAAATCACTGATACCATTACCATATATTTTATAGACACAAAAATACCCTACGAAGGACATTTCATTCGCCACGCTGATTTGACATGGCAAAAAAATGTCCCATGACAGCTTACCATGAGTGATTGTTTAGGTCTAGTATGCAGAACTAGAGGTATGCATATAGAACAGCTGTCTGTAAAAGGACATGTTTGGCGGTCTCACTCTCAGAGCCAACTCGGGCCATACTGTTTCTCCTCCTTTTGGCAGAATCCACCTTATCTCACAGTGGTCTACTTCCCCTTACCTTTAACACTACTCTACCGCACTTTTTATTCATAATTGTGGAGCTGAGTCTCTTACATATCGTGACTGACTCTATTGTCTCGATTTTGGTAGAAGAACAATCGACGTACTCACCAGAATGATGTAAAATGAACCGAATCTCCGGTTTTAGTTAATCTCGTGAACAGGTAAAGCTGTAGCTGGTGCTGGTGAGGGTTGACGTTTGGGTATCACAGTCGTGGTTAACACTGGTTTATATTCCTATGGTTGTCTTGTTTGTCTTGGCTAGGTGCACAGTCTTAAAAATACTGTTAGGAACCTGTTGTAGAACGCCTGACTTACTACAGGGCTTCAAAAAACATGCGGGTTTTTCCCTTCCTATTTTCACCTTTGTCTATTACCATTACATGCAAGTGCTGGTACTCTCGGGCAGCCAATCTATTTTTGATCTTCTCTCTGGCGAGGATGTACAAATGACTGTTGTGGTCCGTTTTTGTAAAAGCGTGTTACATGACGCCACGCTGTTTATATCACAAAGCATAAATAATGCTTTGTTCTGTGCCAATGAGAACTTTTAGTGAAGAATGATGAAAGTTGTTATTCTGTACCACTGTGAAACGACTCTTTAAGTTGTAGAAGACTGTCTGTAGCCTTAATATGACCATCATAGGTGCCAAAAGACAGTAAAGCACCCTTTGAATTTCGTTGATCTATTTCGAATTTCAAGAACTTTTATCTACATAAGTCACTTCTAGAGTGTAACGTGGTTGTTTTGCTTCTTTGTTGGTGTAAGCTACATTGTGTTAAACACTACATTTTTCTGTTTTAGCCTCAGACGGCCTTGCTCTTCATGAGCAAGGTCGGTGGGAATTTGAATTTATTTATATTTCGGGGAGTGTAAATGAATGAAAGACGATTATTTAATATTGCAGAAGAGGAGAATTCGAGCAAATATAATTTCTACAGAGAACTTAACGATAAAGTAGGAGTTATCATCCACACCGACGAACGGTATGATTACCCTTTGCCAAGCCTCGGGCCAATATCTTGCATCGGGCTCTCACATGTAGTGCGATGAGATGCTGAGTGATAATCTACTTATAATTTATTACAAAAGAGGCTGTCATTGTCAATTGTCACTGCAGTGTGTTCCTTCAATTGAGATTTCTATTATCTATTCCCTTCACCCTCGCTTCACTACATCACCATTATCCATTACTCTTGCCAAAGATAGTAACCGTTACTGCTCACGGAATCTGTATTGCATAGTCATCACCTTTGCGATGTGAATTTATCACCGTCGTGCTTGCTAGCTCTAAGTTGCGATACACTATCGCTGACGCCATTACACGAAGTGAAGAAGTTAAAAGGGCTAACTGCCATTTTGTGTGGAACTTGCTTCGAACGTTCATGGGCGCATATAGAGCTGTTTTGATTGCTTTTTATAGGAATTGCTGGCGGGGTTGCCGATGGGAATGATGAAAGCTCTCTTTCTAGCGGGGTTGGATTTCACTCCCTGCCCTCCTCTCCGACCTTGCGGGGGCAGATCAAGGAGGTTATTTATTTATTGCCTGCAGTTGGAACGAGGGGACTGTATTCCACGTTTCAACTGGTGGCCAGCGTAGCTCCATCCACACCGTCCCTCGCGATTAAGTCATTCAGCGCAGATTGCCACTTCTACGATTAGTAACTACCGTTGAGAACCTGTACCACAGCAAACACTTATGGGAAAATTCTATAGTCTAGGAAAATGTATGATACTCGTACTACGTACAATATTTATCACATTTAAACCAATATATGTATTTCGAAAACAGATTTGATAGAAATAAAGCAAGGTTAGTGATGCATTAATGCATTCAGCTGAAACTGACACCGTAGTGAGGATGTTAAATTAAGCCACAAAGCAACGTCAGTCTTTTCAGCGTGTTGAAGACCACAGGCGTAGTGAATATGGTGGCAGCTTGCACTTCAGTCCTTATGAACTTCATGTCAATCACCTTGGTCTCGACCAGCTATTTTATGTGATGATATTTCAGATCAATATGCTTGTTTTTTTCCGAGACCGTTGGGGTTTTCAAGATCGACATAGAAGTCGAACTGTCCGTTGCTATTGATAAGGGGTACATTTGAGGTTCATCCTCCAGAACTGTTTCGTTGCGTAATGCCCAGTAGATTCTAGGCAACCAAGTTATCGTTTTTCCACAATACGATAGTGCAATATATTCTGCCTCTCCAGACGACAGTGCAACAAGGGTTTGCTTTTTCGTCGTCCACATTACAGGTGCTTCGTTCGCCTTTATTAATAATCCAGTTGTACACTTTATCGTTTCATGACAACCAGCCCAATCTGCCTCACAGAATGCTTCCATTGATGCTTTCCTATTAGCGGGAAAGAACAAGAAAAACCCTTTGTAACCTTTAAGTACCTCAGTACTATTTTTCGCTAGCCCAACATGCCTCATGCATGGATCATGTATCTGTCTTACCAGCATTGAAGCAGCAAACATAATGTCTGTCCTCGATGAGACCGTCAAGTACATCAAACTTCCTACCAATGTCCGGTAGCGGCCATGTACTGCAGATGGAACATGCTATTCGGTTCTCTCGGCGTGCCGTCATGTGATATAGGGACGGTAATGGAGTCCGTCCAACGTTGGAGTTGGCCATACAAATTTCTAGCAGTATCTTGTCAATATATGTGCTTTGTTGTACCTTTATTCCGTTCTTTTCTCTTATTATGTCGAATCCCACAAAATGTTTGCCTTGCCAAGAACCTTAACCTTGAAGTGCTTCTGTATCTCTCAAATGAAGTCTTCTAGAAGAGATAGGGAGTTAAAAAATGTGAGTAGGTCATCAACAACCACTACGATGTTCAAGGTTCCGCTGTTGAACTTGTATATATAGAGTCGGCTGTCTGTGCTAGACTGCTTGAATCCCAAGCGCAATAGATCCTTGTGAAACAAGGATCCCCATATTTTCCCGGCCTGTTTTGCATCGTATAGTGAATTTAGGAGCAATCATACCTTGCTAGGAACAACTGATGATCCAGAAGTGTTTTAGGGTTGTTCCTTGATAAGAGGCTCGTCTAAATCTCTGTGCAGGTATGCATTGCTATGATCCCTCGTCTCTAATAGCAGGCCGTGAGCTGCAGCCTTTGTCAACAAAAGACGAATGTTTTCAAGTCGGGCAATCGGGGCGTACAAGTTGTCTGGATCATAATCCAGGTACGGACGCTGCAAGTCGCCCTGTTCTACGCAAAGGGCCTTTGGAAGAATGCGCGGAGGGTCGGAGCTCAATAATTTTGCTAAGAACCTCCACAGGAATGGCAAGTGTTTCATGCCGGGTTTCATATCAATCAGCTTCCAAGTGCCTCTTACTACCAACGAATTGTACTCCCGGTCGATGGCTTTTGCCCATTTTGGCTTCAATTTAGCTTTTTCGAAGCTCTTGGGGACTCTGTCATCATCCCCAAGGTCCTTGGATCGTGAGTGCACGACACAACAATATGCAAGAGAAGCATCTAGATGATCTTAGTTATCCTCACACACGATGTTCTCGGCTTCGTATCGTCTGAGAGGCGAGAAGTTCATAAAATCTTGGATTGAAAGAAGGGACTCCTTCGTAACCTTAAAATCTACCTCGCCGCAATTAATCACTTTTCCCATGGATGGGATGTATATCCTGTACAGTGTCCGCGAGCTCTGAATCACCATGAAGTGTCCACGAATAGCACCTGATAGGAACTTCTTACTCCCGACGGCTTCAGGTCTCTAAATGAACACGTGGCCTTCTTGCCCGAACTTCAGTAAGTTTGTGAAGTACGGTTTTCGTCCGAACCATAATGTGTAAGGAACTTTCATTCCTGCTGTATGATTGGTAGAAGGTTTCTTAAGTAGTTTGCGTGAGAAATGGCTTCCTCTCAAAGTTTATGTGGTAGCTTGGAGGCGAACAGGAATGCTCTAGCCATCTTCCACAAGTCTTGGATGACTTTCTCTGCTACGATTTTCGATTGGTGTGCGTACGGTGGGGTGACCTCTAGTACTATACTATTCTCCATCGCATATGAGACAAAGTCGTCAGACTTATTCTCACCAGCCCTGTCAAGGTTAACACGGTACATTAGTTTAAAAGGTAGTTCGATTTCCGCGCGAGCCTTATAACAGCGGACAAATTCAAAGAACTGCGTCTTTTTACTCAGAATGTCTATTGAGCTTGCCCTCGTGTTGTCATTAATTAGGACTTGCATATACTTGGAACCTTGTAAAGAGGTCGGGTTACTGGGTCCTGTGAGATCGGTGTGCGCTAACTCCAATGGTCTCTGCACCACAGAGTGTGATTGCCGAAGAGAAGCACGCTTGGCACCGGCTTCAATGCATGGAGTGTATATGGCATTGTTCACTTCGTGTGGGGAGAATTCGCGTACGCCTTGACACAAGTCAATGGATGTCAAGAGTTTATCCCAGTCAGGGTGTCCGCGTTTGTCGTGCGAATCCTTGGCTCTACTGCCAGGTGCGTGTACCACGGCTTGTACCAGTGGTGGTGGTACGGGGCTCGGTAGGGGATAGAGTCCGTCCCTCGGAGTGGATTTTTGTATGACTATGCCCGTTGTGCGGTCTCTAATTATGAAGCAGTTTGTGAATTGTACCTCGACATACGTCGCCAGGACAGATAAGGATACCAAGTTATAGTAGAAGGTTGGGGTATGTTTTGCCGGTAACATAAGTCCGGTTACGAAAGGTAGCTTTCTATTCCCACACCCTACGATCACTGACTGGTGGTCGCAAATGTTTACTATTTGCGGAGGTGTTTGGTGATATTCCCAGAACAACCGTTTGTACTTGATGAAAACATGACTAGCCCCAGAGTCTAGCCATGTTGGGGTTATACTGTCCTGATGGAAACTGGCATTAGCTAGTGGTATGAATCCGCGGTTGTGGTTCCTGTTTCTGTCGCCATGGTTGCGGATAGTGTTTGGTCGCCCTTTCTTTTTGGAGTCGGGAAAGTTTTTCGAGTCCCAATATCGATTGCTGTTACGTCCTTTTTTTGTTATAATTATTATTGGAGCTTTTATTGTTGAGCTGTTGTTGGTTATTGTTCTTCTTGCGCCAACATCCGGCCTTGATGTGGCCAATGTGTCCAGAATTCAACATACGACTCCCTTCTTATTCTCTTTTGTACTATGCTTTTGTCGGGTTGTAGGTTTCTTCGCAGCGGGATAAGGGTGAATTCCATATTTCTTGGCCTCTGTGATCGTCGTTATAGATGTAGAAGCCTGGTGAATGCGACGGACCATTTTGGAAAGCACAAGCGAAATGAATTGATCGTATTCCATGTTGGATGCGTCGCCGAACAGTGTGATTGCCATAAATGTTTCCATCAAAGTGCGAAACAAAGTCGCAGGTCACTCCTGGTCCATGAGAGGGTCACCCAATCTAGCGATTGCTACGTTGTCTGCAGCTCAAGCACATGTCTCTGTATGTCGTTGCAATTCTTGAATGTCAAGATGCTTAGACTTTGGAGAATGGTCAACATAAAGTGTATGTTGATTTTCTTTTAGATAGACTTTAGTTTATTCCATACCTCCAAAACAAAGCAATTATCCCGTGCGAATAGTTATAGGCCTGTAACGATCGGTTGCATGCCAAGGATATGGACGATGGCCGTTTTTGCCTTACGATCGGCATCGTCTCATCTCTTTCGAGCTGCAGCGGAACCCTCACTTGGACGAGATTCCGTAAGAACAAGTAATGATTGTAGGGAGTGCATGGAATCTCTAATGCATATGCGCCAATGGTAATAGTCAGCACCCCCTGTTGGATGGGATATAAGTTTATTTTCATTGTGAGTCTCAGAGGCCATCGCGGAGTACCACTCAACGCAAGACTAAGTGGGACTGCCAGAAAGGATTCTTCACCAGTCCCCGACAGGTCGAAGAATGTTTCTATTACTTTCCGTAGCCGGGTACATTGGCTAGAGATGCTTTATCCAGCTTCCCAAAGGTCAGACCTTTGGCTCCGAGTAACAATCTCTCGGTGAGATGCAATTTCAGCGGCCTTTAAACGTTCTGCGTAATCCAGAACAAGGGTGTGTGTAACTTACGGAATCCCAAGGAGGGTTCCTAAGAGCAGGATATGATATGTGTACACCAGTTGGCCTCTTTTTATTCCTTACGGCTACTTGCATGGCGATTGTGCTCGGTAAGAAGTCTTTGTCCTGACTTAGGTGCAGATTAAAAGACGAGACACCCTGTCCCCATACAAGCTGCTAAACTTACCTCAGATGAGCCAGTTATACGGCAAGTGCGCTACCCACATTCAACGAGGGATGTGAATCAATGGCAACTGGGTCGATGGCCCTTTTACTGAATCTCTTCTGCTCTGCTGTGGGCTCATAAATACGCCCTCAAACCTATCTCTTCGCGCCCGTTGGCGCACATCCCACACATTTCTAATTACGAGATCGTTTCCCTCGCTGTGTCAGCGCCTATTTCCGATCTACACAGTGCTCTGTTGCACCATTGTACTCCTAGACCGTTGGCGTGGGCGTCAACGTAGGTGGGGCAGCAATTTGTTACGAACAATGTATGCGTGCAATGCCTTCGTAATTGTACCATCTGCATCAATAAAATCTCGTATTGGCTGCCATTCAGCGTCGTATGTCCGAGAATTCTCCATAAGGGTTAACCATTGATAACCACGACCTCTTTTGCAATGAGCAAGTACACGAGAAACCTTGAATAATGGTGTAGATGAGTCCGCATCAACAGGAGAAGGGGCCTTTCGGCTCGGCTGAGCAAGCGAAGCGGGCTGCGCGCGATGAGGCTTAGTGTGGGAGACATGTACCACAAGATGTGCGCGGATATGAGACGGAAAATCGAAGCGAACCGCGTTTTTCCCGATGAGTTCGAGGATGCAAAACGGACCAAACCTTCTGGCAGATAGCTTTGAAGATGCTTGAGCCTTGCTGTAGGAATCGATAAAAAGTTTGCGAGAGACCCATACTTCGTCTCCGACCTGATAATTTGGCACCTTAAAATGAACGCTAGCCTCAGCAGTCTGATGAGCCTTTGCCAGACGGTGAGCATACTGTGCATCAGACAAAACGGAACTCAGACGATCTCTGAAGTCTCGGAGGGTCTCCACCGGTGTGGGTGCCTGAAATAAGGCATCAACAGGGGCCTTTGGGGCCCAGCCAAGGTCAACTTGAAATGGCGAGAGACCGAGATCTTCGGAGACAGCGGAATTGTAAGCAAATTCGGCACTGGGGAGCAACTTGTCCCAATCGTCCTGCTCGAAGGTACAAAAGCAGCGAATGTAGTTTTCCACCATGCGGTTCATGACTTCCGAGGCACCGTCGGTTTGCGGGTGGCGCGAAGAGGCCATGCGAAGCTTCAAACCACATAGAGACATCAAACATTGCCAGAACTTGGAGATGAAACGGGGGTCGCGATCGGATACTATGGCATCCCGCAGTCCGTGGTGTGGAAGGATGTTCTCAAAGAAAAGCCAAGCAAAATCGTGAGCTCGATCCGTTTCTTTGCATGCCACGAAGCGCACCCGTCGAGAAAGGTGGTCCACCCAAGTCGAGATAGAGTCAAACCCACGTGCGGTGTGGGGGAGTTTCACAATAAAGTCCGTTGCCACAAGGACCCAGCGGCGAGTGGGAACCGGTAAAGCGGTCGGATCGTTTAAGGTCTGCCCATGAAAGTCCTTTTGTTGCTGGTACGAGCTGCAACCAGCACAGTAACGTGACACATCTCTGGTCTTGTGCTTCCAATGAAAATCGGCCAAACGAGCCAAGGTTTTCGCGAAAGCAAAATGACCTCCAACAGGAGAGTCGTGCGCGAGCTCAAGTACCTTGCGACGCTCCCCCGAAGGGATACAGAGTCGCCCTTCGTACAACAAACGCCAATCATCCAGGCGAAAAGACGGCAGGAGAGTTTCGATACGCTTGCGGTGTTGGGCGTCATTTGGCCAGACACCGTTCAAGGCAGCAAAGATAGGCCCAAAGTGTTGATCGGGGGCATAATCTGCAATCTCCTGCTGTAGAACGGAGAAAGATTGTGTGCTAGACATTAAATTAGACAACTCAACACGTGGCGTGATACGAGACAAGGCGTCACCAAGGACATGGATCCGTCCCTTCTGAAGATTCACTTCACGGATATTAAAAGAGGCCACCGTGTCCAACCAACGAGCCTCCCGATGGTTGAGGGTCTTCTTTGTGAGAAAATGCTGAACAACCTGGTTGTCGGTAATGACATCGAAAGAAGAACCCTCTAGATAACACCGAAAGCGCATGAGAGCGAAGACGAGGCCAAGAAATTCCCGTTCGTTGGCCGTATAGTTTTGCTCGGCAGCAGTTAGCTTGCGCGACGTGTACGCGATAGCCCGATCGCCGTCAGAATCGTCAAGTTGGGTGAGGGTGGCGCCCACCCCAGTTTGAGATGCATCAATGTGAACACGAAACGGCCGGCCCCAGTCCGGAGGCAAGAGCACAGGGGCCGTGACTAACGCGGACTTTAATCGCGAAAGGCGGCAGACGCAGCGTCATCCCAGGACCGAATGCCAGAACCCTTCTGGGTGAGACGAGTCAACGGGGCTGCTCGTGCAGAGAATCGAGGAATGAAGCGGCGGAAAAACTGCACAAGACCAACAAAACTGCGTAACTCAGTTAGCGTCTGAGGGGTGGACCAGTTGGTAGTGACCTCTGTTTTCTCAGGATGAACACGAATCCCAGCGCGACTGACAACTAGGCCAAGGAATTCGGTTTTGGACCTCAAGAAGTCACACGTCTTCGGAGAGGCATATAGCTTATGTTCTCAAAGCCGCTGTAGAACCGCACGGAAATTTTCGAGGTGCGCCTCACGTGTACAACTGTAGATCAGAATATCGTCCATGTACAACACTAGAAAACGATCAATGTAGTCGTGAAGAACTCGGTTCATAAGCCCCTGGAACGTAGCTGGAGAGTTGCAAAGGCCCATAGGCATCACCAGGTACTCAAATTGGCCATACTTGGTGTTGAAAGCCGTCTTTTCGATGTCACTAGGACGGAGGCGAATCTGATGAAAACCTGTCTTCAGATCCAGCTTGGAAAAGTACGAGGCCTGGCCCAACTGATCAAACATCTCGTCACAGCGAGGGATCGGAGTGCGGCTACGCTTCGTTATATGGTTAAGAGCGCAGTAGTCGACGACACCGCGAAGCCCGTCCCCATTTTCCAAAAAGAACAAAGGGGCACCATACGGCGAGTGGCTAGGGCGAATCTTACCCGATTTGAGAAGGTCGTCGACAAAGGCTCGAGCTGCATCCAACTCGGATGGGGACAGCTGATAAAGCGTACGATACAGTGGTTTTGACCCCGGAAGAATGTCAATGCCATGCTCGACGTTGCGTACCGGCGGCAGCCCTGCGGGCAGCTCGGGCTGGAAGAACTCCTCGAACTCGTTCAATATAGAATGAAAATCACCGTCGGCATGAGAAAAGATGGTTTGTTTCGGGGTTAGGGGAGGAGGATCACTAGAGAGACTGTTGCAGCACGAAAGGCGGCGGGAAATGGCCTGGTATATTGTGGTGTTACCTGGACATTTGCGAAGAAGCTTTCGGAAGCGTTTCACGCCAAGCGATGTGACGCGCAGCTGCTGTGAGCCGGCAACAAGGCGTGCATTCAGAAGGTGCCCGGCGACGGGTATAACCCGCTGCTCATAGTTAGTTTCGGGGTTTTCCATAGCGTGCCAAGGCATACCAAAGAGAACGTCGTAACGACAATCTGCAACCAGCCAAGTCCCCTCAAATACGCAATTGCCGACTTGAATAGTCCCACTTGCAATTTCGGTGGCGATCTCATTTGAACCATGCTTAGAGTGATTCACGTCCATCAAGGTAGGCGTAAACTGAAGGGAATCTCTGTACTGTTCCGCAAAACGTTGTGACAGAACATTAGAAGTACAGCCTGTGGTGCAATGCTCCAAAGGGGAGAAACACCGAAAGACGTTCGGGATCTTCCTCTCACGAGGTGAACCCAGTTGTGTAGAGCCTTCCCAGAGGTGTCACGGCGAAGCCGGTTTGTAAGACCAGGGACACCTGTCGCGACTTGCGCAGGGAAGTGAAGGCGAAGAATCGGTATCCGCGTGAGCGGGGTGTGATCCTCAGTAGAGGTATGTTTCCACGTAAGTGGGGATGCGTGAGCAGGTGCACACAGGAGGGCCGCGGGTAGCGGGAGGTGCTACCCTAAAAAGGGGAAAAAGGAAGGGCGAAGAGGAGAAAAAGAGGGCGAAGTGAGTCGCGAGAGCGACGGGGACGAACGGCGATGCCGGTAACAATATCCCTATACAGGGCGAAACACCAATGCAATTGGAACAATTATACTCCCAAGGATGGGCCTGTTTAGATGTGAAAGGGGGTTAGATGTCTCGTGGTTTACGGCGTTTCCCTCCAAGAAGGAGTAGAGCACGCGCGCAAGCGGTAACAACTAGAGCCAATTCCCCAGGTTGGGGTCCCTTGTTGGGGAAGGTTTACTGGTGCGACGGCAGTGCGCCGTCGCACTAAGTACTAGCTTTCCAGAAATGGGTGTGAAAATAATAAATAATATTAACTAAAATACTCCACATTTCGTGGCAACATCCACTACTGTGGCCAACCGCCAATTGGCCCAAAACCGTGTCCCACGTGTCCATACCCACCATTGTGGGGCGTAGTTCATATACACACTACACAACCGATAATTTCGGGGAAACGATCAACTACCAGGAATCCCTCCCTGAGGGCGTTGCACTTCACAGCCATCATCCTTCAATATAGATAACGGAATGGAATTAGACGTTCCGTCCAATACAAGAAGCGGAACACAAGGAGCACTAGCAATACGGCTAGAAGGATGCTCAAAATGCGACACGTTTGAAACAAGAGGTCCTTCTGACTTTTTTTTTAGTTGGGAAGGACAGTTTAGTTTTCCGAGCTATCAGACTACGTTTTCAGCTTCGGCCAGAGCAGTAACAACGTTAGCGACCGTCGCAAAAGAGTCCGGATTCCTCTGAAGGTGCTTGTACGGACGACATCCAGACTTGTGACACGTGAAGCAGGCGTTGTTTTTGATGTCCTCAAGACGCTGCTTAGAGCGTGCACTTTGGTGAACATTAGTGTTGCAGATGTCCAAAGGTTCAGGAGCGCCATTGCCTGAAGAACCGCCTGAGTTACTGCCACCGGAAGAGCCACTTTGACAGAGATCCTGAAAGCCAGCTTCAATACGCATCGCGATTTTTGTGGCTTCTTCGAAGTCGAAGCAGTTGGCCTTACGAACTTCGAATTGAATTTTGGGTTTCAGCCCACTTACGAACTTGTCCCATTTCGCACTGGAACCCATGTCTGAAACCGTTAAGAATATTCCGGAAGCGTGAAAGATAGTCAGCAACACCGCCTGTTTGTTTACAGGAGCGTAGGGCGTCACGCGCACTTCATTCATGGTCTTCCGGAACAAATTCACGTCTGATAGCTGCGGTAAACTCTTCCTACGTTTGCGGCACAGCGTTGGCCTTCAGCACCGTGTACCACCAAATTGCGGCAGTGCCTGTTAGCAAAGTAGTCGCAAAGGATATACGATTTTCGTCACTCAGTATCACATTTCCGTTGGAGAGCAGGACGAGTTTGAAATATTGAACTACTTTGTACAGCCAAGTGTTGAAAATCAGAAAATCACGATTCACTGAACACTTCCGGCTTATTTGGCTTCAAATTGATCGGCCTAGCGTTATTAGCAGCTGCCATAATGAGGAATGTTCAGCGATTGCTACCAGTTCAACGAGGGATGTGAATCAATGGCAACTGGGTTGATGCCCCTTTTACTGAGTCTCTTCTGCTCTGCTGTGGGCTCATAAATACGCCCTCAAACCTATCTCTTCGCGCCCGTTGGCGTACATCCGACACATTCCTAATTACGCGATCGTTTCCCTCGCTGTGTCAGCGAGTATTTCCGACATACACAGTGCTCTGTTGCACCACAGGTTCAGTTCAAGTCCCCAGTCGATTTCCAACCAATATTTGGCTTGCGAAACTTAGCTCAGCCAATTGCTAACCTCGCTAAAGCGGTTATAGCGGCGGAGGCCTTATTAAGGACTCCCAAATTTGTTCGCCTTGTAAACTTCACTTGTGGAGTAATAAAACCGCGACGCCTTATTCAGCACTTTACTATTCCCATTGTAGCGTCCATACTCGTTTACCAAGGTTGAAAACTGCTATGCGGAGCGTGCAGTAACTGCCATGAGTCGCCACTAAAAGCTACAGGTGGTCCATCCAGACAGCAAGCCAGGGGCAACAGTTGTTCAACGACACGGTGGCTTTCAAGAAGGTTCTAGTGTGTATGCTTTAACGCAAAGAAGAATACGGGGAGGGGGGGTGTACGACGCGAGAGCCAAGTAGTATGCGTGTAGGGAGTAGGGCGACGGCAGCAACAGCACGTAAACGAAGTAATATGTGCGCCGGAGGGAAGGGAGGAAGCGGCGACAAAACGGCAGGTAAGTATTATGAGTGACGAAGAGGTGGAAGAATGGCAGCGACAACAAGGAAGCCAACTACTGTATGAATCGGGGAAGGGGGGCTGGCGGGGGGGGTTGTGTCAGCAAGAATACGGAAAGAACGTAGTCTGTTCGCAGGGGGAGGGGAATGGCGGCGACCACACGGCGGCAAGGAAATGAAGTGTGGCGTCGTGGGAGCGAGGTTTCAAAACAGTGTTTTTAGAGGGGTGAAGTGCGGCACCAAGGGGACCAAACAAGGTGCGTAGAAGGGGGAGATGCGGTGGGAAGGTAACAAATCAAGGTTTTCAGACGGGGGGTGCGGCGGCAAGAAAACCAACCAAGGTCCCCATAGGGGGCAGGGTGCGGCCACGCGCACGGAGAGGGTGGATGTGCGGCTGCGCAGGCGGAGGGGTGGGTATGCAACAGCGCGCGGGCAGGTGGAGAAGGTAGGTGTGCGGAAGTGCGCGCGCGAGGAGAGAAGGTCAGTGCGTGACAGCGCGGGCGCGGTCGGAGATGATAAGAGCGCGGCAGCGCGCGTGCAGGCGAAGGAAGTCGGTGTGCGGTAGCGTGCGCGAAGGGGAGCGCAGAAGGTGTGGTCGGGGGGGTGGTTTGGTGGCGATGCTACCGTGTACCGTGGTTGGATTTCACTCCCTGCCCTCCTCTCTGACCTTGCTGGGAGGGCAGATCAGGGAAGTCATTTATTTATTGCCTCCAGTTGGAACGAGGGGAAAGTATTGCTCGTTCCAACTGGGGGCCAGCGCAGCTCCATCCACACTCTTGCTAGGCGGAATGAGGCCAGGTGGACACGTCGCAGCCACCACCCGTCATGGCATGTGCTGAAACAAAAGCCCTATCGTCGACAAGACTGTCTCGTGTGGCGGAGGGCAGACGACAACCGAATTCCACTCTACCGTTTCTCGCTCCCGGGGCATTGCGCCCCAACAGCCGTCACCCATTGGGTGGTTGTCCACAGTATTACCAAGCAGTGTTGAGATCTACCGGAGGTGTCATGAAGAGGGCAGACAAGGATGTGTTGAACCCAGATAGGGAATCAAGTTTGCCCTGGAGCATAGATACGAACAATAGAACGTTATCGCACCGAACCAATGAGAACAACTCAACGGTTCATGGTTGTCTCTCTCCATCAGTGATGATAACGAAATCGGTTCTTTGATTTAGATATTATTATTTTTGGTTCATTTCTCAGGCATTCCTGCCGTGCGGTTGATTGGCTACACGTCGCGCAACAGCGCGATAAGCACGTTGTATCGAAGAAATCGTGCAATATCTGGTCACTCGACGGGAATAGTGGTACCTCGCCAGCGGCTCGGAAGCAGTGTTGCCCCTCCTCGTGCCCCGCAATCCGTACTCGTTCTTTGATATTGCTCAGACGGAGGGCAGGTTCTGAATGATATTTCTCAGCCCGGGCGGTCGTATTGCCCTTACCAAGTGTGGCAGACATGGCTGCCAATCCGAGGATTGAATGTTTTTTTGAAGGTACGATAACCCTTGGTAAATAGTTGTGCGACGTGATTTAGGGTAGCACTATATCGAGAGTGGCCTGCTCAGAGAGGCACTATTGCGCGACCCCCCTCTGTAAGCAATTCTAGCCCTCAACTCGCAAGAGCTCGCTATGGCGCACGTGTCACTTTAGCTGGATACGCGAAAGCCGTTGGTGCGAAGGGTACCGTTGGTAGACTAGCTGTCGTGTGGGCTCAAACTTGAAGACTGCTTTCCAAGAATGACGTTTTTGATATCAGACGCCAATTTTTTCGCTTATTTAACAAGAAACCCGAACACCTGTTTTTACGGATATATTTGGCTTGATTCTTGTTGGTTTGTTACTTCCACGTGTCAAAACTTAAAATTAATATTATTGTTAGGAAAATGTATTCAAACACCGAGGCACTTGTTTTTGGGACAGTTTGGACGCTGCTGTTCAACGGGACGTGGGCCTAGCTCTACAAACGGTACCAACGGTATGTCTAACTTACCCCTCATTACCCTTAAGTTGGGAGCGCATGAACGTCTGCTGATGCAGCGAAATCGCAGATGTGTATGAACTCGAGAAGGGAAGGGAGCCTAGCTTCAAGACGCTGTCTGTCAACATTGCATGCGTACGTACAGTAGGATCTGCAGAGATTTTTCGAGTGTAAGGCAACATGGTATCTACTGTATAAATGCGAACGGGAGGCCATTCTAATCGGTTGACGGCTTATAATCAGAGGTTATCGCCAACCACTCGCAAACACCTCAAGAATATCCACGTGGCGAGAGAAGTTTACGATCTAGCCTTAATGTAAAGGAGGGGCGAAATAGTGATGATCTTGCACTCTTTGAAGTGCAACCAAGGCCTTCTACCCTCCGAAGTTCGAGCTTCGTTAAAACAGCGCGAATTCGCGTGCTATTCTCAGCGCTGATATTGAAGTTATCGAACAAGGCTGGCGATCCGTGAAGTCCGGCCAGTTCACCTTCCTAAACAGCATTGTTCCCCACTTCCAAAACTACACATCTGTTACGCCCAGCTCTAGAGCTTCAGAGCAATATGGATATTGTTCAGACGGAGGTAGTTGTGGCTACATAAGGTAGTCACAGTGACTTCTTCGTCACGTCGGAAGCTTACACATTCCTGATCCCGCTGTCACTGTCTCTTCTCAAGCGAAGACAGTGAGATAGCAGTATGATCAGAGGAATAAAAGGCCCCCTCGTGGATCGAAGAGGAAGATCCACGAGGTAGACGTGCCCTCTCTCTCTCCCTCAGAGTTCTAAGCACGAACTCCACCATCCGTTTTGCAGAAAGCCGCCGAGCGGTCGCTATTGATCTTAACAACACCCAAGGTTTCGCGCGTGTTGCAGTGTCCACAAGTTGATAGAAGTGTGGATGGAATAGAAATGGACGTCCCTTGGAAGCACGAAAGTTTACCCGTCCTCCAAACACCGGACAAGTGATCACACATTATCTGAGCTCCCCTGTTGTTTTAATGATAAGCAAGGGCAACTTTCCCAAACATGACGCGCAAATAGCTTACCCTTTGTATTATGCTTCCGTGCCTTGCGCACTCTGCCTTACGCCCTCGTGATATGGATGCAATGCATCGGCGTAAGGCTGTTGCATGCATATCCTTATAGAAGAAGTTGTCACCATAATACAGAAAAACAGCTCTATAAACTCTTCTGAGACTTTATATATATAACAAAGGCCGATGGGTTGTCCGCGTAATATCGGTTTGTGAAGTCCAATACCCCCCCTCACCGAAGACATGAAGGGGAGACACGCCATCAAAATCTTGTCGCCGTAGGAGCACCCTTGACAGGGAGTAATGAAAATAACTGTATGCGGATGTGTTTACGCATTTGCACCCCGGAGTAAAATGCCAACGTTGGCAATATCGATTCAACTGCTTCATCCACTCAGTGAGGTGGGGAGTAAGGTAATCCCTGCCCCGCCCCATATGGCCAGAAGAGCGCTCAACGGGCGACGCATGCATACCTCAAGATATTATCATTTCAGGTTTCATACCGAATATAGAATGTTCCTCACGGGGGAACAGCGATATCAATTTGAGCCCTCATCGTTCTGGTACCGTTGGTATAAGAGGGCACCCGCGCAAATCCCAACAGCATGGTGAACGGAGAATATCCATTGCGCTTGTTACTTGCATCCACCACCTGTGGTGAGTCGACAGTGCGCTTTGAAGACTACGTTTCGAGAATATCTTTGACTGCTTGCATCTTTCGGCTCTCCGAGAGAATACGATGTTTTCAACCCTTGCGTTTGTCGCACCTAGTGCGCTGGGAGCCAGTACCTTCGTAGGGGCGGAGGTCAGGTCAAATGTTCGTATCCATTCCGCTTTTCCAGCTGTGCACACAGCTACTCGCAAAACCAATCGCCTCAATGTATCCATGACCGCATTGTCCGACAAACAAACGGCTACTGCGGGTAGTACAGACAATCCGGACGGTATCGACTACAAGACCTACGATTACGTCGGAGTATGGGGTTTCAGCCCCCTCTCCAACACGAACTGGTTTGCTGCCGGCTCTTCTACCCCGGGTGGCATCACTGATTGGACGGCTACAATGAATGTCAACTTCGACCGTATCGACAATCCGTCCATCACTGTCCAGCATCCCGTTCAGGTTCAGGTCACGTCATACAACAACAACAGCTACAGGGTTCGCTTCAACCCTGATGGCCCTATTCGTGATGTGACTCGTGGGCCTATCCTCAAGCAGCAACTAGATTGGATTCGAACGCAGGAGCTGTCAGAGGGATGTGATCCCGGAATGACTTTCACATCAGAAGGTTTCTTGACTTTTGAGACCAAGGATCTAAGCGTCATCATCTACGGAAATTTCAAGACCAGAGTTACGAGAAAGGCTGACGGCAAGGTCATCATGGAAAATGATGAAGTTGGAACTGCATCGTCCGGGAACAAGTGCCGGGGATTGATGTTCGTTGATAGATTATACGGTAACGCTATCGCTTCCGTCAACAAGAACTTCCGCAACGACGCGGTCAAGCAGGAGGGATTCTATGGTGCAGGTGAAGTCAATTGTAAGTACCAGGACACCTACATCTTAGAACGCACTGGAATCGCCATGACAAATTACAACTACGATAACTTGAACTATAACCAGTGGGACCTTAGACCTCCGCATCATGATGGTGCCCTCAACCCAGACTATTATATTCCAATGTACTACGCAGCACCTTGGTTGATCGTTAATGGATGCGCCGGTACTTCGGAGCAGTACTCGTATGGATGGTTCATGGACAATGTCTCTCAATCTTACATGAATACTGGAGATACTACCTGGAATTCTGGACAAGAGGACCTGGCATACATGGGCGCGCAGTATGGACCATTTGACCAACATTTTGTTTACGGTGCTGGGGGTGGGATGGAATGTGTGGTCACAGCGTTCTCTCTTCTACAAGGCAAGGAGTTCGAGAACCAAGTTCTCAACAAACGTTCAGTAATGCCTCCGAAATACGTCTTTGGTTTCTTCCAGGGTGTTTTCGGGACTTCTTCCTTGTTGAGAGCGCATATGCCAGCAGGTGAGAACAACATCTCAGTCGAAGAAATTGTAGAAGGTTATCAAAACAACAATTTCCCTTTCGAGGGGCTCGCTGTGGACGTGGATATGCAAGACAACTTGCGGGTGTTCACCACGAAGGGCGAATTTTGGACCGCAAACAGGGTGGGTACTGGCGGGGATCCAAACAACCGATCGGTTTTTGAATGGGCACATGACAAAGGCCTTGTTTGTCAGACAAATATAACTTGTTTCCTGAGGAATGATAACGAGGGGCAAGACTACGAGGTCAATCAGACGTTAAGGGAGAGGCAGTTGTACACGAAGAACGACTCCCTGACGGGTACGGATTTTGGAATGACCGACGACGGCCCCAGCGATGCGTACATCGGTCATCTGGACTATGGGGGTGGAGTAGAATGTGATGCACTTTTCCCAGACTGGGGACGGCCTGACGTGGCCGAATGGTGGGGAAATAACTATAAGAAACTGTTCAGCATTGGTCTCGACTTCGTCTGGCAAGACATGACTGTTCCAGCAATGATGCCGCACAAAATTGGCGATGACATCAATGTGAAACCGGATGGGAATTGGCCGAATGCGGACGATCCGTCCAATGGACAATACAACTGGAAGACGTACCATCCCCAAGTGCTTGTAACTGATATGCGTTATGAGAATCATGGTCGGGAACCGATGGTCACTCAACGCAACATTCATGCGTATACACTGTGCGAGTCTACTAGGAAGGAAGGGATCGTGGAAAACGCAGACACTCTAACGAAGTTCCGCCGTAGCTACATTATCAGTCGTGGTGGTTACATTGGTAACCAGCATTTCGGGGGTATGTGGGTGGGAGACAACTCTACTACATCAAACTACATCCAAATGATGATTGCCAACAATATTAACATGAATATGTCTTGCTTGCCTCTCGTCGGCTCCGACATTGGAGGATTCACCTCATACGACAATGAGAATCAGCGAACGCCGTGTACCGGGGACTTGATGGTGAGGTATGTGCAGGCGGGCTGCCTGTTGCCGTGGTTCAGGAACCACTATGATAGGTGGATCGAGTCCAAGGACCACGGAAAAGACTACCAGGAGCTGTACATGTATCCGAATGAAATGGATACGTTGAGGAAGTTCGTTGAATTCCGTTATCGCTGGCAGGAAGTGTTGTACACGGCCATGTACCAGAATGCGGCTTTCGGAAAGCCGATTATCAAGGCTGCTTCGATGTACAATAACGACTCAAACGTTCGCAGGGCGCAGAACGATCATTTCCTTCTTGGTGGACATGATGGATATCGCATTCTGTGCGCGCCTGTTGTGTGGGAGAATTCGACCGAACGCGAATTGTACTTGCCCGTGCTGACCCAATGGTACAAATTCGGTCCCGACTTTGACACCAAGCCTCTGGAAGGAGCGATGAACGGAGGGGACCGAATTTACAACTACCCTGTACCGCAAAGTGAATCACCAATCTTCGTGAGAGAAGGTGCGATTCTCCCTACCCGCTACACGTTGAACGGTGAAAACAAATCATTGAACACGTACACGGACGAGGATCCGTTGGTGTTTGAAGTATTCCCCCTCGGAAACAACCGTGCCGACGGGATGTGTTATCTTGATGATGGCGGTGTGACCACCAATGCTGAAGACAATGGCAAGTTCTCTGTCGTCAAGGTGGCAGCGGAGCAGGATGGTGGTATGGAGACGATAACGTTTACGAATGATTGCTATGAGTACGTTTTCGGTGGACCGTTCTACGTTCGAGTGCGCGGCGCTCAGTCGCCGTCGAACATCCACGTGTCTTCAGGAGCGGGTTCTCAGGACATGAAGGTGAGCTCTGCCACTTCCAGGGCTGCGCTGTTCAATGACGGGGAGAACGGTGATTTCTGGGTTGACCAGGAGACAGATTCTCTGTGGCTGAAGTTGCCCAACGTTGTTCTCCCGGACGCTGTGATCACAATTACCTAAAGGGGGATGGACAAAGTGGATGGAGTGTTTAGCAGCTGTGCACTTTGGGGTGATGAAGTGTTCGTTGAGCAATGGCCATTAGTGGCTATTAATTAATAGTAAGTTCGAAGCGATTGTGCTGTTGTGTGCATTGAGGTGATGGTAACACGTGTTGATGAGTGCACATCGTTGAGTAAAATGCGTTTGTTGTTTATGAGCTGTGCGTGTGTTTGCTCACAGTTGTTGGGTGAAGGGTTAGCAGTCGGAAGGGCTTTACTTGAGACGAATTTTTTGCGAAAAAGGTGGCCAAAGTTGAGAAAAACCTGTTTTTCTTTTTTGTAATTAGCCCAATTTTGGTTTTGTAAAAATTTGACTTCTAATACAGATGCAAATTAATGCAGAAAACAGAGTATGTCTATCAAGATGTCAATTGCAGGAGCTTTGGGTTTTGGGAGTGCCAAAATCGGCATAAATGTACCCTTCGTAGCTTGAATAAAGTGGCTGCAAACTTGAATGTGAAGTACTCAAGGGTAAAAGCTTTTGCGTCTTCCGATTAGAAGAAAGAATTTACATTTTTTAATGTCTTTGATGTGTTGCAGGTTAAGCCCTTCTGACTGCTCAACGGTACAGTGCAAGTTGATGTGGGCGGAGGCATGAATGAGGAATGAGGTTGCAGAAGACGTGGCACAAGTGTAACGCGGAATCGTGGACTGCGTAGGGCACTGGGATACGCACAGTGCACTCGCGGGGGTGGTGCCGAAGTACAGCCTCGCTTTTGCGCTGTGCGTTGAACCGTTTATTCGAGTGGTATGTACTGTAACTGGAGGCTGGGGCGAGCGTCGCTGAGGGCGAATACCACGCGTATATGTTCCGTTGCGCACAGCAGGGAGCGGTGGGAAACGCAAATGCGTCAGGTCGAGCGTGGGAGAGCAATGGCTGTTTCCAAATGGGCACAGCATACGCGTCCATTCGTCTGGACAGCTGAAGAGCGGCGGCGCAGCGGCGATTGGACGAGGCCAGCCCACGTGTACTTCGTGGATGGCAGTTGGCCGCACAAAAGCCAACGCGAGGAGAGCCCGCAATAGTTGCGCTGTAGACACGTACGCATGGCGCCATGGCGGGCGCAGATCGGCGCTTGTATGAAACACGCCATTGTCGCATTGCGTTAGCGCGCGCAGCGCCCAGTGCGCGGCTCAGCTTGGCCACACGCCACCCGGCTGGCTGTTCCAAAGGCGCTGTCGTAGCGTCACTGCCGTGTTTCACGCCGAGTTGTGGCATAGTGCTTTTGGTTACCGCAGCTACGCTGCCTGCTGCCAGTGCGCGTTCGTGCCTTGCTTGTGCGTCATGACCGCTCTCGACGTTTCACCGCTATTACCAGCCGCGTCCAACTTGCGTTGCCGCACCCCGCCGCCGGACGGCCACGGCGCGGACGCCCAACCGCCGTCGTTCAGCAACTACCTGTGCCGCAAGCACGCCAGGCTGTGGTCCACGCTCAACAGCCACCCGTTCGTGTGCAGTTTCATCGAGGAGCGCCACCCGGGCACTCTGAGGCGCACGCGCGCAAACACGCGTCTCAACAAGAAAGTGGCGCCCGCGCGCGACAGCTGCCTGTGCGCCGGCCGCGCACGCTGTCACGCGTGCTCGTCGCCCGCGCGCAGGACGAGCGCCGCGCAGAAGCTGCTGCGACGAAGACGCGTCCACTTTCAACACACCGTGGAGGTGTTCTCGCACGCCCTGCAGTCGCAAGTGGTGCAACGCTCCATTCGCTTCGCGCCGCCGCGCGCGCCGCGCGGCGCCGAGCGCGACGCGCGCGCGCGACGGCCGGATGCGAACGCGCCGCAGTCGCTTGCGGGCAAATGGTTGCTGCGACGCTCATCCGCTTCGTGATTTGCGCACGTCCGCTAACTTGGCTTGCACCGCCCAGGCGCAATGCGCTTGGCGGCGATGGGTTACCGTATCACATTTTGCATTTAGTTCGTTCTGCTTAACTGCTGTCATAGACCACCCACGCACATGTAAAGAGCTTCCGTTGTGATGCATTTCTGTCCGTCCTGCTTAACTGCTGTCATAGACCACCCACCCACATGTAAAGAGCTTCCGTTGTGATGCATTTCTGTCCGTCCTGCTTAACTGCTGTCATAGACCACCCACCCACATGTAAAGAGCTTCCGCTGTGATGCATTTCTGTCCGTCCTGCTTAACTGCTGTCATAGACCACCCACCCACATGTAAAGAGCTTCCGTTTTGATGCATTTCCGTCCGTCCTGCGCGCGCTTGCCAACTGTTGTTCGCTTGGAGATGCACCCGCGCTGACAGTTGGCTCCGCTGTAAAGTGCCGCTCGTCTGTCGGGGTGGCCATGTGGCCAAGTGAAACACCGCTTTAATTCGCTACTGTCAACGCGTTGTTGCTGCGTGCGCGTGCCGTTCTGTTCAGCGCTGCCGCTTCGCGGCCTCCCCCGCCCGCTCACTCCCAAAACAAACAACCTCTCCGTGTCCATTTGCACCAAAAACTCCACATCAACTCCCGTCAGCACCTCCCCACCAATTTCCTCCCCTCCATCCTCCTTACACACACTCTCTCCTTCCCCCCCCTTCCCCCTCCTCCCCCCACCCCCCTCTTCCCCTCCTTCCACACACTAACTCCAAAACTCCAAACCTGTACCCTCAACTCCTCACAAACTACACCGCCCCCCCTTGTATCACTAAAAACTCCCTCCCAATATGTCCAATCGAGACCGTCCGCGCGAGAAACGACGCGTCGGTTTCCGACTCAACCCCGCCGAAGAATCCCCACAACCTCCAGACACCTCCTTCATGATGCTTCGCGACGACGAAGCAGAGCGTCTAGCAGGACGTGTGCAACAGGATGCCACCAACAACCACGAGTCCACAAATGACACCGACCAACACCAAACCTCCTTTCTGCCCAAGTTGTCCGCGCGCGAACTCGCCGGAATGGCGGACAAGTCCATTCAAAGAGCGCAAATGTTGGGTGGACGAGCCGTAACTCGAGCCGCGGGCTTGGCCAGAGTTGGTCGACTTCCCAGTTTAGCCGCCATAACAGCCTTTGGTGGCAAACGCGCTCCCGTTGAAGATGACGCCTCACATCGTGACGAAGACGATGATGATGCTAGTCCCGGACGCCGTTTGTCCACGCTTTCAGCTGCCGGCTTGCATGCGCTCAGAAGACGCGCCCCAGAACCGGATCTTCGCACCGTTCGCATCAACGATGAGTCAGCCAATTCACACTTTCCTAGTAACTACGTGTCTACTACAAAGTACTCCCTGTGGAGTGCGTTGCCCTTGTTCTTGTACGAGCAGTTTACTCGTTTTAGTAACGCCTATTTCTTGATGGTGGGTATTGGATACACTATTAATGCTATCACGCCCATCTTTACCGTCGGCCGGTATTCCACTTTGTGGGTCCTTGCTGTCGTTGTTTCCATATCAGGAGTTAAGGAAGGTTTAGAGGATTATCATCGTTACAAGGAGGATCGCCGAGTCAATCGTGCAATTACTCATGTCGTCGGAAGCTCTCGCGAAGAAGATCAGTGGGCCACTGTACGCGTTGGCGATATTCTTAAGGTCTACGAAAGTGAGCACCTTCCCGCAGATATCGTGCTTGTTGCGTCGTCTAGCGATGATGGTATTGCCTACATTGAGACCAAACAGCTTGACGGCGAGAGTAATCTCAAGGTTAAGGCTGTTCCGCAAGCTATATCAAAGTCGTTTGTATCCGAATCTAGCGCACTTCTGGTTCGCGGCCGCATTGAGTGTGAAGCCCCGAATGACCGTCTGTACAAGTTCAACGGACGAATGTTCCTGGAGAAGAATGGGGTACCCACAGATCCGTCAGAACCCATTCCGTTGGGTCCGGAGAATATCATGATTCGCGGTTCCTCTCTTCGCAATACTGATTGGGTTATGGGAATTGTTGTTAACACCGGTAGAGATACCAAACTTATGCAGAACATGAAGCCTAGACCCCGGAAGAACTCTCGCTTGGAGAGGGAGACCAATAAGCACTACTTCTTGACCCTCCTTCTTCAGATTTGCGTCGTTGTAGCGCTTACAATCCAGAATAGTCGTATCTGTCAGGAACTGTTTGACGACGACACGCCGCGTGCTTGGTATTTGTTCGAAAAGGACGGATGCAGTCCGAAAGACTCGTTCTTGCGGTTTTTTACCTTCTTTCTTACCTTCGCCGCCCTTATTCCTATTTCGCTGTACGTTTCTATGGAGATTGTTAGAGGCTTCCAGGTATACTTTATTGAAAGAGATCGTCACATTATCGACCCTGAAAATGGCGTTAAGACGGAGGTTCGCACGTCAAATCTCAACGAGGAGCTTGGTATTGTTCAACATCTGTTTACGGATAAGACGGGAACGCTTACTGCCAACCGAATGGAATTCAAAAAGTGCTCTATCGCAGGTCGTGTGTACGAAATGGCTGATAAACCGAACGACGGAGCCACGAGCATGCGCGAGCTAAAGGAAGCCTTGCAAGCGGGACCAGAGTCATCTGCTGTGCGCCACTTCTCCGTACCAGAACTGGAAGGTGCTTCAATCACAATGCGTCTGCTTGCTATATGCCATTCGGTTGTTGCCGAGTATGTCAACCCGAGTGATGACGCAAGCGAGCACAACACCGATGTTAGTGAAGGGAGCAGTGGTATTCGGCAGCGAATGCTCCGGAGGCGTAGAAACAAGAATGGTGGGCGGGTAGCAACTGATCTGGGAACCCAAAACGATCCCTCCAGGGAGAGCGCAGCGTCTATGCTCACCATCCAGAGCAAGCAGACTGGAAGCGGCTACGAAGATGCCCAGCGTGAGGCCAGCTCACTAGGTGACTCCGCAGCTGGTGGAGCGTTGCTGAACTACCAAGCCTCTTCTCCAGATGAGGCTGCGCTGGTGCAAGCCGCTAGAGCACAGGGATTCACCTTCCTCTCAAGATCAAACAAGGACCTTGTTGTGGAAGTTTTTGGAAAGCAAGAGACGTACCAGCTGCTAGAGGTTATCGAGTTTGATTCCACTCGAAAGAGAATGAGCGTAATTACAAGAGATCCAGACGGTCAAGTTCGCATCTTCACAAAAGGTGCAGATGCTATAATCTTCGACAGACTGGCACCGGGACAGCAAGAGGCTTATGAGTCTACCGAGCTCCACCTTCATGAGTTTGCAGTTGAAGGCCTTCGGACTCTTTGTCTTGCTTACGCGGATCTGGATGACGACTGGTTTGACGAATGGCGTCACAGATATCGCGTGGCGGCCTCTGAATTGACTAATCGTGACGAGGCCATGGCGAAGGTTGCAGATGAGGTAGAAACAAACCTCACGTTAATCGGAGCAACAGCAATTGAGGACAAGCTCCAGGACGGTGTCCCAGACACATTGCAGAAGCTTGAACAGGCCGGAATTAAGATATGGGTGCTCACTGGCGACAAGCAAGAGACCGCTATCAACATCGGGCTCTCATGCGGAGCCATTGACGAAGGGATGGACGTCGTTATCGTGAATGAAGATAATCTTGAAGACACAGCTGCTCAACTTGATCGGGCCTTGGGACGGTGGGGAGCAATGGTACAGTCCGATCGCAGTATGGAAAAGAAATTCGGTATCGTCATAGACGGACAGACGCTTCACTACGCTCTGGAGGAGGGGCTACAGAAGAAGCTCATGGTGGTTACTAGAATGGCGAGATCTGTGATTGCATGCCGGGTGAGTCCTAAACAGAAGACTGAAATAGTGGAACTGGTCAGGAAGAACGAGCCGCAGCAGGTAACGCTTGCTATTGGCGATGGAGCTAATGATGTTGGAATGATTCAGGCTGCACATGTCGGTGTTGGCATCGTCGGGCTGGAGGGACAAGAAGCTAAACTCGCGTCTGATTACTCAATTTCTCAGTTTAGATTCTTGGGTCGCCTGATGTTGGTCCATGGCCGCTGGAACTACAAGCGTCTTGTGAAACTCGTGTTGTACACTATTTACAAGAACGCATGTCTTACGCTGTGTGAGATTTACTGGGCAACTCAATCTGCATATTCTGGACAACCCCTTTTGGATCCATGGATGGGTGGCTTGTACAGCGTTGCGCTCACGTCGCTGCCTCCAATTGTATTGGGTATATTCGACCAGGAGCTCACAGCAGAGTACGCTCTCACGTTCCCGGAGATATATTCCAAGGGGCAGCGCAGCACGGCATACAACTACAGGGTGTTCATCAGCTGGCTTAGTGCGGCGTTGTGGCAGTCGGCCGTGATCTTCTTCATTTGTTTCTGGGGATTTGGCGATATACCTTCCAGCAATGGACAAATGTTTGGAATGTGGCCGTTTGGGACAGTGGTTTTCTCTGCAGTTATAGTCAATGTGCATATCACGCTATTGGTGTACCAAAGCTCATGGACAAAACTGACCGCCTTTCTCTACGTAGTATCGTTCTTATCGTGGTTCCTGCTCGGTTCTCTGTTTTCATGGCGGCCGATAGCTCTAACTGGCGCACTGTCGCCGCCGCTCTACGCCGTGACTCATCGTATTTTTGCTGATGCGCGATTTTGGCTGGTGATTATGCTGTGTCCCGTGGTTACTGCCACACCTACTCTGTTGTGGAAGTACAGCAAGCGACGAAGGCGACCAAATTTGAAGATGATCGTGCAGAGAATGTTGCGTTCTGGGTTGACTCGAGAGGAGATCACCGGCGAAGCGCAGAGGCCGTTACACCGAGCGCCTAGTTACGATCCAAAGAGACCGGCTACTCCTTCGGGCCCTGTGACTTTTGTCTTCAAGGGAGAGCGAGAGTATCAGTTTTCTGGGTTCAATTTTGATGCTGGTGAGACTGGTGCAGTGCTACGGCATACGTTCCATTCACCTCGTGGAGTACGACGGAGGCACATGCAAAGGTTGAAACGATCTGGGAGTGATCCTGACCTGGATGTGCGAGGACTTGGAGAATCGAGGCCGAGAGACCAGCGTGATATTAGGGGGGATATGACGAGTGTGTGGGTGCAGGGTCATGCGGCGACGAACTTTGGGGACAGAGAGGAGAGGGGCGGTGTGGCCGACGGACAAGACAGTAATGCACCTTTGTTTCTGGCTTCTGATTTTGCAGAGGTCGACGTGCAGCAGCGCGGTCAGCATCGACGTGCTATCAGTGATGGTGCTGTGTTGGTGGAGGATCGCTATCAACGGCTGGGTGAAGCGGATGAGGCAGGAGCAGGAGGGTACGGAGGTGGAGGATATGGAGCGAACCTGTCCAGTGATGATAATGATGACGACGTGGAGAGAGCACGTTAAGTGTTTGGTTGTGTTGTACTTGAGTTGAGAGTCGCAAGCGTTTCCCTGTTTTCAGTTTAGACTGGAAGTAGCCTTAAGCTAGCTAGCCCGTTTTGTGAGCGGACCACGAAGAACTAAACGGATATGTTCGTGAGGTAGGGTTGAAGTTTCAAATGGGTGTTGCAGAGCTGAATGCGTGGCGTTGTGATCCAAAGTAGCCTTGCGAGAACGACGGGCAGGTCGTGAACACTTGGCGCGCATCAACTGGATGCCGTGGCATGTTACCCTTCAGCCGGAGCCAATGGAACGGGGCCACGTGGCCAGCTGTATCCGTCCACAGTCGCATCCGTCCACAGTCGCATCCGTCCACAGTCGCTCGCCGACCATCAAAGAACGCTGTTGGGCGTTTGTGGTGCGCAACGGACACTCACAACTCGCTGAATTGGCCCGCACCCGCTCACAGCCACCGATGTAAGTTGCTCGCTTTGCCCTTGCACCGCCGCCGATCCGAACCTCCCACACAACCACCCCGCATTCTCCTCCTCTCCTTTAGCCGATCCGATCCCCCCCCCCCCCCGCGAACGCTTCTTCCCGCCACTCTGCCACTTGCATCTTCGCCCGCTTCCTCCTCCTCCTCCTCCTCCTCCGCCTCCCCCTCCCCCAACAATGGCTTTCGGTTCTTCGCCGCTCTACGAGCGGGCCGCTGCCGCCAGTGAGGGGCTGTCCTCCACCGTCACGTCCAGCATTTCATCCTACGTCAGACGTCGTGATAGCACTTACCCTACTTTCACTGCTCTTGCCCGCACTGCGCCTTTCAATTCCCCCTTCACCAAGATCGCTGCCGCCTCCGTTGCGGAGGGCGACAAGTGGGACTCTAGATGGTCACATGACCCGCCGCACACCAACAGTTACTATGCGCAATGCATGGTTGGAGGAGCACTTGCCTGCGGACTTACCCACGCCGCTGTAACGCCTCTCGATGTCACAAAGTGTAACATGCAGGTCGATCCTAAGAAGTACAACAGCTTGATGTCCGGTCTCCGCATTCTCGTTGCCGAGGAGGGTGCCAAGGGGGTGTGGAAGGGCTGGCTTCCCACTCTCATTGGCTATTCCATGCAGGGCTTGTTCAAGTTCGGCCTCTACGAATATTTCAAGGACATGTACAGCACAATGGCTGGAGAGGAGAACTCCAAAAAGTACAAGGGTGTCATCTACTGCTTGGGATCTGCATCTGCTGAATTCTTCGCTGATATTGCGCTTTGCCCGATGGAAATGGTAAAGGTCAAGGTGCAAACCTCTCCTCCCGGCACCTGGCCAATTGCCTTTGGTCCAGCCCTCGCCAAGATGTCGGCCAATGCCGCCGAGACGCGTTTCCCGTTCGGGTCCGTTGTTCCGTTGTGGAGTCGTCAAATTCCCTACACGGTCGCCAAGTTCTACTTCTTCGAAAAGGCCGTGTCCCTCTTCTACACGCACGTCTTCACCGAGCCGAGGGAATCGTACTCGAAGAACGCGCAGCTTGGAATTACTTTCTTGTCGGGCTATGCCGCTGGTGTGGTGTGTGCTATTGTTTCTCACCCTGCTGACTCCATCATTTCTCAGATCGGAAAGGCTGAGAATCAGGGCAAGGCAATTAGTAAGATTGCTTCTGAAGTCGGATTTAGAAACCTTCTCACTCGGGGGTTAAGTACTCGTATCATTATGATTGGTACGCTCACTGGGTTGCAGTGGTGGATCTACGATACATTTAAGACCATGGCCGGTTTGGGAACGAGCGGTGGCAAGTAAGCTTATCGCGCTTGATATACCATCTTCTTTTTGAAGCAGTTTTGGGGCACTTACGCACACTACCTCCCAATAATGTCGTTAGAGCTTGCGTCAGTTGTCTGTCCTTTTAAGATGGGCGGGTGCATGGCCTAATGGTTGTACTCTAGTACTCAGTAGTAGGTATTTAGTGCCTTCACTGCACTGGATTTATCTAATCACCATGGAATTCAACACTTCGATGCATGAGTAAAAGCTTGTTACGCTACGCAAGTGATGTTGTTCCACCCGCCGCTGCCATAGGTTGAGATGAAAAACATGTGTGATTTAGCAAAGCTTTTAAAGAAATCGCCGCTTGTTATGAATGCCTATAAGGCTTCAGGATCTCTGACCTCATGCGTTAAGAATTGCGTTTCCAACTGCAACTTCTCCTAGTCATGTTTCTGTAATCAACTCTTGTGTACAGGCCGAAGGGTACTCAGCTCTTGCAAATCAAGGGGGTTTGTATGAGTTAATTTGGGCTTTCTTAGTATCTCTACACGTAGTGCTGTTGCTCCCGACAGCTCTATTGAGGAGCATGAGCTGCTACCCGTTGAGCAGTTGTTTCGAAGATATGAGTACCGAGTGCTAGCTCGCACTCAATAGCCTTACCGTCGACCATCATACTAATGCTAATCGATTGATCTGGACCTACGTCTTCACTTCCCGCCAGGGCATGAACTTGTCTACATCTGATGTATTTCGCCACTGCCTGAGCTGCCTTCACGTCACCCCCGAGTACGTCTGCAATACGGCCTGCACTTGGGCACAGGGACCCATTTGTAAGGCAGACACGAAGGTTGGCATTTCCGATTGGCTCCACCGCCTCGTCAGCGATGACCACGCTCATGCTTGACCTCTCGAATATGGGCAACGGCGCAGTGCTGCCTCGCAAGTCCTGGAACACAGCGACCTTGTTCGACATGACGTTGAGAATGCTTTCATCTGCACAATCAACGAACACCTCAATCTGGTCTTCTGGTCTCAACTGAACTTTCTTCCGAAGCTTCTGAATGCGGTTGATGATCTCGCGAGCAACCCCTTCTTGCCGCAGATCATCGTCGCGAACTGTGTTGAGTACCAATAGCAAGCCGTTGGACTGTGCTTCAACTTGCAATTCGCCACCTGCGCGGAATCCCTCACGCAACTCCCTAGTGATCTTCACGTCGCTCGTGGTGAGAAGGTGTCCAGCGATTTCCATCTCACCTTCATCTTCGAACCGTGAAACCTCTTCCGCACTTAATGCCTTAACAGCCTTAAACACTTCCTTGAAACTCTTTCCTAGTTTCTTCCCGAGGACACGCCCATCTGCGTCCGCCTTTAGAGCCACGTACTCTGATTCCTCTGTTGAATAATGCAGCGTGCGGATATTCAGTTCAGACGTAACATATCCTTCCAGCGATTTGATGGCGTCGAGAATCTTTTGGTCGCGGTGAACCATCGTTGCCTCTCTCAATGGTTGCTTGAGCGGAATCTCGCGATGCTCACGGGCCAAACGCCCGAGCACAATAGCTGCTTTCATGTGCTCGATCGCGTCTTCGAACTGCTTGTCGACCGCAGTCTTATCCACACTGGGCAACATAAGGAAGTGCACCGAGTCCATGTCAAGCTCAGCGGGAGCAAGGGGCTTAAGGATCTGGTAAGTGTACTCAGCAAAGAAGGGAGCGAAGGGAGCCATCAGACGAGATAAGGAAAGAAGCACATGCGCAAGCGTTCCTAGTGCTGCTCTCTGCTCTTCCATTGTGCCCATTCCTTTCAATCGTGGCCTGTTCAGGCGAACATACCAATCTGTGAGAGAGTCGACGAAACTGAGCAGCTTCGGTACAACAGTATACAATCTGTAGGCCCCCATTTCTTGATGAACAGATTCCGTCAACGACCCGAGAGCGGACTCGATCCAGTGATCCATTTGATTTTTGTGTGCTGAATACTTCGAAGCGTCTTCAATCGTGACCAGGGTATTACACGACATTGAGAGAGCGCGAACGTTTTGCAGCAGAAAGCGTAGCGCGTTGAACCACGGGAGCATAACGTCTTTGACAACGTCCCTTACGCCATCTTCCCTAAACCTTAACGGTTCCGCTCTGACCACGGGGGAGTTAATGAGATACAGGCGCAAGGCATCTGCGCCGTAAGAGTCGAACACATGATTAGGATCCGGGTAGTTCTTAAGTCGTTTTGACATCTTCTTCCCGTCTTCCGCAAGAACAAGTCCGTTGACAACGCAGTTCTTGAAAGCGGGTTTATCATAAAGCGCCGTGGCAAGTACCATAAGCGTGTAGAACCAACCGCGAGTTTGGTCCAAACCCTCTGCGACAAAATCGGCCGGAAACGATTTTGTAAATGTTTCCTCGCTATCGCTTTCAAATGGATAATGTTGAGCCGAGTACGGCATGGATCCGCTTTCAAACCAGCAGTCAAATACCTCCGGAACGCGTCGCAGCATGGCGCCAGTCTTTGCAGACTTTATCTCGATATCATCCACATGTTCTCGATGAATATCGGTGATGTCGGATCTTCCCGACAGCTGTTCCAATTCCTCAATGGAACCGACAACGATGCGCTCTCCAGTTTCGTCGTTAGTCCAAATGGGAAGCGGGGTTCCCCAGTATCTATTTCGAGAGACATTCCAGTCGCGGGCATTCTCTAACCAACTGCCAAAGCGATTGTGCTGAACAAAGCCCGGAACCCAATACGTCTTCTTATTATTCGCAACCAGCTTGTCCCTAATGTCCGTGACGCGAACAAACCATGAGGGCACGGCACGCTGCATGAGAGGGGTATCAGACCTCCAACAGAACGGGTATCGATGGTTAACAGACTCATTTTTAACAAGACGCCCGGCCTCTTTCAACGCGGCGACAATCTTTTTGTCGGCGTCTTTAATGTACATGCCTTCAAAGTCGGTAGCGGGAGCTGTGAAGTTTCCGTCGGCGTCGACGGGGCAGGGAAGATGAGCATCTGCATCCACTACGCCATTAGAAATACAGACACGATGATCATCTTCTCCAAAGGCCGGTGCCTGATGCACAATGCCCGTACCATCAGTATCAGTAACATAATGATCCTGCAATACTCGGAAGGCGCGATGGCCCATTTGCTGAACGAAGAAATCGAACAGCGGTTGATATCGCATACCGACCAGCTCAGATCCCTTGACCTTTTTCAGAATCTCAAATCCCTTCTTCTTCTTTGGGTTCTTGTACAGTTGCACAAGACGGGATTCGGCCAGAACATAAACTTGCGAGGACTTTTCATCGCGGACGTAGACATAATCAAACTGCGGGTGCACACACAGGGCGAGATTCGATGGTAAAGTCCACGGGGTAGTGGTCCAGGCGAGGAAGGAAGCCGGGATGTCGGAGTGAATGATAGGGAAGGAAACGGTAACAGCAGGGTCATCTACGTTTTTGTAATTGAGTCCGGCCTCGAAGTTGGACAAGGGGGTGGTGCATCCAGTGGAGTACGGCATGACTTTGAAGCCCTTGTAGACGAGGTTTTTCTGATAGAGCGTTTTGAAGACGTACCATATGGACTCCATGAAGGAGGTGTCGAGCGTTTTGTAATCGTTTTCAAAGTCGATCCAGCGGCCGAGTCGATTGACGACGATCTGCCATTCGTTTGCGTAGCGCATGACGATGTTGCGACACTCGGCGTTGTACTTGTCGATGCCGAATTGGAGCACCTCCTGCTTGCTTTTAATGGCGAGTTGCTTCTCGATTTCAAACTCGATGGGTAAACCATGGCAATCCCAGCCGAAGCGACGGGGCACGTGATGGCCGGTTTGGTACGCGAATCTGGTAACGGTGTCCTTTATGGTGCCCGCGAGGAGGTGGCCGTAATGGGGGAGCCCGGTTGCAAACGGGGGTCCGTCGTAGAAGGAGTACACGGGTCGGCCTTCTGAAAGCTTGTTGGAGGTGTGGAAGGCATCAATGTGACGCCAGTGCTCAAGGACGGAGAGCTCTGCATCTGGGAAGGTGATGCGCTCTGGGACGTCCCGTAGCTGTAGCTGTTCCATAGGTGGGGGCGCGTTGACGGCGGGGGGCTGCAACAAGAGCGGCGCGCCCGGCGAGCAGTTTGACGACAGGCGCGCGACGGTGAGAGCGCGGACGGCGACGGGGGGGGACGGAAGTGGCACTGGTGCAGGCGTGTGTGTGGGATAGAGTGCCACAGCTGGCGCGGTGGACACGTGTGACATGTGGCCACGTGTCATAGACGCTGTGGTGGCGGCATTTGTGGGTGCGGCGCGTGCAGCGGGGGAGCGCGGAAACGACGGTGGACAGCGGGGTGGGAGCAGTTGGGAAAGGGGCGCTTTAAAAAAGGTTGCTGAGCATTGCGCAAGTTATGTAAGTTAAGCTGGTGTGTCGCAGCCTTCGGGCTGTGGTAGACCAGGGGTTGGCGGGAAGGGGAACGGCGAATGCATGGTTGCGCGAGAGGAAGACCGGTTGGTTTCACGCTTTGGGGGATGCTGTGTATGGCATGGACTCTATGCGCCTGTGTGACGTGCGCGAAGGCGCGCTGGAAAAAAAGCAATGCCACGCAAGCGCCAGCGGGCAGCAAAGGCGGCGAGGACATTGTTCACACGTGGGACGAAATGGGCCGGTGCGCGCGCTGTTGATTTGCGGCGCTCGTGCGGCGACAAGTGTCCGTCAGCCAAGCGCGCGCGCTTACGCGCGCTTACAGCGCATTTCAGCGCGCGGCGCGTGCGTGACGCCTTTTTGGTGCGCACGGCGGCGCGTCCACTCCGCGGCGCGCCAAGTGTGTCCACCGCGCGCGCCGCGTTTGTTCGCGCCTGAATCGCGGCCAATCAGCGACGCGCACGCTCCGCCGCCGCTCCGCTGCCGCCGCTGATCCGCCGCCCCCGCAACACATCCCTCGCTGCGCCGTGTGTCACCCCGTCACGCCCGTCACGCCCCGCCGTCGTTGCACACCGTGCCGCAACAACACACACACACACACATAAAAGCGCGACGCCGCCGTCCGCCGCTCCTTCTCGCCGCCGCCCTTTCATCCCCCCGCCACTAACACTCCTCTAACTAGCGTTAGCTTCGCTCTTTGCTTCGCCACCCCAGTTTTGACACTTAACAATGCCGTCCTCGCCCGTGTCGTTCCGCCAATTGACGGCCGTGGATACCGTCAAGCCCGCTTTCGAACAGCTTCTCGCCGCCAACGACGACCGCAACGCCGCTGCCGCAGCCTTTGTGCACCACCACTGTGCCCAATTGGACACTCTTTCCCCCGCTTCCGAGCTCGTCTCAGCCCTGCACGCAGTTCTCTCCACCTCGGACAAGAAGCGCGCCGCCCACCGTGAGACCGCCCTGCACGTGTGCAATGCGCTGTTCACCAAGCATGCGCTTGTGGCCGCCCCGTTCCTCTCCCACTTGCTGCCGTCCATGCTCACCCTCATGGCCGACAAGCACAGTCGTAACGTCCAGTCCGCCGCCACCGCGGCTGCCACCGCCCTGCTCCACCTTCTGCCCCCCGTGGCAAAGCGCGCCGTCTGCCTTGAGCCCCTTGTCCAGGCACTCAGCATTCAGTCCAAGTGGCAGACTCAGGCCGGTGCCCTGGCTCTCATCTGCAACATTGCTACTGACGCACCGCACGAAATCGGATCCTGCATGCCTGACCTCGTTCCCGCAGTCGCCCCGCTCATGTGTGAAGCGAAAGCTGCTCTGTCCAACGCTTCCAAACACGCCATGTCCACCATGTGTCACTGCATTGACAACCCGGATGTCAAGCCGCTCGTGCCTCATCTCATGACCGCCCTTGGAAACCCGACCAAGGTTGAAGACGCCATTCACAAATTGGCCGCCACCACTTTTGTCGCCCAAGTTGAGTGCAACGCACTGGCCATTACTGTGCCGCTTTTGAAGAGAGCCTTCCAAACCCGTTCCACTCCGCTCAAGCGTATTTCCGCTAAGATTATCACTAACATGGCCAAGTTGGTTGAACGTCCTTCCGATGTGCAACCATTCATCCCCACTTTGATGCCGGCTCTCAAACGCGCCGCCGACGAAATTTCCGACCCGGAGGCACGCTCCGTCTGTGCTGATGGTGTTCAAGTTTTGGACGCTGCGTCGAAGGGTGAGGGTATGGCTCCGGAACCTCCACGTGTGGAGAAGCAAACCGTGCTGGACACCCTCAAGGAAGCTTGTGGCCTTGCCCAGCCGCACCCGGCTATTGAAACCGCCCTCAATTTTGTCGCCGAGGAGGCTACCATTCTCATTGCCAATCAGGCATTGGACTTTGATGAGTGGAACGTCTCGATCGCTCCCATTTTGTCGCCCTTCGTGGCGGAAGGCTCCGTCGATGAGCTTGTCAACAACATGCTTGCTCGATGCACCAAATACATGACCATTGTTGACGAAGAGGAGGAGGAAGAGGATGCTGAGGAGCTGTGCAGATGCAAGTTCTCTCTTGCTTATGGTTCCAAGGTGTTGCTTAACAACACTGACCTGCGTCTCAAGAGAGGCTTCCGCTATGGTCTGCTTGGCCCCAACGAGTGCGGTAAGACCACCCTCATGCGCGCCATTGCCAATGGCCAGGTTGAGGGCTTCCCGCCTCCGGATGAGGTGCGTACTGTTTTCGTTGAGGCTGATATCCTTGGAGAACTGAGCCATCTCAATGTTGTGGACTACATTTTCGCTGATGAGGCCATCAAGGCTTGCAATGTGCCTCGTGATACTATTGAGTCTGTGCTGTCCTCTGTTGGATTCACCCCGCTTATGCTCACTGGTTCTGTTTCCTACCTTTCTGGAGGTTGGCGCATGAAGCTGGCGCTGGCTCGTGCTATGCTCCAGAACGCTGATATCCTGCTTCTTGATGAACCGACCAACCATCTCGACGTTGTCAACGTCAAGTGGGTTGAGGACTACCTCAACAACCTTAATGATGTCACCAGTATCATCGTGTCCCACGACAAGGGCCTCCTCACCAATGTTACCACTCACATCATCCAGATTGAGAACCTCAAGCTCAAGTTGCACAAGGGTAACCTCCAGGAATTCGTCAAGAAGGTGCCCAAGGCCAAGAGCTACTTTGAACTCAAGGAGTCGAAGCTCAAGTTCAAGTTCCCCAAGCCTGGTGTTCTTGATGGCATCACCTCGAAGGGAAAGGCCATCATCAAGATGGAAAATGTGCAGTTCACGTACCCGTCTGCCAACCGCCCTCAGGTGGCCGGTGTCACCATCCGCTGCTCTCTTGCCTCTCGTGTCGCCTGCATCGGTCCCAACGGTGCGGGTAAGTCTACCATTGTCAAGCTGTTGACTGGAGAACTGGAACCAGACTCTGGGTCTGTGTGGAAGCACGCAAACGCCCGTATTGGGTACATTGCGCAGCATGCATTCCATCACATTGAGAACCACTTGGAAAAGACTCCGAATGAGTACATCCGCTGGCGTTACGCTTATGGTGAGGATCGCGAAGCTCTTCAAAAGGACACTATGCAAGTGAGTGATGAAGAACTTCAACTCATGAAGACCCCAATCCAGTACGTGTGGCTCAATGATGATGGAACTGAGCGCCGGGAGAAGCTTGTCATCGACCGACTCACCACTCATCGCCGTACCGCCAAGGGAACGAAGAATGACTACGAGTACGAAGTCAAGTGGGTTGGCAAGCCGTCCACCTTCACTGCCTGGTTGGCTCTTGACAAACTTGAGGGACTTGGGTGGGGCAAGGCCATCAAGACCGTTGATGAGAAGGTTGCCTCTCGTGCTTCTGCATTCACCATGCCACTCACCTCTACTAACGTCGAGAAGCACCTTGAGAACGTTGGTCTGGATCGCGAATTCGGTACTCATTGCCGTATTGGTGCTTTATCTGGTGGGCAAAAGGTTAAGGTTGCTCTTGCTGCTGCGTTGTGGAACTGCCCCCATCTTATCGTTCTTGATGAGCCTACTAACTACTTGGACCGTGAGTCTCTTGTTGCCTTGGCTAATGCCATCAAGCAATTCGAGGGAGGAGTTGTCATTATTTCTCACAACGCCGAATTCACTGGTGAAGTTTGTCCAGAGATTTGGAACTTGACTCCTGCCACTGAGACTGAGCCGGCTAAGCTCAACCTTGAGGGTGATTTGGATTGGACCAAGAACGCTGAGAAGGAGAAGATTCAAACTAAGCAAATTACTGAAATGACTGACGCCTTTGGAAACACAGTGAAGGTGAAGGGCCCCAAGAGAAAGAAGAAGATGTCTCGCCAGGAAAAGAAGAAGCTTGAGCGCAAGCGTGCTGCTCAAAAGGCGGCCGGTGAATACTATGAAGGTATCAACGGCACGGACTCTGAAGGGGACTACTGAAGAGACCCCCACCCTTATTCTATACGCCAAATTTGTTTCCACCTCACTTGTCTTTATTTCAGTGCTTTATAGAACAGGAGGACCCAGTACCGTTGGTACGACGTTCTATCCTCATCGCTTACATAAATTTCGAAAACCTTTCAAAGAACATCTCATCTGAAACTCCCTTTACTCCTTGTCGCAGCGCAGGCCGCGCCACTCGAGCTGATTGACACCACTTGCCGCCCCAGGCCGAAGAAGTCTTAGGAGGCCGGTTTGGTTCAGTACGGTCTGCACGCGCTAGTCCTATAAGCTACGCTCTGCGTGAACAAGGATGCTTGCAGTCCACAGCAAACAACGATGACGAGACAGTTCTCTCTCTCCCTCTCTTTCACGGGTGCCTATGTCTAATTCCTACATAGCGCAGATCGTTCCTTTTCAAAGAAGCGTTGTCTCATTAGGTAGACCAACACGTTTATGGTCATTTCCTAATAAGTTCGTCAACTGATAAACCACAACGTTCGCGAAGGGGAGGTAGGCTTCCTCTTCTGGTCGAGTTTCTCAAAAGGGCATCGCAGTAGAAAGTGTTCAACGTCGTTCAACACCCCTGGCCTGCAAGTACAGACTAGTCTCTTCTTGAGTAAAAAAGAGCCTAGCGGGCACATGCAACTCGCCTTCACGCGGTGTGCCTGACTTCTCTACGATCCTGTCGCAGAGAAGCGAAATGAGGTCGCGACCGGGTCTCCAACGGGGGGGCTAGAAGAGGTAAGACTATGGCGGAGATAGTCCGCCAGTGGCCACAAAAGTTGTTAGCTTTTCTGAGGAGAGAGAGGGTTTTCACATGAGAAACCACTACCAACATGCCGTAATCAGGCATATTGAACCCTCAATAAAGAAGAAGAAGAAGAGCCTAACGGTTGCAAACAAGGCGTGTGCCCTACTGACAACTGATAGAGTGTCACTTCCGCTTCCCTTTGCGAAACTACTTTTGACGAGACAGTTGCTCAAGGAGACCCACTTCCCGACCAGCCTCTTTCGCCTTGACTCGGCATCTGATGATCCGAGAAGCAAGCTTTTCCTTTTCTTTTCAGGAGCCAAGCGCTTGCCCGCTGTGAGGCCCAGCTGCATCGTCGTGATAATCCATGGTGAACACTGCTAGAATATGTGTTAATTCAGTGTGTGTGTGTGTGTACTCTATTCTAGCAAGGCTAGAAGCTCTTGTACACGAACTTGGAAGACTGGGATACGGTGGTAAACGGGCATATCCACAAAGCCGAATGGATCACAGAGTGGGTCCGTTTCAAGAAACATACTTTTCGGAGCAGAAACCTTCCTTGAAGGCCAACCTAGGTGTCGTAGTCGGACAACTAGCGCCCATGTGATGAACGAGAAGAAGAGCGGGGTGGCAATCTGGTTTAGGAATGACGGTATGGCTCGAGGACCAAGGATGAAGACAACACACATCTTTTGGGGCGTCAAAGTTGTCGTAGCCCATATGGAACCACGATGCTAAATAGCTTTGCGGTGGATGCCTGCTGTGGTGAGGGATCACTGCAAGCTACTCACTGCAAGCTACTGGCGAGTCCCGCTAAGGGCACATGCAGTTCCGCCCGTAGAGGTGTGCCGACCTTCCGAAAAGGCTACAAAAGACTATGAAATTACGCCGGATGAGGAAGCCGGATGAGGAAGCCAAATGGATATGCGATTGGGTCTGTTAGGGGAATTTAGCCGTCGAATAGATGATTAGCCTTCTACTTCTTCTAGAAAGTTAATACCGCTGCCTCGGAATTAGAGGCACGTGCCCGTAAACACACACACACATCTTTTCCCTTGATGCTTCCCATTCGGAGTGAAGTGAATGAGTGACTGCAGGGCAAGGCATTGCTAAGATAACCATTCCGCCCGGAGCAGATACAGATGACGCGCTGCGTGAGATAAATCAATCTGACTAGAAAGACTCTGAAGCGTTACCACGCTATACAATACCTAACGGTGCATTCACCTCGCCTTCTTATGGTGCGCGTTTCCCTCATTCAAAGCTGCTCATACAACGCGAAATTGATTTCGATGGCCCACAAATATCCTTAGCCCAAGTCACTATCGAAGGAAAAAGGATAGTCAAACCCTAAGCCACTTCGTAAGAGGTGCTTTTCATAAGTGCGTAATCGTTAGGAAAGAGTAATGCCATTCCGTGCCCAGCCTATTGCCTAGTGTCTGCGCCCAAGTACAACTCGAAACTTCAATGCCATACTTTAGTACACGGTTCCTAGTACACTTTTGCTTGACACAGCGATTTGTTCCTCTGAAATGTTCCGACAAGGATATTCTGTTGCATGTGCTTCATATAGTCAATGTGTCCCTGACTAATACACCATTCCGCAAAGGGGTGTCTCCTTCGGTCACTTAGACAACACCTTCGGATACAGAAACTATGAACAAGATTATCCCGATTAATATCAGAGCATCGCGCAAAGGGGCTTCCAGAGATTCCCCAATTCATGCGTGAATGCAACCCAGTGTACATGCAATGCTTCATCCTGGAAGCTTCATTGATCTGTGAGAATCATGGGCGTGTTTCGGGAAGTATCACAGGTTTTCTAGACCTTCTTGACAGTGTTTCCTGCACTGCGTACGATAGCCCTTGACTAATGCACCAAATTGTGCTAAAGAGCGGGAGGGATCGTTCCACAAAGCACTTCGTAGATGAAAATATCAGCTGAAAAGTAACGTAGGTTGCCCCTGCATAAGCCAACGTTCAAATGACAGTAGGCCCATCATTTCAGCTTTTTCAAGACGATCTTAGACCTGATAGAATACGAAACCCATCATGTTCTTGGAGGTTGGAGAAGGGCTTCGTGTCCGCCTTTCAAGTGCTGTGCCGATAGCTGAAGAGCCAGAGCTGTTGTTGGGCAACCAGCACACACAACTCTGACGCAGATGTTTACTGGCGATGTTTCGACCTTGCCCCCAGTATCTACGTACCCCCACAAAGGACATTTTCCTGCCCACTGGAACGCGGACCCAACATACAAAGTAGTGTTGACCTTCGACGATGTCGCCATAGAGCGGTATCACGACAGAAAGAGCTTCTCAACGCCCATTCAATAGTTAGAACATGGCCAGAGAAGCTGCCGATATATCTAGAGAGAGGCTATTCATGTTAGAAAACCCCCTACCGCTGCGTCGGGATTAGGAACTCGGCCTTTATAAAACACACACACACATCGGGTGCGACAATAGTCGAAGACCGGTTCAAAAGTGCAGAGTGCACACGGTGCCTTGCAGGAATAATGCTTGTCAAAAAGGTAAGAACCATTAGCTTGGTTCTCATGAACAGCCGCCCCCATTTCCCATTTGTGCTGAACTCGATTCAGTAAAGCATCGCGCTCCGTCTAGTTCACCGCAATAAACACCGTCCCTGCTCGTGGAAATGCATGTCACTCTGCATCTCTTCCAGACCAACGCAGATCTTCTCCACTGAACCGTCATGACCGCTAGGAAGGCTAGCCCCATCCCATGTGGGTTCAGTTACACAGGACCGAGGCATGTCTCGAAGGAGTTCTTCAGGCTCTTGCCGAACTACGTCCCAAAGGTACAAGGGTTAGACGACTGCTACCCTTCGCCTAACCGCTAGTAGCCCCTACGGTAGCCTCTTGACCTGTGTCTAAACGGTAGACGAACGTATGCCTACCCCGCCAATTGCAGTTTTTTCGAAGCTAAAACTTGGGCCAAACCATGAAATGTCAAGTGTCACGTGATTGCCGCGCCAAACAAGAACGCCCCGCCTGCAAGTTGGCTGGATGGAAGGGGATGAAGATGGCACTTTTTCAGTTCCATGAGCGATTGTGTTCACATCGTTTGCGATCTTGAGGAGGCGCTCACATATCCATAGCCTCGTACTTGAGAACGGTATTAAACTTCAAACGGTTCTTTCTCATGTCACTCTCGGTCGCCCTCGGCTAACGTAAGAGGTTCACAAAACCTTGTCGTCAGTATTGCGTTTCGTGACATCGATAATCTTTGGCGCGAGCGCGATCATTCATTTTCTTCACACAGGCTCGTTGCGTTCTCTTTGAAACCAGTCGTACTTTTCAATGATGGCCGAGAGGAGCTCAATAATCATCCGAGCATCCTCCGCATTTAGCGGTTTTCTAAATCGATCCACACTAGCATATGGTGCGCACCCAGCCGTGCTTGTAACACTTGCGGCGGTAGCATCTTCAACGGCCGCTGCAGAAGAGTCCAACCCTGCAGATACCGACCACGCTCAAGATCGGGAACGGACAGAACCCAAGAGCCTCGAGGATACCGTCGAGAAAAAACCAATCGTCCAATCGATTGGCGAACAAGTTTCCTTCGGAGCCGTGCTTGGTTTTGCGACAGGGTACTCAATACGAAAGATTGGAAAGCTCATATTACTGGTGGTTGGTACTGAGGTTGTCGTATTGCAATATATGGCATACCGGCAATGGCTTGTGATGGATTGGCGACGTATCGGACGCGATCTCTCCCCAAAATTCAATCGTTCCATGTGGGACGGCCTGCTGAATGTTTTGCTGTACAAGATGCCGTTCAGCGCTGCGTTCAGCGGGGGACTGGCAGCTGGGCTTCGCCTGTCCTACCAAAAGTGAATTGGATTGGGAATGTTTTCTACATTGCAGAACTGTTCTAGTGCCATCATTTTGTTTGGGTCGAAGGCAAGGCGTTAGTGTGCCAAAGGCTAAAACTCATAGGCTCCCCTTGGCTTCCTAGGTATGCGGATGAGATCTGTTTGCTAGGTGGCTGCACCTGGATTCAGTGACATTGATGCCTCCGTCACACTGAATGTCAGACAATCCGAACCCGTGAAAGAGCGGTGATAATCTTGACTTCTTCAGTATGTGGATGAAATGTGCATTGCCATGTTCTCTAACCCAACTTCACACTGAGTTCTACTTAGATGAGCAAATAATATTATTTCATCCGGATCTTGGGCCTCTGCCTCATCGGAAATGAATACTTCAGTGACCGCTGAAGGCAATCTGAAGCGACTTCGGCCGAACAGTGCTTCAAACTCAACGCACACAACCCGTGCTGTACGTAAGTCGACGCTTCAATTGCATGGCGTGACCTAAGCGTACTCTTGCCCTTGCGCTTTGGGATTCGGAGCTTGCAGCTGCTAAGGAAGGCCTCTCTTCTCAAGATACGTCGTACATCTTCTGCAAATACCTTCTGTCTTAAATTCTCGTTTCATGAAAGGATACCGATGATGGCAAAAGCGTTTAGCAAGGATAAGTATCCGCTATAGCAGACAGTAGGCTACTAAAGGGGTAGTGAATCAGCAACACTCTTTCGGCCAAGGGATAATCTACACGGCGCAGCCGGCGTAGGACGTTGACTGAAAAGGAACAGCTCAGCACAAGCTCTCCAGAAAACTGACCCAGCTCAATGACCCGCATATGCACATTCTCCTGCGGCCAATCACAGCCCCCTACTGCCCGAAAAGAACAATCAAACAAAAATGGGCAACTCAAACCAGCAACAACGTACCCCTACGCGCCAAGTGTTCAGCCATCTTTGATCTTTCATCGCGTTAACTGACGCCACACCAGCCCACGGTCTTTGCCGCCGTCGATTCCCAGATCTCCGGAATGGATTGCCAGATCCCTGGCGTCGCCTTCATGCACTGATCTTGCTTCTTCTTTCACCCATTTCTCTCACCATTTTCATTCCAGCCAGATATCTACAAACCACCGTTACCTTTTCCTGTTGCCACCGCTGTTCATGCATTTTCATTCTATGAATTTTGCATTGCTCTTTACCCAAGCTCCGTTTTTCTCTGCTTTCTGTTTCTGTGAGCTAAGAATTGGTCTTTTTGGGTCTACTGTCGTCTTAAAATCTTTCTTTCGTAAACTATAAGCTTTTCTTGCACCTGCTATCGTCCTGTGTATATCCTTCTCCTATTACGTGCTTGATTGCCCTTTCTGCTCTCATTCAAGTATGGCGGAAAGAAAACTTCTTTTGCTGGATCTATGCAGGGCAAATGCAAGGTCTCTCGCTTACCATTCAATTCTTCGTCGTCTGTATCTTTCTCACTCACTATTTTCTGCAGCTACGTACAGAAAAGCAGCGCTCTACTCTTTTTCTTACATTGAAGCGACTGCGCGTGTTATTGTTCTCTTTCAATCCACCATTGGCTCTGTCTTTTTCACCACTGCACATATTGGCGTATGGCAACAGCGCTGCTCTACTCTTCTTTCTACTAAGATGCGTTTTCACAGCTCATTGATTGTTTCGTACCCCTCATTCCTGTCAAATTTGTTTCACATACGCTAATTGAAAAATGTTGCAATAAGAATTTACTTAGATCCAACTTCTAACAACTTGTACTCCCTTCAAATATTTTCAGCTATTCTCAAAGCCTTTCGCTGTGCTCTGTCTATATCAGCAGAAGAAGGACTCGATTATGGTTGCGATGGTTCCTGAGATGTCTCTTTAAGCTCCGAAGATGAAAAAGACGTGCGTTTCTTCTTCAAGTTGAATCTCTCCGTATATCCTTTAATTCTGCGTTTCATTCTAACATAATCTTCATTCTGTGGTTTAATCGTCGTGTGCTTTTCAGGTCTAGAACCGGAAAGCACAACGAATTCTCTTTGCAAACCAGTAAGGCTCTCTTAGTCTGAAACTAAAGAATGCGGTTGTACCAATCCTTGAGATAATACGTCGCCGACTTTTTCCAAGATTTGGTGAACGCTCTCGACCGCATTCATAGTCTTGCTTGATGCAAATCTGTGACATTGATCAAATAGCGCGATTTCAGCTGCTCTGGTAACGTATTTCTGTACCTCAGCATCTTCCTTTTTGCACAGCATGTCATCGAAATCAATATCAGTTTCGTTTGTAGCGGATTTGCACAGCAGCTGTTCTAACTCTTCTTTTTTATACACTCCTGCCTGCTTTCGTACTTCGCTTGTATCTTCAACAACAGAGATACCGCGATCAGATGCTTTCCAGTAAGGATCAAAAGGTTAATGAATGGGGATGCATTCATCCAAAACGTGACTTAGATCTGGTAGTCTTAGAAGTTCTTCTGGGTATACATATGCACATCTCACAATGTTTCTATATGGAAACCCCAATTTTAGTGACATTTGACAGGTGCATGATGCAAAAAGACTGCTTTCTGGGCCATTATCCGTTGGATTGACCGTAGTTGCGAACAAGACGACAACTGGTCTTGACTGTTGCGGCGAGATCGTGGATGAAGAGGTCGGAGGTCTTTGTTGTTGCAGTTCGAATCGCGCGACTGGGAAAATTGAGCTCCCGTGTTCTAAAACCAGTGCGGAACAGGTTTCGATGTCGTACTCGATCACAGAGGTTGAGATAACCGCAAACTTTTTCGCGCTTTCGATGCTCAGCTCTTTGAACTTAGTGAGAGAGTACGTCTTGTACTCTACTAAAAGATAGTTCAGAACTTCGTCGGGTAACGGTAGCTGGCAATCTCGTAGAGATCTAGATCTATTACTTAAAGAAGATACTGACTTTGTGCGAGCTTCCTGGAGCCTGTCCTTTCTTTTCAACGTTGGTCGACGCATCTTGTAGGGGATATGAGAGAACAGAACCTTCTTAGAGAGAATATACGCCTTATACCCGAATTTGGATGCCTTCGTGTAGCCAGTACCTTGGAAAAGGTACCTCTTAGGCACGGCTAGGTCTTTAAAAACAGCTCACGACCAAGTTCGGCTTCTTCAAGTAAAAGTATCGATACCAAACTGGAGGTCTTTCCCCGAAATGTTCAAACTACTTCCTTTGGAAAGACTCCCTGCGTCTCATAAAGTCTTGTACGGTTCGTGATCTTCGCATAGCGAACAAGTCCCTAGACATATCGTCAAACCAAGACTGGCGTTTTATATGGGCGCACCATGATGTCACGTTGCGCATCTGGTTCTGGTTAAGATGCGATTCATCGAAAGACAGAAATGACCTATCAAGCACCTGCTCCACAGCGTTGATGCATGGAATGCTTTGGTCCATCGTTATCGTTGCTGGTGGCATTGGAATGATAGACCTAAAGCAGGACAGCACCTCAACGAAGTCAGCTGTCGTTTCTCCTGAAATGAAACCCATAAAGAAAGTTAAGGTGAATCCATCGTTTGCTCTTCCATTCACAGTGAAAAGTGGATACCCAAATCCACTTGCTATGGCTTTGCAATCAACTGATACACCAGGTACAATTCAAAAACTTTCGTAGTCCTCCAACCACTCTTTCAATGACCAGCAAGCCAGCTTCAATAGTCCTGCGGAGTCACACTTAAAGAAAAATTTGTTTCTTGGATCCTTTCTATTGAGCTCAATAAGAATCTCGCTCAACTGCATGCACTCCAAGTCCTTCGGGTCACTCACTGACCCTGCATATCCTAGTTGCTTTCGTGCAGATATGGGATTGATAGGCGTCTTGTACTTGTCTTCACGGTACCTTATTGTGTCATCGAAAGACATGTGTAGCTTTCCCGTGATTTGAATTGCCTCGGCTCTCATTTTCCGAGCTAAATGCTTCACAGCTTCGTGTTGGGTTGACGGGTGTGTATGCATCGCCACTGTGAAGTCAGCGACGTAGCTTCGTCCACTAGTACTATCCGAAACCGTCTTGATAGTCATCGAAAACGAGCAACGGTCTTTCTTGTCGTTGTACTTCTGGCACTTCAAAATTCCTTTTTGTAGAACTCGCTGATCTCCAGCTACTCCGTTACATTTTCTTTCCTTCTCCTTAAAACCAACGTAGATAGAAGTTCTCACAAATATGTAGAATCATATACAGTCGGCAATATGTTGAACCTCCTTCAGAACACCATGGCCAGGGGAATTCAAAAGGAGTGATTGAAAAATGCAACAACCGCAGCCTTAAAGCATTCTTCTATATCATCGTTCTGATAGTAATCACCACTCTGGCTGTTGTCGTCATCCTGTTTAATATCCTCCCCGTCAGTTTCCAGAATCTCAATCTGGCCAGTAGCCCTACTATTGTCGTCCAATTCTACTATAGGGACATGAAATAAGTCGAGAGGGAGCTCCTCTTCGTCGTCAAGAAAGCGTTCTATAAGCTCAATTGGATCTTCACCACCTTCCGAACTTCTTTCTTCACCCAATTTAATACTGCGTGTGAAAAGCGACCCATCCTCTTCCAAGGGAACCTTATCTGTAGGTACTTCAGTTGCCATTGCTACAATCAACTCCAAGTTCTCCAGTGAAGTTTCCGGATACCATTATTCACGCTACTCAAAAAGCCCAGGTGTGTCGTCTGCGGTCGATCCTTTGTCAATCTCAAAAGGCTCCTTCCCATTCGTCAAAACAGCAAAGGGATTTTTGGAGCCAGATACGTCCTCTACAACACCTGAATTATGTCCCTGGTCCACTACGTCTCTTACAATGAGAAGATTGTCATCAATCCTTCTCACGTCTCCTACATCATGCCCGATAGCATCTTCTCCACATTCTCCAATCCCAAGATTTATATGTACAGAGCCTTTATTGGTATTCTGGAGCGATGTCAATTGCTCAGAGTCGCGATGAAAGCGCTTCGCATGGGATAAAGGTGGTGGGTTTAATGCAAATTTAAACATCAGACCTTTGTTTGAACCTAGTTCAAGAGATTTCCCATGAGACACTCTTTCCAGTCGTTCATCATCCCAATGCAAAGGTCTTTCTGGTAATTGACACCCTCTCCTCGGCAGCAAATGTTTTTCCAACATCTTCCAATCCAGTTCAGTCATCCCTGTTACTCCATCCTTTCTCCAGTTCTTAAAGAGGGAGATAAGAGATCGCCTAATAATCTCAACTCGCTTTTCAATCTTCTTTCTGATGCTCGATAGAGGGTTGTGGTTGTGATTCAGACAATAAGATACCTCCCATTTCTTTTTATGTCTGATGAGGTTGAAAGAGATGTTCGAAGGACAATTCGAATTCATACAGCGCATCCTTCCAGTAGCAGCCCTATCGTTTCCCTTAACTCTCCTGCAAACTGTTCGAAAGTAGTGAACACCGTACATCCAACCATTCTTTGTTGCCAGTGACTGTAGGATTCCTACTAAATCGTCCACATGAGGCACTTCATTTGGCAACTGCAACTGTGGCACAGAACTGTTATCCACATTACTCAAAACTGTGCGAAGTAGGTCTTGAAGTACGGAAGAAGTTGCATTTTAGCTATCTTCAAAGTATATCTTCCGGGTTACACGCTTCATAGACACCGTGGAGAGACGTCTATTCAGCAGCTCAATTTTCTCAAGACGAGCTTCCCTTCTCGAATGTTTCTCCTCTCTCCTTTCTATATATATTTTTTCAGGCGTCTCGGCGTAAACCTCGTCGCTGTCGACTTTGCCGTTCCCAGTGCCTGACTCACTTCTACGAGATTTCAATGTCCCGAATTCTGTAGAATTGTGCGGCTGTTCTACCATTTCTCAGCCCCCAGAAGTGCTCCCATTCGTATGTTTCGTACGCTTTGACTTTTGTGCCTTCTCTCCTTTGAATTTGGCGTCTTTATACGCCACTTCGTACCCTGGACTCAAATTTCTGTTTTGCTGGCTAGCCTGAGTCTGAATTTCTTTCATTCGCGACAAACCGCGAGCTCGAGCCTCAAACATGTGCTCTTGGTTGTGAATTCGGTACTCGCTGACCATTGTTTCTGTCACTTTTTCAGCGCCAAAGTACTGACCTGTCATCAAAGTGTGTACCAGCCGGCTCCCTATCGACATCCAACGGTATCGCTCGGAGAGCTCAGAAATATATCCCTGTGCATAGGTTTTCTCCGGAGCACTTTCTCGATGCGAAGCAACCTCGGTAAAGAACAAGATTACGTAGCATCCACAGCTGTAACTGTCTGCTTGACGGTAGTAATTCTTGATGTCCAGTACTACATTCTTCCGGGAAACGATAGCCTCACTTTGTTCATGGAGAATGCTGTAGTCAAAGGCTTTCTCAAAATGCATCAAGACAGGCAGTGGACACTCAAAACGTAGAATATCCCCAAATTACACCGTAGGCTTCTCTATCTTGTTTCCATTAAGATCAATATATCGTGTTCCTAGTAATAAACCCCAATGTTCATTTCGCAGGTTCAAGGGAACGAGTATCGTGTGAATATCACCCGAATGCCCAGATACATTTACAGAAAACGACTTTTTCATCATTGACAAGAAAGATTGTTCTTCCTCCTGAGATAAATTATTTTGTCGCTTCGAGAACCCAGACAGCGCAACCCCTGTATCACATGGACAAAAGCATACACCGCGGTTTGGTTTCATGTCCATAATCGCGCTAGTGATGAGATCGCTGCAAAGATAAGATATCATTTTCGAGCTGTGAGCAAAAGAGACAGGATCTATTTCTTTCTGTTCTGCATCTACTATACAGTATAAATGATGTTGAATCAACTTAAACCGAGGTATGGAAGTTGTGATTTGCAGTCCGGTGTGCCTTTCTACATTTAGATGAAAAGATCTGCAAATCTTGCTTACTCTTGTATCGACATCGCTTGTCATTAATGTGTCAAGCCCCGCTTTGGAATCCAAGTTGGAAGCTGTATCGGACGCAGAGCTGGAAGTTATAGAATAAGCATTGTGTTAGAATGGAATGCGGTTCTGCTTACATGTCGAGGAGAGCGTCTCAAAGTTGCTTGGTCAGATTTGTGGTGCAATGCCCCAAAGGGGAAAAACACCGAAAGACGTCCGGGATCTTCCTCTCACAAGGTGAACCCAGTTGGGTAGAGCCCTCCCAGAGGTGTCACGGCGAAGCCGGTTTGTAAGACCAGGGACACCTGTCGCGACTCGCGCAGGGAGGTGAAGGCGAAGAATCGGTATCCGCGTGAGCGGGGCGTGATCCTCAGTAGAGGTATGTTTCCACGTAAGTGGGGGTGTGTGAGCGGATGCGCACACGAGGGCCGCGGATAGCGGGAGGTGCTACCCTAAAAAGGGGAAAGAGGAAGGACGAGTGGGTCGCGAGAGCGACGAGTAGATACGGCGATGCCGGTGGACGGGACTCCCTATACAGGGCGAAACACCAATATGATTGGAACAATTAGTACTCCCAATGATGGGTCTCCTTTAGATGTGCAAGGGGGGTGAACTTCCGTACACTACGGTGCTTCCCTCCAAGGAGGAGTTGAGAACACGCGGAGGCGGTAAAGCTCAGAACCAATTCCCCAGGTTCGGGTCCCTTGTTGGGGAAGGTTTACTGGTGCGACGGCAGTGCGCCGTCGCACTAAGTACTAGCTTCCCAGAAATGGGTGTGAAAATAATAAATAAAATTAACTAAAATACTCCACATTCCGTGGCAACATCCACTACTGTGGCCAACCGCCAATTGACCCAAAACCGTGTCCCACGTGTCCATACCCACCGTAGTGGGGCGTAGTTCATATACACACTACACAACCGATAATATCGGGAAAGCGTTCAAGTACCCAGAATCCCTCCCTGAGGGCGTTGCACTTCATATCCCCCCCCTTAAGACGGGAAAACGACCGCGGGGGCGGAGGATTCCCAGACGAAAATGGGTGATAAAAGCGCGTGCTTTGTCTCCGGTTCTCCGGTAAATCCCTCTGCACCAGAGTCATCAAGCACACAAACGACAACAACAGCCACCCTCCAAAAGGGACAAATGAACGACGACAACCATATCAACAGCCACAGCCAACCGCCGAGACTTCTCGGGCGGTACACCACCGGTTTCCGGTCAGTTCCCCTGCCTCAGGGCGATCGAAATCCGGTACAACCGGGGAATATGGCTGCTGCAGCCGACCATCCCTTCGCACTACCACCTTCGGTGGTGTCCTCCGGAACCACTCCGGAGTCCAACTGGCCAACCTACAACACCCTGGTGGGGCTCAACCCGATGAATCGGAATCACGCGTCGCGCCTGCGCCTTGCCCCGTGGTTTCACCCGGTCGCTGTCCTCAATGAGGGATTGGTCACCGATTATGCGGATGGTTCAGACACCCTTCCGGGGGATCTGCCCAGAGCAGTCACCACATCGTGGGATTGGCGTCACCGGATTGCGATTCCGCGTCACCACCTCCGAAGAAACTCGGGCGAGACCGTCGCTGCGGCGCAGACCGCGTTGACGCGGATGGCGTACCAACGGCAGAGCCGGGCTCCATTCGATGTACCGGTCCCACCGGAGTTTGACTTCGACGTTAGCTACTTCCGCACTCGCGGGGAGATTGGGTACGGCGAGAACCTGTTCCGCCTCGAGACCCTCGCTTGGAGGAATTTCCCCGCAGCGCGGCAAGAGGCCCTTTGCTGGGAGCGACCGATTATTCGGGCGGAGTTCAGGTACCTTCCCCGGCAATACCGGTCCAACTTTCTCCAAAACTTCATCCGCTACGAGCGGCGTTGGCGATCCCGATTCGGGTACTTTATCCCGTACCAGAACGTGGAGATAGAGCGGATTGCGCCGCCTCACCGACTAGGTTGGTATGTAGCACTCCCCGAGTGGTGGCGCTTCCATGAAGCCTGCCGGGGGTGCTACATAGAACTCCCGCCGGTACTTACGTACCTCGGTTCGCTGCTCATGCAGGATCCCCGGTCGGGGTTGTGGTCCGTAGTGGTTACGGAGTGGGCGGCCCGCAGTGCGGCTTATATCCTCAACGAGGCGTACGACCAGTATCGTCTCTGGTTCCTTCAACCGCGTGTGCGGGCAGCGATCCGAAACCTGGATCTTCGCATCCCCCTTGGGGGCCAGGCCAACAATGAAGAGGTCCTCCAATTACTTGGGTACATCGACAGCGTTAGCTGGAGTGAGGTCCCGCTGGAGCAAAGCGGTCGTCTGGATGGCGGCAGCGGTAACACCGGTGGTCCGGGACTCGGTAGAAACACCGCCCTTGCGGGGGACTTTATCTACTTCGACCCCTGGGAGTTCCGGGAAATTTCCTCCGAGGAGGCGCGAGAGCTTCGCGATACGCCCCGGCATGTGCCGGAAGACCACCCGGTGGGGTACGTCGATTCTGACGACTACTACCGCGCATACGGCGGGGATGACCCAATGGTCGATAACGAACCGGAAGAACCCGGGGAGATGGACGTAGAGGAAACCGGCGCTAGCGCGGAAGCTTTTCCAGAGGGGGTATCTCCGGCCGAGCCGGCTGCTGACCCTTCAACGGCAAGTGCCGGACCTTCTATCCCCAGCGGGGTGACGGCGAATGAAAACGAAATCATCGCACGTTTCCTCCGGGGTGCCGGTCTTAGCGCTGCCGAGGTATCGGGGGATGTCACCACCATGGCGGACGCGTTGGCCTACCGCCTTGCTGGGGGTTACGCCCCGGACGATGGGGGTGAGTGAAACCTCTAGTCCAGTTTCCTGGTTCTTCTTTCCCTGGCTATGCCAGTTAGTGTAGTGTAGTATTGTGGGGAGCTAGCTGCTCCCTTGAATAAACTTTCCCGTTTAGAACGGTGCTTCTCGGTTGAGTTCCCCGTCTTCGACGGACCTTGTCTTGTTATCCTTTCCTTTCGCTCTCCGCTCGCGCGGCAACGTTACCCAACTTGGGCATTTACCAGCGTGGCTGGAGCTGCAGTTCCCGTTTGACGGTGGTATCGCACGACCTGCGACCGTGGGAGGTGTTCCATTGGCTCCCACGTATCCCCACTGGGGTCGTACCCGTACCAGCGGACGCGGTATTGTAGAATACCATCCTGGTCCCAGGTGTGTTCGACAAGTCGGTCTACTACAAACTCTCGTTCGTAGACCTGCCGGCCGTGCCAGGTGGTGGTTGTAATCCCTGGCGAGGGTTGCCCGCGGTGCGGTATAATGTCCCTTAGCAAGGTGTTCGGCGATAAATCCGACGTTGCCGTGCGCTGTCCTAGTGGCCGCTGCTCATGCGGGAAAATATCCCTCAAGAGGGTGTGTGGTGCCACGGTTTTCACCGGCAAGTCGTTCCCCAGAGGGGTGTCGTTGTTCCCGTCTTCACGGTAGGCCGGGCGAACCGCCAGTCGGCGGGGGACTTGGGTTCCGCCTTCGCGGTTGAGCGCACGAACCGCGAGTTTGCGGGAAGATGACCGCTCCTGCGGGATCGGCATTTCCACAATCCCCTGGGGGGTCCCGTGCGACACGGTGATTGGGTGGCAAACCGCCTCCCTGCCAGGCGCACGAGCGCTCTGCACCATACGTTCCGGCGATGCCGTGGTGTCCCCGGCTACTGACGGGTTGCCTGGGGCTAACTCCGGTACACCGGTATTTTGGTCAAAATTCCCCTCTGGGGGGTTCCGGGCAGGTGCCGATGACACCCTTTTCAGGGGAATTGCCGCTGAGCGCAGTGCACCATCTCCGTGAGGAGGAGCAGCGTCCGGTACGACCTGTTTCGAGCGTGCGATGGCGCGCGTTATTCCCGAGTTCCTTGGTTCTTCGCCGCAGCGATGCGGGGGTTGGCGCAAATTATTCCCCGTAGCGGGGGCTTTGATTCCGTCAACGACGGGAGGCGTTTCCGGTGCTTGCGAGCCAGGGCTTAAAGCTTCGACTGCAGCTTGGCCGCCTTTTTCCCCAAGAGGGGTGTGGGTATTCCCCTGTGAGGCCGGCGTATCTGGGCGCCCCTTCCCCGCAGGGCGCGGGTCTGATCGACCTGATTGAACCGCTTCCGCGGGGACTTCCGCCAACGGCGGCTTCGAGGCATCGGGCGATTGCCTTTCCGCTGCTGCGGTATTGGAGTGAGGCTTCTCGTTTTCCCGTGACAAACGGTGTATTTGCCGCCTTTGCGGGGCCTGCGCGTCTGGTTCCTGTTGCACAGCACTGCCCGGGAACGGGGGATTAGTGTCGCGTGACACACTCCGTGCTCCATGGTCAGTGTTCCGTATGTTACGGTGTGTTTCCCGTTGCGACGGTGATATCGTTCCTCGAAAACGAGTGTTCTCCTCCCCCTCCTTAGACGGAGCGGCGGGATAAGGGATAACATTCCCCGCCTGGCGGGTATAGATGCGCGCCAGTGGGGCAGACGTGGTAGGGGCGGGCGCTGAGGGGCCCGAACTACCCGGCTGAGCCGGTGAGTCCGACAGAGTCGGTAGGTCTGAGAGTCCCCGGCTGGGGTGTGGTAGTACCGTAGGTCTAGTACTCCCGGATTGTTCCGGTGTAGCGGAGTCCGTAGAAACGGGGTTGCCTGGATCCAGGACTACCTCTGACGAGGGAGGAGGGGCGAGGACAACACGATCACGGGAAATCCGTTCGTGCGTGTCCCCCATCTCTACTACGACAGTGTCGGTGTTAACAGAGATCACCTTGAAGGGTCCATCCGCCACAGGCGAGAGTTTGTGACGCTTCTCCCGTTCCGGGTTGTAGTATTCCTTCCTGATGAAGATGTAGTTATTTGCCCGAATCGGGGATGGTTTTCCTCGCACGCGAGCGTCAAAATCCCGCTTGTAAGCGGCTTGGGCCCGTGCCATAGACTTCCGCGCAGCGGGGACCAGCTTGGAAAGCCATCGCTTCCATTGCTGCCGGTAGATACCCACAGATGGGAAATTGTCCAAGGTAGCTTGGGGTTCCAGCGCCACAGGCGGGGGTGTTCTAGATAGAACCAACTCGAATGGCGAAACTCCGGTAGTCCGGTGTACCTGCGTATTGTACGCGTAGGTTACCGCATCAGCGTAGAGATCCCAATTCATTGGGTGGTCAGCGACGTAGGAACGTAACGCCGCGAGTAACGTCCGGTTAAACCGTTCAACTTGCCCATTACACTGGGGGTGGTAGGTAGTCGTAAACAAGTTCTTGACATCCAGGATGCGACAAACATCCTGGAAGAACTTGCTCAAGAACTGCTTCCCGTTGTCGGAGAGCACCTCCACAGGGGGACCGTAGACAAAAATCCAGTGCGTCACCAGAGCCTGGGCCACCGTGAGAGCGGTTATCCTCCGAAGAGGGACAGTCCGTACCAGCTTAGAAAAGCGGTCGGTAATGACAAGTAGAAACTTGTTTCCACGTTTCGTGGTGAGTAATGGTCCGAGAATATCGATCGCGATAAACTCCAGCGGCGCCCTTGCGGGGAATAGTTTCATCTTCTTCGCATTTTTGCGGAGTTTGACGCGATTCTTCGCGCATTCGCTACAAAACCGCACAGTTGCGTAGCAATCCACAGCCATTGCGGGCCAATAGAAATCCCTTCGCAGGGTTAGGTAGAGTTTCCTCCCACCTGGGTGACCTCCAATGGGGGCGTAGTGTGATAGATGTAACACCCGCGATTGCAGGGAATGTGGTACCACAATCTGTGGGCGGGCTTCGACCTTTCTTACGAGGTAGCCTTTGTCGTTTACCCCGAAAGGGAGATCTTCACCACCGTTGATACGGGCACGAATTCTCGTACAGAATGGGTCGCCGAATTGTTCTCGGATCATTTCTTCCGGTGATACCGGTACAAAGTTTCCCGGTAACGGGTTCTCAGATTTATCTCGCGATGCGAGTAGTTCGTCAAAATCAGCATCCTCGTCCCAGGTTTCTGGCCTAGCCTCGACGGCATATTCCGGATCATCCGGGTCTATAGCCATGAAGCATGGGACTTCATCATCCTCTGTTGGGAGTGCTTCCCCACTTGTGGGTAACCGCGATAAAGCGTCGGCCTGGGTGTTCTGGGCACCCTTTTTATAAATGACTTGAAAGTCATATTCCGCGAGGCGGAGTCTCCAGCGCATGAGGCGTCCCGACGGGTCGGAGATATTCATCAACCACCTCAATGAGGAATGATCCGTGTACACGGTGAAGTGAATTCCCATAAGGTAGGGGCGCAGAGTGGTCATCGCCCATACGACGGCGAGGCACTCTTTCTCCGATACGGAGTAGTTCCGCTCATGAACATTGAGCGAACGTGACCAATAACCAATTGGATGTCGTTCCCCCTCGGGGGTGGTTTGAAAAAGAGCACACCCGACTTGGTAGTCGCTCGAGTCCGTATCTACGGAGTATGGCAACCCAAGTTTTGGGAGATGTAGGATTGGTGCTGATGTGACAGCCTCCTTTAAGGAGTTAAAAGCTTCCGATTGCTCGGGCGTAAATGTTCCCAGTTTTGGGGGGTTCCCCTTTCGCAACAACGCGTTCAGGGGCGCTGCAGTATCCGAAAAGTTCGGGATAAACCGTCCATAGACGTTGACCAGCCCCAGAAAGGAGCGCAGTTCCGTTTGAGTACGGGGTTCTTTCGCCTCAACGAGGGATTTGACTCGAGCTTTCTCGATCGCTAACCGTCCAGGACGGATAATGTGACCCAGATACTTCACAGTATCTGTGAAAAACTCGCATTTCCTCAACTTGAGGGTAATTCCCGCATCGCGGAGTACGGTCAGCACGTCTCGGACGTGAGTGAGATGGTCGTCCAACGAGTTGGAGAAGATGATAATATCATCAAGGTAGACCAGACAACTCCGCCACTTAAAGCGGTTGAGTAGAATATCTACTGCACGCTGAAAGGTGGCGGGGGCGTTGGTTAACCCAAATGGCATCCGCTTGAAGCGGTACGTTCCTGCATGGCAGGTGAATGCGGTTTTGTCGCGATCCTCCTGTCTGACAGGTACTTGCCAATATCCCCAATTGGCATCAAGGGCCGTGAACACGGTGGCGTCTCCAAGGGAGTCAATGCACTTGTCCATACGAGGGATGGGGTACGTGTCCCTAACAGTCACGGCATTGAGCCGGCGGTAGTCGACACAGAACCTCCAGGTTCCGTCGGCCTTTAAAGCCAGTACAACTGGGGATGCCCAGGGCGATTGAGCGGGCTCAATCACACCTGCGCGGAGCATCTTGTCCACCTGGGACTGCTCCTCTTCCCGAGCTTTCGGACCTGCCCTGTAAGGGGGTTGTGCAACCGGTCGCGCACCGGGGATTAAATCGATCCGGTGTTCCGTTGCATCAATCTCGCCAAGCGAGCCATCCCACATTGTGGTGAATTCCCGTAACATAGTACGGAGTTTGTCGCGGTGCGACTCTGGCACGTGGCTGAAGTCCAGCGCTTCAAGTGCTTTTTCCGGATCAATCCGGTCATTGCTCGATGGAGCATTGTCCTGTGGAACAGGTGTGGTTCGCAATTCCGAGTTACTCGGTATGTTCAACGCTGAAGTAGCGGTTTCCTCCCCCTCCTTAGACTTGACGTCTTCGGACGGCGGGGCGAACTCTTCAGAAGAGGTGGTAACTCCGAGTACATCGGCGGCTGTCATCTTCGTTGGCAGCATTCCCATAGGATGGGGGGTTACACTCCCAATTACTTGGTGTTTGACCAGATATTGGGGGTGTTTGCCAAGGTTGGCAACCAATATCTGGAAAGGAACATCCGGGGAAATGGAGACAATTCCATTAGCCAGCGCCAGCTGGGATTTCTCGTACAACGAGGCGAGGGGTTGTATAACCCGAAGACCGTGTTGACGGGAATTTACCTGTACCCAGACTTGGGACTCAGCCGGTATAGAAACCGAGGCAGCGACGCGGAGCTTGGTGGACTCGCGGGACGCGGGCGGTGGTTCCTGCGCAGCAGGGAGCGGAACTTGTTTCCGAGAGGACCGCTTTAGCGGGCGGCGAACAATCGGAACCGACGATCCGTCGTCAAGTTCTACACGCCTGAGGCGGGGCCTGATTGCGTCGACAAATCTGTCGCAGTAATCACATCCCAGTATGACTGGTGCTGCCAATGAACGGCAAACGATGAAGTCCAACTTCACCACAGAGGTACCAAGTCTCACGACGAGGTCCACTGTGCCCACCGTTTGTAACGGATTGTTGTTCGCATCCGAAATGTCGGGGACCGCGTCAGAGCGGATACGCGACCGCACAAGCGGGGGTAACAATGATTCCATGACAAAGTTGGGGCCTGCACCTGTATCCAGGACGGTGAGAAACCTCACCATAAACTGGGGGTCAAGGCCAAGGTCGGCATAGACCTTATAATTGCGCTTGGCCAAGACCAAGACTCTACCGGGAATCCGGGGATTTTTACTCCGTATCCACGGGCGACGCAACACACCGAGGTGCGCAGAGTCCGCGTCAGCGGTGTCTTTCCTCGAGAGGACTTTCACCGGGGAGCGAGGCGAGGACGCCTCGGGCGCCAACAGCCTCGTGTTTGAGGACGCCTCTCCCAAAGGGGAGACTCCCTCAGTTAGTTTTCCGCCTTCGGCGGTGGGTTGGTTTCCTCGACAACGAGTGCTTCATCCCGTTGACGGGGGTTTCTATCCGCATAAGCGGGGGTTGCAACGGATGGTTGCGTGATCTCCCGAATCGGGGTGTATGAAGCTTGCCGCGCACGCGGGGTCTGTGGTAGGGCGTGAGAAAAGTCCGTTTTAGCACGGAGGTAGGAAGCCGTCGGGACGGAACGTTTCTCCTCTGGAGTGAGGGCCTCATAATTTGCCACCACCTTGGCCATATCCTTCAGTGAACAAATACACTGAGGAGAGGTATGGCCATGGGCATAGCACAGGTGGCAAATGAGAGCCAGCACCGCGACACGCGGATTATTATTCCGAGTATCGGAGAAGCGAACCGCAGGGCGGGTGTCAGTCCATCCAGGCCGTTGATAACGGGATTGACCGTTTGAAAACGGGAGTCGTTGGGGTTGAACCCGACTGTTACCACCGTATAGAACGGGATCTTCTGTTCCCGTATCATGGGTCATCTCCGTCGTTGACGGTAACTCACTGGTGGGTATCGACACACCATCTCCCTGCGCTAAATGCACGGTATCAAATCCCTGTCCAGGGTTCCCATCCGCGGTGAGCGGGAGAGAGGAAGCTTCGCTTTCCAGCAACAACGCCTTGGCGGATTTAGACCGATTGTTCGGAGTTCTTGCACGAAGTGCATCCCCTTCCGCTCGAGCGTGTTGGACCAGCTCGAGGTAGGTGATCCTTCGCTTGTCCTCCGATAACGGGTAACTAAACTCCGGATTGCCGGGTCAAGACCATCAATGAACATGGTACTGCGCTCCCCAGCGGGGTATACGTTACCACATCTGTGGAAAGCCTTGTTAAGGCGCACCGAGTAATCGGTCTCGGTCTCTCCAGCACGCTGGCGTGTATCTCGCAAAGCGAGGATAGCCTGCTGAATAGCGGTGTTGGTGGCGTAGGAGCGCAGAAGATACTGCACGGCCTCCGGCCAGCAAGTAACTCCTCCCTCGGAGGCGCGAGAAGATCCTCGGACAGAGGTGTATTGGTCCTCGGCCACTCCCCGTAAGAAATACGGTAAAGCCAAATAGGCTTGTCCCTCATTCATACCGAGGATATCGGCCTCCGCTACAAAGCGGGATAGGAAATCCAGTACTAGGACTGGGTCCTCTCCAGTAAAATACTGCTTGCGGAGCGAGAGCTGCATTCGCTTAATGCATTCTCGCACCTTTCCCGTACCACGGGGCGTACGTCCAAGTGACGAATCTTCAAGCCGGTAGTACCGGTATGATAAAAGCTTCCGGTAATCCGGGTTTGTCGGTTTCAATTCCCGGAGACGGTGTCTTCTCCCCTTCTGGCGGGTTCGGACCACACCTTCAGTGGCCGATGACCGCTTCGAGCGGGAGGAGTAGCCTCGCTTCTCGTCCTCCGAGTCGGAGTCCGAGGAGCTCGAGCTAACCGAATGGTTTCGGGATGAGTCCGACGATGTCGAAGAATCGGAGTCCGAATATTTTCGGTGGTGTTTCCGTCGGTGACGGCGTTTCTTCTTCCCAGCAAGCTGGTCTTTGTGCGATGCCTCGTTTACCGGATCACCCGGGGATGGTTTGTCCATGAGACGAACTGCTCCAGCGTCTCCAGGCGGGCACCAATCCGATCAAATCGGGCTTCAACTCCTTTCGATGAAGGCGGCGGGTTGTCCCAAACTCTCCAACACGGAGTTGACGTCAGACCGTAAAATACGGAGTTCCTCGGCGACCTCCTTTACAGGGGTTGCCGAAACCACCTCTTGGAGGGATTTTAGTTCCCCTACAAGGGTGTCATGGGCGGTCCACAGAGCGCGGACCTGGGATCCAGGGAAGTCCCCTGGGGGGGTGTTTATCGCCCGTTCCACGGGGGCTTGAAGCCGCGACAGCGGGAGCAGGCCGGGGTGCCTGGGGCACTGCGGCAACAGCCGGAGTCGATGCTGCATTCCCTGCGGGGGTGATAACGAGGGCAAAAGGAGGTTCCGGGGTTCCCGGTCGGGGGTATCATTCCGCGATGAAGCGGCGCCAGCACGGCTGGAACTTGTCCGTATAGGGATACGGGGTACGAACCGAAACTTCGGAAGTGTCCGCGTTGTCGCGGGAGCGACTACGCGTAACCACTGGCTCCGCGTCGGAGGGATTTCTCGACAT